>CM022475.1:2582352-2632965 GCA_011952105.1 Coreoperca whiteheadi | reverse complement strand
CGACCCGACCACACCAGACTGTGCGGCGGTTCGAAAAGCAAAAGGATCGAAGGATCATTCCTTCCGGTTTGGGTCCGGTCAGAGCCTTATAGGGCTTAAAGCCTTATAGAAATGTAGCGGAGTAGAAAGTAAAATACTTGCTGCAAAATGTAACTAAGTAAAAGTCAAAAGTTTGCACTATTGATTCTACTTGGGTAAAGTACAGATACGTGAAAAATGTCCTTAAGTAAAGTAACAAAGTATTTGTACTTGGTTACATTCCACCGCTGCTGAGCACAGAGGCCTGTTACTAACTAGCAGCCCCACAAGCATTCACACGTGCTGTACCCTCGTCTCACTGCGACAGAACGACCAAACTATTCAGAAGTTGTGGCACTCGTGTTCTGCGTCGCCTCGAGCAGTACGTGCAATTATTTGCATGTGTGAAGGCACCAGTGCAGTGCGGTTGCTAACAGTAGGCTACACAGGCCTGCAGTGAGGAGCAGCCTCCTGTAGTCCTCCTCAGGGACAAAGCCAGGTGTGACAGCAGCCCACCAGGACCCAGGCCTGCTGCAGACCACAGCCATGCCTCCGGAGACCAGGAGCGGCTGCAGAGATGAACATGAGGAGAGGAGCCACCAAACCCACTGTGGGCGCGTCTACATCCTGCCTAATTAACCCACATGACATTCCCTTCCACAGGGACACATTTGAGACTGTGTCTGAGCGTCAGACACCCTCCATGTTAACTGTGGCATCTTCCATTTGGGTGCACCCTCAGCTGCTGCCTTCACTAGCAGATTAAGTGTGTGGTAGTTCTCTATTGTGACACATGTTTCATGCATAGCAGGCCTACACACATTCTACACAGGGGGGTGTTACTGTGCTGCAGCAGATGAAAGATAGGGTGAATTAGGACAAAGCCAGCCCCGGCTCAGTGCTGATCAGCACAGCTCATTGGGAGCCCTATAGGAATATTTCAGTATTGGGATTGGGATTGTTGTGAGCCAGTGCAACATACAATCCAAACTGGTCTTACCAGTGCTGCTCATGGTGCCAGTCCGATGCCAACCCCCGTCAGATGCTGCTCGGTAAATAAGCCAGTCTGCGCGTTGACAGCAGGCTACATGGATGATGCCCGCGGCGGCAGCGCGCACACGCCTCGGGGCCAGGCAGCGGAGTGAACGCAGGGAAATGTGTCCACGGGAGGGTTGCAGGGAGCCGGCTGTCCCCGGCTGCTCAGGGCCGCTCTGAGAAGACAATGTCCCGCACACACTGCAGCGCTGCGCCGCCTCACTGCGCGGCGGACAGCACAGGGTGGGTGTGGGCGCGCGGCGCAGAAACGCGACGAGTCAAGCTAGATAGAAGAGCGAGCGGGGCTTCCGGTGCGGCATTTCGAAATAAAGGTCTCACTGAACGTCAGCTCCATATTCGGGATTACACAAATCTTAACCACATTTTAGGCAGCTGTGCAGCAAAATCTGGAACAGTTCTACTCATTTAATATTTGAATCACTTAGAATCAAATGTAGCCTATTTACAAGTGCGGTAAATAATGTAAAAATAAAGAATATGCATACACTTTTGGGAAGAAATTCCTATCCTTGGTCCTATTCAATCCAAATCAATATCAAATAAAATGAAATAACAATAAAGTGTGAGCCCAATATAGGCTAAGCTGAATTAAAGACTGACAGCGATTCAGTGAATAAGTGACAAGTGATCACTAGTTACAGAGCTCAGAATGGAAATCTGAACATCTTGCCGTGTGATCAACAGCTCCAGAGCAGCTCCTGGGTCCGGCGTGAGGTGAGACTCATTTGTCAGATGAATTTGAACTGGATTTTTTGAACACAGGGCTGTTCTGCAAAATAGGCTCATTACAACGATGTGGAACCTGGGTTGGCTAGCAGGTCATCACATGACCTCCACTGACATGCAGTGAAAGTGGAGAGTTTGGGGCCCTGGGGCAGATCGCTAATCCAGCCTTGATCACATCATTTCTTTTTGTATTTTACAGCATACAGCATACACACACACACACACACACACACACACACACACACACCTATATGCAGACAATGTGAATCCACTTCATGCATCACTCAGTCCAGGCTACATGTAGGCTACCTAAGGAGAGAGAGACAGCATTTGATCATTATTGGCAAAAATCAAGAAATAAGAAATGTTCTTGGAAGCCAACACTTTATTAGTTTCTTTGCTTTGTTATAATGTCGTTATTCTGCCTCTGCTGTTCTGTATCAGAGGTACAAACAAACTGGGCTGGGGGGGGCTGAGTAAAGTGGGCAGGGCGGGCAGTGAGTGCGTGGATGAGCGAGGGGGCGCCCTTTCACAGCCTAGTGTGTGTGTGTGTGTGTGTGTGTGTGTGTGTGTGTGCGTGTGGGGTTTTACTCTGAAGAGACCGAGCCATCGCTTCCTGGGCTCTGTGCGGTAACAGCAGGCATCTGGTCCCCGCTCTGCTCCAGCATCCCGCAGCCTGCTCCGGAGCAGGGCACCCCGGGGCCTGCGGGCCCCGGGAACCAAGGCTGCTCGGGGGACACACGCTGCACGGTGGAAGGGGCTGGCAGGGACAGAGCTGCACCCGCATGGTTCTAAGCACGGATCCCAGGGCTAAACATGTGAGCTATTTCAATCTGTGGAGAAGCACTGACGTGTTGGACATCATGCTGCAGTACACAGGGGAACTGTGAGGAAGAAGACAGATGCGGAGGCAAACCCAGGGAGGAGGCAGATTCCGTCCCTGCTACTCCTCATGTGGACATGTGCTGTGTTGGCTGCACTCAGGAATAAGATGGCATCAGTCAGTTTAGTCTCCTTTGAACTGAAACGCAGACAGACTCAGCAGCTGGGGGCTGCACAGTTACGTCCTTATGTGCTTTATTCTCAACATATAGTTCATTATAGTTAGTTTCTTTATTACTTCTATATTTGAAATCATTTCAGTTTAGAATAATTCACTAAGTAAGTAAAACTCGTAACTCAAGGGCCACTTACGAGCTTTTTCAGGGGCTTTCAACCCCTCAAAGGCTTGCATTATTTGTCAGTTGAGATGACTCTACCCAAGCCGCTCTGTCTGTCCTGGAGGGTGGACGTATCCGTCTGCTTCCATAAAACAGCTGTTTATTCCAGAGGCCGAGGCGGGTGAGGTGCACACACACACACACACACACAGCATGCAAATAAAGGGCGAAACCTCAGAATCCGTTCTAACAGAGTCTGGCTCCGTTTGAGTTTGGAGTCTTTGATTCTCTTTGCAAATCCTTCTTCCAAGATAAGATCACAGGCTCCAGGGAACAGGTGAGCAGCGTCCGGGTGGACAGAAGGACAGTGCCAGGGGAGCCTGTGTTCCACTTTATGTCCCGTTCCTGGGGAATGGGTCCTAGACCTCATGACACGGCCAGTACACACACACACACACACACACACACACACACACACACACACACCCATGTGAGAGACAGCATTATATGTGAGACATGAGCGTCTCTGTTGCACATGGACCCCTTTGAGCAGGGGGCCTAGGGGGGCCAGTTTGCATACCATGCAGTGACACCATACCTTTATTAAACTCTCAAATGCAGACTGGTAACACCGGAACAAGGGCTTCTGGTCCACCCCAACCCCTTTGAGCCTGCGGGAGAATCTCCAGATGTTCAGGCTTCGCAGCCTTTTCGCGACTAGATCTTGAAATTCACTTTCCAGCTCCGTTTTGCTTTACGGCCGAGCTCAACGTGCGCGTGACGGCGCGGCGCGGGTCTCGTGCTGAAAGGTGCGGCGTACCGTCCCTCCCCCGCGCGACCTCCACGACTCGGACATGGCCGAGGCTCACGACGACAGCTCGGGCATAGAGGTCGTTCTTGCCGACGGCGGCGACACCGCGCCATGTTGCCAGCACGGTGAGTGACGACGGAACACCGGGGACAGCCGCTAGGTTCGCGCGGCGTCGCATGTTCGGCACGTGGATCCCTGTACGATGTCTATGGGAAGTTTAACGAGTCATGCGCCAAACGAGTGCGTCGGTAGAGTAGTAACAGATCCATGCAGGTAATGGAAAGAAATAGCCACAGTTGTGCCGGTTAATCTCGACGTGCTTATGGTTTTAACGATAGTTTCCAAACTGCATTTTAATTCACAGCGGTGTTGCTTTGTTTACGTTTTGTACGTAACGACGTCTTCCGCGCTGAACTGCGGGCGGGTAGGAGCGCGAAGCGGCGAACACGACGCGCTGGACTCCGATACGTTCACCAGCAAACGTCAAATCTAACGTTTGGCAGCACTATGGAGACGGACAGCTTGATTAAACCAATGCCATGCTGCTGTTGAATACACTGGCAGCACGACGGACCTCATAACGCACGGGGAGTAGCGACGCGACGTCGACTTTGAGCAGGGTCCGGAGACGTGGAGGTCCCCATCCGACTCACCTCGCCCTGGTGTCTCCATGCGGGTTCTTCCATTCTTTAGGAAAGCGAAAGGTCACTCTAAGTTATTTTTATATGGAAAACATGGCCACCTTTGTAAATGCCTTGCATTTATTTGGCTAATAAATGTTCAAAGACAGCCTACTGAATCGATTGGTTCCATGAACAATCCCATTGTTGGCTTTATGGATGGAAATGAGGGAAACACACTGACAGAATGAGGACCTGCAGGGTCACCTCGTGTGACTCCTGAGCTTCTTAGTTTTGCAGCAGGTGTTGAATCGTGATCAGGGTGGGAATCTGGTCGTTGCAGATGTATGCATCGGGGGTCGTGTGGTATCGGTCAGAGGCTTGAGCTTCCCGTCCCTACTCCAGACGAGAGCGTTCGCGACATCGTACCGAGGAGTAGTGACTTGGAATACATTCGGCCGCACGGACACAACCCAAACAGCGCTTCCCCTTCCTCATCCCACCGGGTGGGATGCAGCTCACACAGCCCCCCCCCCCCTGCGTTTCTCCAGGTCCAGCCTTGCTGTTTGAGAAGGTTTGCAGAGGAGGTGGGAAAGGCCGGAGGTTCTATGCCTGCTCAGCCTGCAGAGACAGAAAAGACTGCAAGTTCTTCCAGTGGGAGGATGAAAAGGTAGGCTCGCCGAGTTCTAGCACCCTGTTTGACCCCCGTGGCCCCCCCCCCTGTCACGTCATCTCCTTTGCTCCTGAAGGTGTCGGAGGCCCGGCTGCTGGCCAGAGAAGCAGAGCTCCAGTCCAAGAGGCCGGTGTTCAGCCAGCAGGAGTGCTGTAGCAGGTGAGAAGGCTGTGCGCTGCGTGGCGTCCAACAGAAAGCAGCTGAGCACCGTAACGGGCGCTTGCTGAAAGCTCTGTCGTCTGGCCCTCAGGTTTCGAAAGTTTGCCTCCCTCCCGCCGGACGAGAAGAAGTTCTGCCAGGACTGTCAGGTTCTGCTGCTGCCGGCCGAGCTGGAGGCGCACTCCGCTCACCGCTCCACGGGCGTGAGCGCGGCTCAGCTGCGGAGGCCCAGCGTGCTGCTGCGTCCTCTGGACAACAAGAAGAGCAACGCCCAGTACCTGTTCACCGACCGCAGCGCCCACTTCCTGCTCGCCGCCCTGGCGGCTCTGGGATACAGCAAGGTGCTGTGCGTGGGCGCGCCCAGGTGAGGCAGAGGCCGACTTTGACAGATACAAGAACATTTGTTCGCCGTCCTGTCTTAAAGGGACAGTCCCCCCATCTGCTGTCTCACCACCAGCCCCGTCTAGTTTAGTTTGGTTCTTTTGTCGGTGCTCAGTTTTAGACGTGTTGCTCAAAGGATTGAAAAACATGTAGTGGAGCTGATGATGCGGGCTGACATCACCAACCCTGCCCCGTCAGCGAGTCAGCGCTCAGTCAGTATGACCTCATGTTTGTCAGCTGTTGGTGCAGCCTGACAGAGGCCAGAGGGCTACGAGGCCAGCTCCGCTCAGCCGGCCGGGCGTTCTCTGTGTGAGCTGGCTCGACGAGCCCTGAAGCCCCAGCCAGGGATACCCAGCTGTCTGTTCGCCCGGCCTTCCTTCTGCAGGCTCTCTGTGCGTCCCCATAAAGAAGGACTAATCATGAACACTAAATCCTTTTAGGGGAAAATGTAATCTTTGCCTGGATTATACCCATCGCGTGCCGCTTATTTAAACTTGATAGGGATGATGCAACCGAGGAGTTTGGATGCAGAGCGCGACGCTGATGTGCTGCACACAGTTTCTAGCAGTTTTTCTAGCTGCAACAGTTGTTGCATGTAGCCTACAGTGTGATTAAATATACAGCTGTCAGAAACCTATCATGAACAAAACCCACTGCAAATATGGAGACAACAAAGTACACGGACACCAATGTACTTCACCTTTGTTTTAAAGGAGTTTATCTCTGGGATTCATTTGATGTCACTTGGTAATGTGTTCCAGAGCTGACAGCCCTGTCTAGAGAAAGTGAATTATCCAGATTTAGATCTAGGATGTGGTATTTCACATCGCCAGACCTGTTGTCGTTACAAATGTGAAGAACAGGCCTCTAAAAACAGCTGTCGCAAATAAGACAATATAGGAATGCTGGCAGAAGACGTGAATATCTTTATTTCAGCCCTCAGTGCTCTCTTGCTGCCTCCCGTATAAAGGGAGTTGTATGGATTGGATGTTATCTGTGATGAATACCACTAGACAGTTCTCTACCAGCTGTTCCATCAGCTGCATTAGGGTAAACGGACCTGGCAAAAGCATCATCCAAAGTGTGTGTAGCGGCTGAGCTTCATCGCTCTGTTAGTGTCGCATGATCTGCTGTGGGACAACCGAATGCCTGTGGGTTCCCTTGACAACGCGATGCATACGGTTTGCTTCGTTCGGGGGCGTGCTAACGTGCCGCGCTACAATTTCATATACAACGTGTTCCCTCAGCTCAGAGCCTGTGTCCTCCGAGAGAACAGAGTCCGTGGAAGGCCGGCGCTTTTTACAGCTGTTTAAGCCCAGACTCTGACCAGACCCTCCTCTGGAGCAGGTTCTGTGTCAGCAGCCGTTACCATGGTGACATAGCCAGGTTAAAAGAGAGCCGCCTCCGTGCCACTGAAAACTCTACACAGCTGGCCGAGCCACTGATCTCTGTTCAGCCCTCAGAACTAAACGGCAACATTGTAACCTTTTTCCCGTTGGTCTGAACTCAACTAAAGGTGTGGAAGTGGCCCATGAGAGCCCAAAATAAAGGCCCTGTAAGAGGATCTAAACTGAAAGGCTCCGATTCATTTGGGGGTCACAGGACGGTGGCCCGTGATGGTCTAAATGCGAGTGTTGAGCTTTTTCACCATAGCAACAGTAACATTTTAGAGGCAGTACACGGTACTTTACCACAGCTGTGAGGGGTTTCAGCTGCAGTCCCTAAGCGGTCAAATGAGTGACATTTCAGACACTGTTAGAAATCAGATTTGATTTAATATTCCCTTAAAGCGATTGTTGCTGTTTGTGGCAGACTACAGGAGCTGATCAAGCTGCGAAACCTGGAGCAGAAACACGAGCCAATGAAGAGTCTGCTGCTGGACATTGACTTCAGGTGAGCTTGTTGGTGCCCTCTGCTGTTCGGATTGAATGACACATGCAGTAAATATACATGGACAGAAGGGAGTGCACACATCATCATCAGGGTCCAGGCGACGGTGTCCGGAGCGTGCCTGCAGTATCACAGAGTGTTGAGGTGGCAGATCTCCAGGTGATGTGGCCACACCTGGTTCTCAGGTGGTCTCAGGAAGCGTATCGCAGGGTACAGGGGCTCAGTGAACTGGTGATGAGCCCTGTCAAACACCGGCGTCACGGCGGCAGAGAACCTCTGCAGCACAACCATGGAGTCTGCGTCGTAAAACATCAGCTGGCCCTTGTCATAATTCACCCACACGCCGACCTTTCCCGGCGGCGTTTGGCCGACGCCCTGGCACACTACACGCCGGTCGTTGTGCCAAGCAGAGAGCTGGCCGTTACGGAGCTCCAGGCACCACGAGTTCCTGTTTCGGCCCAGTTTGGCGCCCTTGTCTCGGCCCTTCCTCTCCAGGCGGGCGTAGGCCACGCCCACAGCCCAGGTGGCACAGCAGCGGACGTCGACCTCCCAGTAACCCTGAGCGGCTGTGACCGCAGACGAGCCCAGAGCGCAGCAGACTTTATCAAACTGGAGAGGGTGCTCCGGGGCGGCCTGGGCACAGCCTGAGAAGGACATGCTCCGCCCCTCTGAGCTCACCGTCACCTGGCTGTGGCACGTCTGCCTGTCAATCACCACGGGGAAGGAATCTGAAATCAATGATGAGGACATTTAGACCTTTGGCCACGCAAACGCATGTAATGCTGCAGTCACACCCGTCACACGCCGCCCGCGGTTCACAGCAGGGCTCCTCTGGTCTCAGTTTCGTGGTAACCTGTCAATGCGGCCAAAGTTGCAAGTCAGTGAGAACGTTTCATGGCAGTATGGGATTTACAGGGGATAGAAAATGTTTTATACTGATGGCCAAAGTCCTAGGCGATGGTACTGCGGGTGCTCAGGGGCTGTAGCACTCAGGGTCACAGCAGAGGTTTAACTGAGTGTTCCTATTGGACACCACCCAGCAGCCTGCGTAGGCCTTCGACCACTCAGTAGTGTTAGCCATCCCTTTGCAAAGCGAGTTCACGCACCCTGTCCACACTCTGCCAGTAGATGTCTGCGGTGAGCCCGACATGCTTTATGGTCAATTGTATTACTTAGAGTTGTTCCGATACTAGTGTCAGAAATATCACCGATAAAGTTCTGGCATCGGTATCGGCGAGTACTAGAACCCATGTACCGATCCGATGTCATTTCCTTAAACAAGACCTAGTTATATGCCCCCGAGCTTTGTTTACCGCTGCAGATCGGAAGTCAGTTCTTCTTCGCTGCTCGGAATGCAAACACAGGAAGTTGTGCTGTGTTGCCACAAGCTGATCAGAGCAGCGAGAACGAAAACGGGCAGTTTTCAGACGGGACCAACCAGCCAGTAAAACGGCGACATGCCTCATATGTCGAGGGCTGGCACAAGTATTAGCAACTTGAACACGAGTAACTCGATAAAGCATTTGAACCCGATGGGTACACTACAATGCTGGGACAGAGAAGGGTGAGCCGGGCCAGAATCAACCATCTTTGGAAGCTCCGTTCACTTTAGAGAGATAAATACTGCTGTCAGATAATAAAATACTCCCGTTCACTCCATGTATTTGTTCAGGTTTTATTAAGGGCTAAGTCTAAAGCCCACCATGAAATAACTCTAGCACTTCATACAGGGCTAGCAGTATATACAGATACACGGCCAGGCATCGGATCGGTGCTCGGTGTCGGACATCACAGCGTTACTGTCGCTTGCTCAAAGGGCTTCAGACTGAGCGAGCGCGGGCCCGGCTGCGTGCACGTTTGAAACCTACCCAAGGTGGTGCTCGTTTATGGGTTTCGAAGGCGGTGCTGGAGGACGTTCTTGTGGCGGATAAACTGATGGGATGGCCTTTGTGCCGTTTGTAGGCTGTATTTTAGGGGCGGCTGTGGCTTGGTGGCAGAGCGGGTCGTCCACCAAGCGGAAGGTCGGCGGCTCGATCCCGGCTTCCCCCAGCCGTGCGTCGAAGTGTCCTTGAGCAAGATACTGAACCCCAAATTGTCAGTGTGTGTGAATGATTAGTTTAGTTTGTACTGATGGGCAGTTAGTTCCTGCCTTCAGTGTATGAATGTGGGGTAAACGGGTAATATGGGTATATAACGTCCAGTTGAATGAACACGGCTCCAGCGATAAGGCTAGACGTGACTCCCTACGACACCCTGCTGCCCACACGGAGCGAGCTGTGGAAGGGATTGATTTACTGGAGAAAGAATGGCCTGGGTACCTAACAGAAGAGTCTTCCTCTGCAGCTGGGCTTTCAGTTGTTTGGAGATGGAGGACAATGTTTTAAGGAGCCGTTCAAATCTCTCCTCATCCAGTCGGATGTCCTTCTCCGAGGCGTCTGGCTTCTTCGAACTGTGGGAGGGATCAGAGATTCTAATGAGACGGGAGGTCTGAAGCAGAGCGGAAAAGGCTTCATGTAATGGTGCGTGTTTTACCTCAGCTTCCCAGCCTGGCCCTTAGGAAGACACACAAGCAGACACACGGATTAGAACGCCGCCACTTACTCTGCCCCATCCTGAACCATCCAGTGTCAGTGAACCAGACCTTCCTGTCGTCCTCCGCCACGGGGCTCCTGCTCAGGGCTCTCTGGGTGCTGCTGATGCTCTGAGTGACCTGGTCCTGGTGTTGTTTCCAGTCCCGAAGAACCTGGTCCAGTCTGGTCCTGGTCCGTCTCAGGTCCAGCTCCAGAGAGTCGAGGACGGCATGCTCGTCCAGCTTCAGGACACATCGCATGCTCTCGAAGCGCTCTCGAACCTGCTGCTTCATCACCTCCGTGCCCCTCTTCGGGGAGAGGGGGGGGGGCAGATGTTGTACGTCATCAACCTATTTGCAGCCCTCCCAGCTGGTGGTCTGCTGTGTGTCTAGTAACTATTGGCAGTGCGGAGCTTGTGGTGCCATACTTACAGACAGGTCGGCCTTGCGTTTCTTCAGACTCTGGATGTGAGCCTCCGTCTTGGACCTCTCTGCCTGCAGCTCCTTCAAACGCCTGGACAGCTGCTCCTGCCGAGGGCACAGTTACAGCCAGTGGCACCTTCTTTTTGCATTCAAGCAGATTGTTGGAAGCTTTTATGGCCTCAGTGCGAACTAGAGAACATGTACCAGTACACCCGCCCCATCAGTCTGCGGGCTGATTTGTTTCATCATCTGACTCTTATTTGTTTCACTTGATTCATTTCTGGTTGATAAAATGTCAAACAATAGAGCTCGAGTTCAAACGGCGAGCAACAGATAAAAATGAAAGATGAAAGGCTGCAGCTAACTACCTCAATCTGCAGATTATTTTCTGAATGAAACCGTTCATTGTTTTGTCTATAAAATAGTGAAAATGCCTGTTAGAATTTCCCACCAACATCTTGTTTTGTCCAAGCAACAAAGATCTTCAGTTTACGATCATGTAAGACAAAGAAAAGCATCAAATTCTCACCTTGGAGAAGCTGGACCGGTCAAACATTTGGTTTCTTTGCCCCCATGAACGACTGAATTATGTCGATTGATTAAATCATGGAACCGTTTCCTTTCGCAGCTAAAGAAAGCAGCAAATCCTGTAGACTAAACTCAAGACAATGGAGAGCAGCTTCAGCCCATGCCAATAAAGAGGCTGCATAACGAAACCTAAAGCAAGGCGAGCTCAGCAGAAGTTTGTAGTGCTTAGGAACGCCTTGTGCGTTTCGTAGAAGTTCATCATGTAGCCTGTCGGCGCGCACACACACACACACACACTACGTCATGTCACGATGAGGTGAACCCCCCGTTTCTTTACACCCTCCAACAAGTCACTCGGGACTTTGAGTCCTCGCAGGTTAGTGAAGTGGTCACTGAGCGGCCCCAGGGCCTCGTGTTTACCTGAGACGGCTGTCCAGCTGTGGCTATCTTCCTCTGCAGTTTTGGAGAACGTGGGAAAGGCTGAACAGCCCGGTCACCGCTGGCGTCCAGCGGCGTGAAGCTCAGCCCGGCCTGCAGTGCACCGTGGACGCCTGCAGAGGGCGCCGCAAGACCACTGTGCGCGGACTGTCCGTTACCAGCAGAAAGGGCGTCCTGCTCTGCCATCTCTGAGGACTGAACACAGCAGCAAACGTATCTCAACCCTCGGCCTCAGACCTGTGCTCCTGCTGCACGGCAGAACATTGTAGATTCGAAGAGTAACCAGTTTGTCAGGTTTCTGGAAAACCCTGTCCAGGATTTGGTCTCCTTTTCTCAGCAGGTTTACTAAAAACTAAACCACTGAAGTCATTTTCACAGCTTTCTGTACGTTTAGCGTTTTAAGCGAGCATATTTTGCACATACGCAGCCTTCAGTCAGCCTGCGGAGTCACGCGCTCGACCTCGACGCGCTGGAGCAGCAGTATAATCACCACGCATAATCACATGCAGTACAGACGGAGTCGTTCTGAAAGGATTTTCGAGCGGTTCTTACCGACGGGTCTTTGTGCTGTGTCTCTGCAGCTCGTTTCTCTAAAGAATGTGCGGGGTAGAAGTGCTGGCAGGGCGTGTTCCTGAGTTACATGCTTCAGCCTGCAGCACACACTCCGACACCTTAGCCTTATCTGGAGACACACCTCAGGAGCCACGGCGAGTGGCTCACTGTGTGCGTACGTACCGTCGATAGGTTCAGACTTGCTCTGGTTTTCCAGCCGGCTGCTGTTCGACAAAGGCAGGCCAACTACAGCATCGGAATGTTGAATCTTTAATGCTGAAACACATGACTTCTGTTTCAGATACGCTCAGTTCTACAGCCAGGATGAGTTCTGTCACTACAACATGTTCAACCATCACTTTTTCGGTGGCGAGGTAAGAGTTGAACACTGGTGCTTCATGTGTTTGCTTTCCCGTTCCCTATAATAAAGCTGTGGCTCTTGTCAGGCCTCCAGGGCGGTGGTGCAGGCCTTCCTCAGGGAGCGTGACGGGGAGAAGGTGGTGGTGGTGGCTGACCCTCCGTTCGGCGGCCTGGTGAAGCCTCTGGCCAACAGTTTCTCTCTGATCTCCCAGACCTGGAGGGAGCTGCAGAGGCCCGGTCAGTGTCACTGTGGCGGTTCCTGTATATAGCTCCCTGGTACTTTTGCTTCTGATCTCTGTTGTTGCACTGTTTATTTATTGAGTCACCTCTGCAGTAAGGCAGCATGGGAACATTGAACTGATAGGGGGCGCACTCCTCGCTGCAGCGGCCCGGGTTCGGTTCCTTTGCTGCACGTCTGCCACGGTCCAGGAAAGGCAAGAATCCACCAGTAGCACCGTAGAGAATGGGACATTGTAAATAGCTTCCAGGAAAGACAGTGGTAGGTTAGAAACATGTCACTTAAATGTTGAGAAGCTTGGTCAACACGTTCAACTAGAAGTTATTTCTTTTTGGCCAGCAGGGGGCAGCAGAGCAGGCTGTGAACACATCATTGACATATTATCATTGCATACAGGTGACATTGTGGTACCGAGTGGGGTGTCCACGTCTCCCAGAAGGAACCAACATTAACATTCATTTGAAGTCCTGTTTGGGCCCCTGAGAGCAGTTTCTGGCTCTGTCGCTGCTCCACCATGTTCCCCGGCTGCTCTCGGCTGACGGAGTCGGTCTGCTGCTGAGCAGCTGGTGTTCAGGGGAAGCGGAGCAGTAGAGCTCTGCAGGGTGGGGTGACAAAGCTGCGTGGGTTTGTCACTGATGTTCACTAAACGTTGATCAGGGCAGCTTTAACCTGTCACAGCAGCAACATACATCAAACGGTGCTTCTTCTGTTTGAAATGAAGCCAGTGTTCGAAGCTAACGCCCATGTGTGTCTGTGTGCAGACAGCGCTAACGCCGACCTACCCATGATGTGGATCTTCCCATATTTCTTTGAGCCCCGCATCCTGGAGTGTCTCCCCTCCTTCACCATGCTGGACTACCAGGTATACTGGCAGTGCATCACCTGCACCTGTTGATTATTAGAGACAAATATTGATTAAAAGCAGCTTGAGAGACTTACTGTCACGATGTATTTTCCATTTGAATACGTGATGCACAGTGGAACGAATCCGCAGACGGAATGAAATGCATTGTAAGAACGACTGACAGCCGCCGCCCGTGTTGTTCGGAACACCTGAGCTTTTCCCTCTGTGACCAGACAAATGTCTGCTGCGGATGGGATCCGCCTGGGAGCGATGACGGGACGAGGAAGACAAGAGAACCTGGTGATTGTCATCAGTCATTCCGAAGAAGCCTACCTTCTCTCAAGTTGACTGTTAACCTCGCGGGACAGCGTTGCGTCTCCTCTGAAAGCTGCGGCGGTTTGCGGATTGAAAAGAAGCCCCGTTGGCATGAGCCCTTTACATCTACATGTTTCTACAGGAGCCCGGAAGGACAAAGCAGACACTGGCTCTAGAGAGGGCCTTTATCGGGTTTCTCCTACACACTCAGAACTCAGAAGGGGAGGGCGAGGCGAGCGGGGTTTAATTTGGCTTCTTCTGTCACTGCCTTCCCCAGTATGGCTGCGGGCTGATCGAGGGCGTGACCGGGAGCTGCAGTGTAATGAGATGTTTGGGTTTATGAACGGGATCGCTGTGGTGGATCCCAGATCAGCAGGTCTTTATTCACTGTGGAGGTTTCTGGACAGGCCTGTTGGTCTCCAACACTTGGTTGGCCAAGCAGTAGCACAGCGGCCCCTAGACCCAAGTCCAGCAGGGAGTTTCTGTTCTTAGCCTGTAAAGGAACTACAGGCTACGTGTGTCCTTGTGGACTTTAATTAATGAAGTCAACATTTGGTTTGTGTCCAACCAGGTGGATTACGACAACCATCCGCTGTATAAACATGGGAAGACAGGCAGGAAGCAGTCTCCGGTCAGGCTCTTCACTAATATCTCACCCAGAGACGTTGTCCTGCCCGAGGACGAGGGCTACAGGTACGCCTCTGAGCCAGAGCCTGAGACGCAGCGGCTGGTCTCAGTGTACATGTAACCCCAGCTTATTATTCATCTTTGGTTACGTTCCATGTTTGTGTTCAGCTGAGGTACGATTACCAGCCTTTTTAAACGGAACAGTGTAGACAAAGACAATTAGGCATTGGATTGTAAATCTATTTGAAAAGGGAGTTTGCAGGTACTCCGAGGTTGCATGGAACTCCTTTTAGGAGCAGATGCTTCTAACGTTAAAATGGTTTGGACTCATGTCCAGCGGTGATGCCAAAATGAGACGTCTGGTTCCTTACTCTGAGGAACGCGTCCCATTTATTTTTCTGAGTCTACTTACCAAACTGGGCAGACCCAACAGTGTTAAATGTTGTTCGAACATGAACCTACAAGGCGTTTGCTCAAATGAAACAACGCAGGTTCCAGGCGACGCTGGACGGAGCCAGCAGTTCATATGAGTTCTGTGTTGAAAGGCCTTGTATCTCCTCCTCCTGTCAGATTTTGCTCTGTATGCCAGAGGTTCGTCTGCTCCCTCAACAAGCACTGTGCCAAGTGCAATGTCTGCCCATCCAAGGTAGAAAACCCCAACTACGGACATTATAGTTTGCTACCTCTAATAGAGGCATATGTAACAACTTGTGTTTGCTCTGCGTGTCTCCAGGACGGCCGAGAGTGGAAGCACTGCTCAACGTGTGAGAAGTGTGTGAAGCCATGTACGTACATGTGTATCCCTAAAGTCCCTTCAGACACAGTAGGAAGCTGTACGGTGATTCCAGGTTTCTACATGTGGACACTAACCGAAGTCTTTCCCTTTGTCCCCTCGAAGCCTGGCGACACTGCCAGTCCTGTGGCCGCTGTGCCCTCCCGGACCACCCCTGTGGGCACGGCCAGGCGCAGGCGGGCTGCTTCAGCTGTGGCAGCCTGCAGCACAAACGCAGAGGCTGCCCTGTCCGAGACCCCCGCAGGGGCAGCGGGTGAGTTCAGAGCAGTCCCTGTTACGCCTCCGTCTCCTCACTGCCTCGCACGTCCTAACTTGTTCCCCTGCGTCTGCGTGTCTCTCTGTGCTTTGCCCCTCCAGACATCGGCCCAATGCCAAGAGAGGAGGTAAAAATGTGTCCCATCATCCCCTCTTCAAGCCCAAAGCTAGGAGGAAGTGTGGAGCCGCTCGCAGAGCTAAGAGGACGGCTGCTCTGTCTGTGTGACCTCAGCGGTCCTGCAGGGTCCTGTCAGCTGTGCGATCCTAAGCAAACACTTGCTGAACTCAGACGTTCTTTAAAGGGTTAGCAGTTGTTGTAGTAGAATAAAAAATGTAACAAAAAGAGAGTTTGCGTTGTATTTTTCATGGAAATGCCCACAGCTGGTATTTGTTCTGTACATGGCAGCCTTTCTTAATCTGAAGCAAGGCTCTTATTTTCTCCTAAATATCAACCCTTTACCTTCCAACTTCATTTGGATGAAGTAAAGAAAGAATGAACTTTAGAATTAAAGTTGGCTACATTTAGCAAACACTTGTCTACAGTATTTACACATCCAGCAAACAGCAATGTTAGATTTCACTGAAAGCTCTGGAAACAATCCAGTAAGTGGCCGCCGGTTCAGAACTTAGTCAAACTGCTGTTCCCGAGGTCAGGGAGGGCCACGTTTATATAAAGGGGTTTTGTAGATGAGTAGGGAGCTTTATAAGTCATGCCTTGACGTTGCACTACTGCATAACATTAACTACAATATTCATATGCCAACAAGGGCTGGAATCAGTGCTTGGTCATGTGACAGGAGCTGCTCGTAGAGGTGAACCCACAGAGAGTTCACCAGCCCTAGGGCTCCTAAGTGCTATCGAGCTTTTTAGTCTCTTTTAGCAAACTTTAGTGTGCTGGCTCACTGTCACTGCTCAAGGCAGCTGCTTCCTGTGAAAACGCTGTGGTAAACCCCCTGTACACCACCTGCTCGCCGCTGTGATCACAGCTTGTTCTGCTGCCCATCCATCACTTCATACTTTAACTTGTTATGAGCGACCAAAAAACGTCAATAAAACTACATTTGAATTCCATGTTTTTATGTTTTGCTGCTTGTCGACTTGGCACAAACAAACGCCGGTCTTGTACTGGGGTGTTCAGTGTGAGAGGCCTCGGTGAGTCGACACTGAAGTAAGTGAATATAACTGTGTGTGTATATATATATATATATATATATATATATATGTTATCTGTAAAGAGTGTTTAGCCTGGCCGGTTTCTTTGTTCTCTACATGTGAGTGTAGCTGTTCAGGCAGCAGGCAGCTTTGACAGCTGTTTATAAGGTCTGTCTTCAAGGTCCTTGATTGTGACATAGTGAGACCTGACCTGACCACAAGAGCTGCAGTGCAGCGTGGCCTCGCGGGGAGACCAAGGGAGCTGAGCTTTGGCCACCCGGTGGCAGTGTTGTTCAGGTCTACTCTGCCGTCTCGTCAGCTCCCCCGGGTGCTTGTTTACAGCCTGATTCTTATTGGTTACTGTTGTACTGGGAGCCATGTGTACATGTACATGCACGTCATTCATCGAGGGTGACACGTCCACGCCCACGAACACACGCTGCGGGACATCCTCCAGTGGAACAGGGGCTGTCTTATAAACTACACAGCTGGGTATACAGTGCATCCTGCTAGAATCATGTACTGTATATGTCTGTGGTGATGATGGTGAAAAGACAGATTCATCCCGAGTCTCTCACACACACACACACACACACACACACAGTGCCACGCCTGCATTCGTTCATGTTTACCCGGTCTGAGCGGTGACGGCAACCAGACACAGCAACACGTCCCCTCACTGTGCATAAACTATACAGTGACACTTACTTTGCTGGGGGACATCAGCGCCCAGCACTTTAAAGTAGTGTTCCCTTTTTCTTGGGACATTTCAACACGTTTCAGGCCATGAAGGCCTTTACGTGTGGAGGCTACTTCGCGATATTACAGTGTACGAGTTATTGTGTTTGAACAGGTCCAAATCTGGAATCATTAAAAGTGTGCTTCAATCTCTATTCAAACTATTATTGGAATATCCTCTTTTGTAATTCGAACCTCTACTACTACTATTACTACTGTTGACAAGTAGACTTTTGACAAGCTTTCAGCCGCGTCTTGTGGCCTCAATCAGCCGATGGAGTTTGATACAAAAATATAAAAGGGCTTTAGTGGATCACTGTGGAATTATTTAAGTGCATAGTGTTAACAGTGTTATGTTGTACCTGAACAGCTGCGAATGCCATGGAAGACCAACATAGCATTGGTCAGCCCTTACATGTAAAGAGGGTGGGTGCCAATGGCATGGCAGCATCAGTCAGCATTATTGTTCAACCTATCAGTGTGCTTTTAACGCAAGACACACGACGTTAAGATGCAATAACTTGGTGTGTAAAGACCAAAGACATACAGATAACCCTTTATCTCCCGCAATAATATACAGTGCCGTACACAAAGTATGGGGACAGTGGTATGTTTTCCATTGTTTTAGTTCTAATGTAGCTCACATCCGTCGTTTCCAGGATGCCACTGAATCCTACACACTCCTCCTTTAAGTTTTTGGGAAATCGAGCAAATCAAGAACTCAGGAAAGAAATCAAGAGAAAATTAAGAAAGTAAGTAAGGACACCAAGGGAGACAAAAGTAAGAACTCAGGAAGGAAACAAAAGCAGGAAATTCAGGCAGAAAGGGGCCAGAGGCCAGCAGAGCGTTTAAAGAAGCTGAGCACTGATGTGTGATTCAAATGCTAAGTAGGCAGAGAGAGATCCGTATCTGTCAGCCTTCCTCTCTATGAAATGGAAATTAGCCTGGAAAACGGGGAAAAAATATAATTAGATAGAAGATAAAATGCGGAAGAGTGGATGCTCCAATGAATTCTATATTCACACATCAGTAGACCAAAGTGGAAGAGTATAATGCCGTTATATGGAATGGAAAGAGAAAGGGCAGGGCAGAGGCGGTGCAAACAGAAATGTGGACTGCATGTACACACACACTAACAATCATATCCTTTCTTCTGCTACTTTATATCATAATCAAACCAATTAATACTCTATGATATGATGAAAAATGTAATGAAGTAAAACAACAGTCAGTGATTAATCTTCTTATTATCATGCCAGATGTCGATAAAAAGCAGAGCCAAATTGGAGACTTCAAACAGGTAATCAGACATGAAATTTCCCTTTTGATCTTTTGAGTTTTGTGCGTTGTCGTCCGTCTCTTCTTTCTTACGGTCACTTTCAGCAGGTATTTCAGTGTCCGGAGATGTATCTGGCTCTGTGACTATGGCGACCTGCTGGGGCAGTGCTGCTGTGTCTATGGTGCAGGGGACGAGTGGCTCGGGTCCTGCTCGTTGGGCTCCACCTGGAGCTGCTCGGCTGTCCGTCTGGACCCATCATCTTCCCTTATGTTTTACCACCTAAACATTTCTAACATAATAATATATATATATATACAACACTGTTGCCATCATGGCTGTATATGTTATAGTTTTGATGCTATAAATCTATTCTGTACTTACGACATCTATTGCATGTCTGTCCGTCCTGGGAGAGGGATCCCTCCTCTGTTGCTCTTCCTGAGGTTTCTATCATTTTTTCCCCTGTTAAAAGGGTTTTTTGGGTAGTTTTTCCTTAATCGAATCGAGGGTCTAAGGACAGAGGGGGTCGTATGTTACAGATTGTGAAGCCCTTTGAGGCAAAATGTGATTTGTGATACTGGGCTATATAATTAAAATTGAATTGAATTGAATTGAATCTACAGCCATGCCAGTGGTTCTGTGGTGCTCACAGTGACAATGCTAACATGCTAATCTTTACTATGTGCACCATCTTCGTTTTGGGGGCTGGCATGCTGATGAGAATGTCATTCGTTTTGGAGGTACTGTATTTGGTCACAGATCAGAGTTGTGGACAAAGTGAAAAGGTCAGGGATCACCAGAGTCTGTATGATTCATCATCTGGGAACCATGAATATCTGGACCAAATGTTGCACTAATCCATCAAGTACATGTAGCTATATTTCAGTGGATAACTGATAAATTTGACGTCAGTTGACAAAGTCATTAGGATCCATCCTCTGGGTACCAGATATGGTATCTGTAGCTAACTTAAGGTCCGTCTATCCAATCGTATTCACTCAGACCCCAAACTGTAATCTCATTGTAATACTAGAGGAGAAGTCCGAGGATCACCAGGATTCATCCTCTGGCTATACAAATATATATATGTATACATGCACAGTAAATCAATGCAATCCATGCAATAGTTTCTGAAATATTTTAGTCTGGACCAAAGTGGTGGAACGACTGACCAACCAACATTGCCGTCCCTTCAGCCCTGCTGCTAGCATGGCTAAAAACATTGGTATGTGTATGCGCTGCAGTCATATGGGTTTGGGTTATCCATGTTATGAAGTCGACCCTGTAGTGTTGTTTCTCTCCTCTCCCCTTCTGTTTCTTTTAGCAGGTATTTCTGCCTTCGGAGCTGCAGAGTCTGGATCTATGATTGTGGGCCACCTGCTGCCCCCATTGTTCCTGCTCGACACCCGCGGCAACAATTACTATTATTCTTTTATTAATATTAATATTACCACTACCATTGCATTTTTATTATTTTAAAATTCCATGTGGAAATTGTGCTACTGTATGCTCTCTGCCATTGGAGACCTAAAAACCCCAGATTTAGGAAGTCAAACTGCAGCTAGCATGTCTTCAAGGAGCTAAGAATAAATGTCAGGCATGGAACTGATTAATCTGCCCAATATCCATAGGAATTGTGTTCATATTGGGAAAACCAGCACCTTACGATTTACGCCAATGCTGAATGACAATGCAGGAAGCAGTGTGTCCTTTATGTAGCAAGGAGGGTCTTAAGGATCGATGAGCATCTGACTTTCATGCAGGAGTTCCATCGCCGACTTGCAAATTAATGTTTTATCACAATCTTACCATCATAAGTGTTTAAATTGCCTAACATTAACCATACCTTAACCTAAACCAAAGAGTTGCCTAATCCTGATCATACCATAGTTATTAACCATAGTTTGCTCAAGCCATAACCACAAACCGTCGCCGAACCATAACAATACCACAGTTGGCATACGCAGATATTGTATGTTAAAAACACATACTTTGAACATAACCCAGTTTTGCAGAATTGTCCAATATTAACCAGAGTTGCAGGTACCATTTCCTTTGCTTTACTGTGCATGCCTATGTGTATTTGCACAGGAGTGAGGGACCCTTCCCCCAGCAATGGAGAACAGCGTATATTGTTCAGCTAACACCAATATCTTGAATGGCTTTTGCATGGCGTATGTTGTACACGGGGTGCAAGGTGGCAGAGTGGTTAGACCTCCTGCCTCCCAGCAAGGAGATCATGGGTTTGAATCCCGGACCAGACCAACGTCACACGATCTCTCTGGGTGGAGTCTGCATGTCCTCCCCGTGTTACCGTGGGTTCTCTCCGGGTTCTCCGGCCTCCTCCCACCGTCCAAAGACATGCATGTTTAGGTTAATTGATGACCCCCAAATTGCCCCTAGTGGATGAATGTGAGTGTGAATGGTTGTCTGTCTATGTGTGAGCCCTGCGACGAGTTGGCCACTGTCCAGGGTGTACCCCGCCTAAGGCCCAAAGCCACTGGGATAGGCTCCAGTCAACCGTGACCCCCAACGGGAACAAGCGGTAGAAAATGACTGACTATGTTGTACACTTCCAAACATATGCGTTAGGATGAATATGTCTACCGTAGCTTCAGGTTTAAATCATTAGATAAAGGCTAGATAAATGTCCAAAATCCTGGAGGATCATCCATGTATGATGAAAACTGTTTCCCTTTAAACGTTTCATTAAGTACTATTGGTCAGATAAAGAGGTTGTACTAGACTTCTTGTGCAAGAAGTTCAAACAACGAGGTAAATGAAAAAGGTAACATAGGACACCCCTGGCATATACTTCTTTTATTTGAGAAGAGATCTGTTATTCCGTTACCTGTTTGTACAATGGAGATGTAGTGGACTATGTCTGGCGGACTTTAACTGAACTTTTATTAGGGGATCGCATGATCGAGAGCCATTGAAGTCAGTCTCCCACAATCCTCCCCCCATGGACCCAGCTTCCAGCTACCATTGTCATCAGGTCAATATATGGGTCAGCGGCCACTGTTCTGTCTCTTTCTCCAGGAACTCTTCTTAAGCAGTAGACAGCTCTGAGCTCTGCAGCAGCTGCCACCACCACTGTGTAATCTGCTTGGAGCAGACACACAGCAGAACTGAACGCCCTCTTACAGCAGCGACACGAAGGCTTCCGTAAGATTTCTAGTTAGCGCCAAAAGCTACTACACATGCCAGCTAACCTTTAGAACTAACTGAAAGGAGAACAAAAGACAGAGCGACCGGTTCCTCCATCTGCACATACACACTGCAAAGCAAAGACTTTTCTTTAATCTGAACCAACGTTCTTCCCCGCCTGGCTCGTGGCTAGGTAACAAGGAGGATCGCAAAGCAACTTCTTCATTTGACACGGCATAGCAGAGGACATAGCTAAGCACAGGACTGTGCTGCTTTTGTGAATGTATCTGTATTGATTGGGTTCATTGAGTTTTATCATTGTGATGTGTTTTCACTGTTCGGTTATTTTGGTAGCCACATGCTAACTTTATGTTAGTGATGTTTGAACTGCCCTCTTTTCTAACCTGGCACCGTTTATCCTACACAGTTCACACGTACACGTATTTTGCTTAATGCCATTTTGGATCCAGGCAGCCATTTTGGATCACACACACTCCTTGTTCTGTAGTTTAGTGTACTTAGAGTTAGACTTTATATTGTGTGTTTTTGCTTTGTTAAATTTGAATAAACGCATGTGTAAAATTCTGCTGGTCTCTTTAATGTCTCACAAGAGTGAATCATTTGCCAACCTCTTCTATGTTGAATTCTAAATCCTTCACCTATAGTCAGAAGTTGAAAAGATTTTATTAATCTGAGCTACAAATTGATAGTTTAGTGTTATGGGCCTGAATTAGTTAATTTGGCTATACCTCCCCTCGTTTAAGGTGGGTGCCTCCTGAGGACATAAAGTTATTATTTATCCTTGATCATTCCGATAGCCATTATTAATTGATTGCACCTGCACAGTTTGGTGCCCCTTTAACCACTGTGAATGCCAAAAACTATTTTGAGTTAATGTATGAATCCAAATGTTTTAAGTAGAGCTTATAAATAATTCACTTTGATCCTATCACAGGTCTTTTAGATTCCAAATAAAAAGTGCAACTGGATTCACTAACAATATCCAAGTAAGGCATAAAGGCATTAAGAGTGTCCAACTGTGCTTTGTATCTCAGAGTACACTTTGGCTAGGCTCCAGCTGTCCAAATGAGCCAAACTGAGTGGGTACCTTCCAAATTTAGTCTTTGTAGTATGAAATTCCACCTTTTTACTCCCCCAGACAGAGTTTTCTTGCTGAGCGACAGCAGAGGGCTGGACAAAACACTGATGCTCTGTTGAGGTCCGTCTCCTTATGTTTCCCTTTACCTCGAGCTGAACCCAAGTGTATCCCTAACCCACACCAATTATCTCTACAATGCCTAACCATGACCTAACCCACTGTGGGAAACACTAGTTCACAGTCAAACAGACTTCCACATCGTCAGTAAACCTACATGTGACTGCTGCCAAGATGAAGATACCGACTTTTTTTGCTTCATATTAGCTGTGGCTGATATTCAGAACGTGTTTTACACCCAATGAAAACTGTGGATCGTCGCCCTCAGTTTCTTACAGTGGAATGTGATTCTTTCACTAGCAGTATCGAAAGTAAGAATGATTTCAGCAGCACATAACGCTCAACATACATATGGCTTGTGAGTATTATTAGGACAGACTTGAAAAAAATCTGTACATATGTGATCATCTTTAAAATATGAGATTAAGCATTCCTCATTATTATAATGAAAGCTCTTTTAATTGTTTTAATGGGATGAAGGATGATAAAGGATCACATGGATTTTCAAGAAAATATATGATTACAATTATTAGAGCTTTGTTATGCTTTTGGGGAGGAAATGTTTAACAGTAATCAGAAAAGATATGAGATGATTTCTAAGTCGGATCCAATCAAAAGAGATGTGACAGGGACTCTTCAAATAGCACATCACACCTTCAGTGTTTGAAACAGTCCAATACCGGTTATGAAAGAGGATGGGTCAAAGACAGCAGCTGTGTTTTATCCCTGCTGAACTGTAGTGTTTTTTGTTAAAAAGCTGAGCAGAAGGGCATGGTTGTCAGTCCTATTCCCATCTTGTCTCAAAGCGTTTCCTGTCTGAACCTTCACTGACCTTTGAAGCAGCTTTTTTCAGCTGCTTTAATCTGCTGAGAACAAAGACAGAATGCACCCACAGGTGCAGGTGGTTACTCTGAAGAGACTGAGAACTGAGCACGCTTTGTACTGTTTCATGTCTGTCACAGGACCTATTCAGTAGGAAGGACACTGTGAGCTGCTCTGAAGACAAACTACAGCAGGACATTTAGTCCTACACTTAATTTCACTCCGACTCTGCTTATAGTAGTTATCCGAGTGGAATGAGTAGACTACCAATATGTTTTTTGGATCAAATGTGTCTGTCTGCTGTTTGCTGCTGAGCAGGAAGTGTACGCTGGGATTGTCAGAGCTTTTTCACTGAAAACAGCTGCCTGCTGATGAGAGTGCGAGGGAGCCAAACCAAAACAGTGAACTGAAAACCTCCGTAGAGCTGAGGGGAGCCACAGAGGTGGTGATAATTCTCTGTGGGTTCGTCACTGCTGGCAACAACTTTCCCATTACACATAGTCATTTGATCCATTGATAATTAAAGAATATTGATTATAGCAGCTTTAAAATAATAAGGAACGTATACACGGTCATTTATTCATGATTTTACAAGGTGGTGCAACGAAATGAGTTTGTAGTCCCATGCTACACACATAGAACATAATAGATCATTCAATTTTTAAAATGTATTTTAGAATAGAGTGACATAAAATAAAATACGATATCTATATATAGATATACGTATTTGGGGTTCAATATTTTGCTCAAGGGTACTTCGACACATGGCTGGGGGAAGCCGGGATCGAACCGCCGACCTTCCGATCGGTGGACGACCTGCTCAGCCACAGCCCCCCCTGCTCTTTAATCCAAACCCCAGCTTCCTTTCCCAATGACAACAATGATGTGTTACTGTCAGAGGTAATACGCGTTTCAGCAATACAGCCGAGAGAAACATGAATGTAGGTAGCGGAGTCTGAGGGAGCTACAGGCCACAGCTTCTGCACAGGCAGCCGTGCAGACCGTCTCCCTTTAAAGCAAATCCAGTCAGACATCATTCAATGATTTCAGCAAAAAAAAACAGATTCAAACAAAAATGTACCAAAGTTTGAAGGAGCAACCAGCCGCTGCATCTACACGTGCGGCCGTTGCCATAGCAAGGAGCTATAATTGTTGAAAATGCTATACATTAAAGCCCATGGCACAGCAATCAAACATTCTCCAACAAACACATTCTAAGACAACTGCCAACATTAGAATGTTCCCTGTTGTTGGAGAATGTTTCATTGGTGTGCCGTGGGCTTATCAAACACTTACAAACAAATATCATTACATCAGCGGCGGCCGCTGTCATCCCCTCGCTCTCCCCCGTGCCTTTCCTGTCTCTTTCTACAGTGACTATCTGATAAAATAAAATACTCTTTTTACAAAAGGAGCATTATATTTGCTGGAGCTATTATGAAACTCTTGACATTTGCATCTTTTATAAAACTTGAAACCAATTGACCTTGATGGTGGGCAACGTGTTCTCTGTTGCTGTGGTCTTTCCCCCAGCCGGCTGTCTCCAGTGCTTTGCTGACTGCTTTTTAAGGCCGTGGACCTGACAGAACACTACATCTTAATCTGGGAACACACTAAATGATTTACTGGCAGCTTTCAAAGACATTTTGTCTTTTGATTAGTCTGTAGTAGGTTACACTAGGCCTGCACGATATGGTAAAAAATCCTATCCTATAGTAGCTTATTGGCTAATAGTTTATATAACCCTCCGCAAAAGAGACATAAAGAGACGTAAACTTATTGTCCTATTAGCATCAGAACTAACAAGCTTCTAACCGTGCTCACTGTTCCCCGTTCTGGTGTGACCAGGCCTTAACAGTGAGGAGATGTGATATATTTTCTACAAATGGAGCCCAGGGGAAGCATATATACCGAGAATAAAGTAGGACCTTAGATTGAACCTTGTGGAACTCCACAGGAGATGGGTACAGTCAATTCTAATAGGCACACCACTGGAGGGCCTGCTCCAGTCTAATGGGTCTAAATCTCTTTTCAAAATGCAGTGGACTGTGTGGTTTGTGGTGTGTCTAATTTATCTAGACAGCTTAGGAAACTTTTAGATAACTCTTCCCAATAGATCTGTTTTGTTTTCCATCCTGGCCCTGAGTGTTTGCCACCAAAGTCCTTCTTGTTTTCAGTCTAGTCATCTAATTTGAGACGGTTGAACACCTGAGATGCAAAGTGAGTGCAGACTGATCCCTGAGTTTGGACACATCTACACTGTCTCATCATTTCTGGAAAAATAAAGCAGTCAAGATAGCTCAATGGCTAGTCTGTCAAAGTCATGCAGGTATCCAAAATCTTGTCATGTGAAAGAGAATGAGTGAAAGACAGTGGGTGGAAAAGGGTGTCCCGGTTCAGACAGCCTCCCAGCAGGCCTGCACAGTCTCCAAGCTAAAGAGGAGGAGGAGGAGGAGGAGGAGGAGGAGGGAAAAAGAGGGATGATTGGAGGGAGAGTGGTGTATCACAGGAGGCTGGTAAAGGTCCCTGGTAGGGGACACAGGGAGCAATTATTATGATCCTGTCTCTGCCTCCCTTACTCACCTTCTAACACTGTTTTTTTTTATTTTCTCTTTCTCCTCCAGTTCCAAAAAAGGATATCTCTAAAGGAGGGAAAGGAGGGTGAGGGGTAAAAACAGAGGGGAGAAACCAGAAGAGGAAACCCCCTTGCTAGCCTCCATCACTGCACGTGCATGAGTGTGTACGTTGAAGCTGCAGAGGCTGGACGTCTTTCTACCGCCATGGGGTGAGTACGCTACTCGAGCGAGGATGGGGGCTGCCACATAGACAGACCACAACCACAGCTCTCCATGTTTCCCGTGTGTGTGTTTAAGTTTCCTGTGTGTGAGGGAGAGTGATGAAGCGAGGAGAGTTCGGTGCTTTTTCAGGGCGGAGGAAGAGTTTGTGTGCGATGCTGTACTGAAGCGAAGTGCCCAGACTGTGTGTGTGTGTGTTATTCGAGCAGACCTGTTACTATAATTGAATACATAATGGAACAATCTGAGTGGAATTCCCTCTGAATGAGACTTTTACGCAGCACTGGAAGAAAAGTGGTGCTGGCATGTAAAAAAACAGAACTTAAGAGGACTGCTGTCTCAGTGCCACAAAGGCAATTTGACGGCCTGGCAAACAGTTCCAAGTCTGCCTTGTTTTCCCTCCATTTGTGTCCAAACTATTTATCCTCCAGTGGCACCGCTTCATTAAACGCGTGCCAGACTGAGCGTGTCAACTCTCACACTTTGACAGCCCCTCCTCTCGGATGATTTTTCACGTGTCAGCGTTGCCGCCCACCGAGGCTAACGTGAATAAACACATGCCGTCACTTGAAAACAAAAAGCCGGCGCAGATCCCACAGTCCGGCATCGCGCTGCAGTCCCAACGGGGTCATGGGACTTGTGGGCTGAAGCTGAACCGGTTCCAGGAATTGGGGGACGGAGCTTGAAAGTAAAAGCCAGGAAATCCTCACCTTTGACCACCCCCCCTTTGAGAGTGCGTATTATTGTGATTGGCCGGGTCAGCTAAGGAAGGCGGGGAATTTGGCTTGTGGACTGGTCAGTTTATCTTTTGGATTATGTGTGTTTTTGTGCTCTCTGTCTTCTGTCTCCCGGGCTTTCGGTTTCTTCCTCACCTTTCTGCGGTCCCATTCTTTCTCTCTTCACACACATAAACATCAGGGTCCTTCAGTTCTTCTCCATGTGTTTCCCCACTGAGCTCCGGATTCTTGACATTTTTCCGCTCATCTTCTAAAACAGCTCATCAGTTCTGGTAGCTTATCGCTGAGCTTTAGAGAGGTCGGCATCCCGGGCTGTTGGCTACCCGAGCCCAAGGATGAGTTTGTTGTGACTATATAAGGCCTCTGTCTCCTTCTCCTCTGGTCTTGCTCCTCGCTCTGCAATCTGACTGCTTAAGAGTGGAAATATCTCAAGCGGCCCTTTTGCTTTGTTTTCACCACATCAGATCAGATGGTGATTAGCAGAGTTCTTTTTTAATGATGTGGGAAGCGGACGGCATGTAGCACGTAGGGCTGGTTTAGCTCTGAGCCTTGATGTGTGCATGGTGGAGGAATTATAGGTTTGGTGGGAAATGAAGCAAAGTGGAAACAGTTTTGCTGCTAAACCTCTGGGACGTATTATTACCATGTCATCATTAGGACATGAAAAGATCAACAGCTTAGTTGGAATTTCGCTTCATTTTAAAATGACAGAAAGCCCTGCAATTACCAGCTGTGGTGACAAAACCACACTTTAGCGCCCTGCTTATGGGCTTATGCTTTATGTTATTTATTAACAATGGATCAAATGGTAATGTGTAATGTGAAACCCGTTGCTTTCAGTGACGAACGCACAGAGAACGAGCACCAACTCTGCAGTTCCCCTCAACTCTAAGGAGTGTCTTAGCGTCGTTCAGCTCTTTGGTTTAGCAACCTGCAAACTGACTATTCAGTCTTATCAGCGCGGTTTTCCAGCAGCAGCAGGCAGCTGTTTTCCGTGAAAAAGCTCTGATAAAGCCTCGGTACACCACCTGCAGCACCAAACAGCAGGCGGACACAGTTAGAGACCAGCTGGGGAACATGGTGGAGCACTGAGCAGCTAAACAGGACCGAAATGAATGCTAATTTTTGCAGAGACATGCTAAGATCAGGAGTCCAAGTCCCCACAATGCGCCCCGGCAGACACCAGAAAGAAGGTCTCTACAATGTATTTGGAATTTGCATACCTTATTTAATCAGTTCAACCAGCGTTAATTGACTTTTTTGGCCTCTTGGTGGAAGTGCAACAGGCTGTAAACACATTCTCCCACCTTATGAAGTTGAGACTATTCTGGCACAGAGCAACATCAGCATTCTTCTGGAGTCTTGTTTGAGTGTCTGAGGAATGGAAGTCTAATATATTCAGAAAAATATCTGTTTCTTTAGCTGCTAAATGCTCCACTATGTTCACCAGCTGCCTGATTAGACATTATACATAGCCGTTTCATCCATTTTTTAATATACAAATATTGATAAGAGCAGCTTTAACTGTTCTGGTATACAGTATGTTCTGTTCTCCACGCTGCCAGAATAAAAGTCTGCGTTTTCAGGTTGTTTTTACTGACCCCTAGTGGCAACAAATCAGTTAACGCAGCTTTAAACTGGTGGGACGTTTTTTGGTTACTGGCAAAAAGGTATCTTTGGCATTTCAAACATTCATCCTTCACAAACCGATCTGTTTCTGCAGTGACTGAGGTCGTGCTACATTTCTTAGCCCTGATTGGATATAAACACTGTGGACGGTCAAGTCTGTTAATAGCGAGCTAGATTTCTCTAGCGGGAGAAAACCCTTTTGGGTGTAACAGTTTGATTAATGGCCCTGCTCTTCGGGGAGATTTGGATTAGGCCTGCGAGCCTCGCTTGGAAGTTATTACTTTATAATGGGAACATGTAAGCAAAGGCCATGTGCTTTTCATCACTCGGGGAATGACAGTTGCATAATGAAAACAAAATGTAAGTCAGATCAAAGATGCACATACAGTGTGTGATGTTTGGAGACGGGTTTTTGTTTGGTTCACATTTCCTCTGTTCTCTCTCTCTCACCCCCCCCCCCCCCTTCTTTTGGTGTGGCTGCAGTCATTTCTGTCGAGGTTACATGAGTCACTTATTCCCTGTGGGGGTGACAGTGATGGAGCCAAGTTCCCATTGTGTTCATCCCAAATTTCCATTTCAGGATGCGAGCTGTTCCAAGCAATACTTGGTTAAAAATAAACCTCAAAAAATGAGATGAGATGTAGAAGAAAAACTGTGATCCGGGGGGAGAGGGGGGGGGTGGGAATGAAGTGAACAGATGTGGAAAAGCTTTTCGACGTTTCGTTTCATCTGGGTATCCGTCAGATGTGGCAGACAGTACTCGAAACTACTCAGAAAGTGCTGATTTTCATCTGCGTCTCGAGAACAATACTCAGGAGGACAAAGATTGAGTTTTCACACCTCTGTCTCGCACCTTAACACCTCTGGCAAGTTTGGACCTCAGCTCCCGAAAACGCTTGTGTCTCAAACGTGACTCACACTGAACAGACTGTGTTCTCCATGTACCTGTCAGGAGCTATAATAGCAGGACGGAGCCGGAGCAGCTGGCTAATGTGTAGAATCTAGGACACGTTTCCGCCGCAGAGGTGAAGTGTCAGCCAGCCGGCGCCTCGGCATTTATGTGGGCTAAGGAAATTGACTCAATATATCTGTGAATGGGAGAGAATGAACAGAATCCGCAGGAGGAAGGTGAATAATTTCACTTCTTATTATGGCCATGACCACAGCTGTCTCCTGAGTGCTGTATATCACTGATAATAAGGGAGCTCCAGACGTCCTCAGGAGTTCAAAAAGATAACATATTAGCTATTATATAAGCTCCTCCGTCTCTTGGTATGTTCTGACACTGTCCTGTTTGTGCCCAGCAGAGAGCCAGTCCACTTCAAGTGGTGTGCACAGTTTGATTGGTAGAGTAAAACAAGCTAAGAGAGACTATTGCAGTTACATGAGAATATATTTAACAAAACAGAACACTAGCGCTTTTTCATGGCAGACATTTCAACTTGTCGTAGCAGAAAAAAGCTGAAACTAAAACGTTAGGACTGAGCCGCACCAACACAGATGAATTTAATCTAAGGTTAGATTTAATCTCTATTGCACATTTAAAAGCTAGTCTCTGTTTAGTAAGTCCAGGTTTATTGATGTAAACTAACATTAAATAGAGTTGAATCAATATAGCCAGATAAAAAACTGTATGTAGAATTTAGCTGTCGGCCCCTAAGTAACAGGGGGAAATACAATCTCAGCTCCACAGTGGGGTTGGCGCTTTGGTGGTGCAGGGGCATTTTTTCTCGGCCATGTTTGACCGTCGGTCCCATCGTCCTCGCTGACCCGGTGTCTCGGGAGAAATTCAGCAGCATCACTAAACTCAACTGGGTTAAACGTGTGTCCCGTAGCTTTCTTCGAGGAATTGGATTATTTTGCTCAATCCATTTCAAAAAGGCAGGAATTTCATAAGTTTAACCTCCTCTAGTGTAAGTTTAAAGTTAAAACTGGATCCCATTTTAAGTTGGAGTTGAAAGTTTTGGTGCTACAGAATTACATATAATCAAGTTTAGTTTGAGTAAAAACTAAACTGAGGTTTAGATTGATTCTTTATACATTTTAAGTTAGTTTTAAAGTTGGGTACAAAATAAGTTAAAGTTAAAAAGAAGCCTTGGTGTCAGTTCGACCAGACCTCCACAGCAAGCTACAGATCCCATGTATGATAATGGTACTATGACCTGTAACGCTGATATGGCTAACATGTTAGCACACCATTCAGCAGACGTCGAGCAACATGAATCATCCGTGTTTCTGTCCAACTGGTAACGCTCCTTTTACTGTAGCTCCCTACAAAGAAATAAAGGGCTCTTTAGCTCCTAAATGCTAGTTGCTAACTAGCCATTTGGGGTACAGTGGACTTATAAGAGCTCGTTTGCTACTTGTTGGTTGACGGCTGTACAAAGTTCAAGGTAAAACTAAAAAAGGACTTTTCAAAGAAAGAAACCAAATGAAAAAGGGTCTGCTGGGACTGCGCGTTCTCCTTCTCTGTCATGTCACGTTCTACTTTACTTTGAATGGTTAACAGCCCGGACCCCTGGATCCCTCTCTGTGTACAGTCTGTGTACCCGCCACCTTTACGTTTGGATTTCTTTGAGTTAGGCAGTAGAGCCACCAGGGGGTGCTCCTTTATTTCCTCTTCAAAATAACAGGAGGTTGTCGGCGTATAGGTGGAATTAATCTTTTAATCGCAAGTTTAGTGCCGTTTACAGTCTTTGAAATAAGCGTTGAGTTGAACAGCCCATCTCTCAGGTCCAGCCACACAGTAGGTTCAGCTTAGGGACTCTGTGGCACTCCTGTTAATGTGAGCACTGTTGCAGTCTTTGTTTGAGGACAAATTCACAGCAGTGGGACTTCTGGCCAAGCGTTCCTCAGGTCCATGGCTGTGTTATTACAGTCCTGCTCTGCATGTGCTCTGGTCATGTGACAGAGGAAAACAAACTGAAACTGAACTGCATAACCAAAGTCAGAACTGGCCTGGGCCTTGGTGTGTGGTTATTGGACAAATCCAAAGTGCTTTGGGAATATGCCTGTAGCAGGTCTGTGGCTACTGCGCCTTCTTTGGCACAAACAGAGGCGTGGAAGTGTCTTCACAAACAATGTTCTTGTTTATTGCCACAGCTTACACACACAAGACGCTCTACCACAGCAGCGTCCAGTACAGTTCGGTACAGGAGTCCAACGTCCACCGATCTCTCTGTCTGTGTGTCACAGGGCGAGGTCCAGCACATCATAATTGGCTAACACGCCCCAGCTGTGCTAATGCGCTGCTCACCTGAGCCACTGCCCCACCTCCCTCTCTCTGCAGCTGACACCTAACCATGCCCGCCTCCACAGAGCCCTACAGAATCATACCAGCTAAAGGGATCACCTCATCTTGGGCACGTGTCAAAATGCAGGTTTACGACCTTTCATATTTCAGTTGATACTGCGCTGGTATTGTACACACGCCTTAATAAATTTGTGTTCAATCAATTCATGCGACCACCGGTTGTTTTCTGGGGCTCAAGGTAACGTGATGTTTTAATCTGCTGTGTGACTGAGTGATTGCAGCAGTATACGGGCGTGCAAGAGAGTTTGTGACATCTTGCACGAGAACCACGCAGCTGGTGTGAAGCTGTGGAGGTTGGGGTTGGGCGGGTGGATGGGGGGGACCTTTCGCTAAACCACAATCCCAGTCTTTCCCTAACCACACCGTTGTTGTCGTGTGCAGATAGTGTAGAAAGTGAGAACTTTGTAAAACATTGGCATTTGATGTGGAAAAAAAATGTTGTAATTGAACTCGGCACAATGGTTTGCAGAATAATCCAATATCGATGCCCTTGTCTGGTGATAGGCTTGGGGTGCGTTCAAGATGCACAGAAAGAATGAAGGAATTGGGAGGTCAGTGGGGGCCCACGGCAATCCAAATTCTTAAATTGCCCATGTACACTACGTAAGATCATTTTAATATTCTCTACTTACATGATGCCAAAGAAGCCCAAGTGTTTGAGTCCACCTCTGGGACTCTATAAATCCCCGTTCCCAACAGATGAATGTTTTTCAAACAGAATTTCCCTAGAAATCTGGACGGCGCTTCGGAACGGTGGTCCGAGAGCACAGTAGTAGGCCCCGCCTGTACGTGTGAAGGTGGCTAGATTTGACTCCATACTCCGTTTTGGAATAAAAACCCCGTTACCAGGACATCTGAGTAAACGAACATGTGGTCCTCCCTCCAGCCCACCCCTCACCAGCTGAGTGCCACCTGGCTGAGCGTCAGAGTCCAAAGCAGACCTCCCTGGGCGGTGATGATTATGATGGATGCCCAGGACCCGCTCCCGCCCAACATGTTACCTAACACCTACTGCTGGCTATTCATCAGCCGGCTGCCGCACTGGGGCTAATCCCGTTAGCAGAGCAGACATGGAGTACAGGAGCCCACTGAGGGAATAGAGTGCAGGGGTGTATATCTTCATCTAATGAAATGTGGCTGCACTGATTTATTCCCTTTGTGACCAGTGTTGAGCTTTGAGCAACATTAGCATTCATTTCCAATGTTCACCGTCTTTTTATACATCTTAGTGGCTTCAAAGAAAGGTGAAACTACTTCCGTTAAATTATTTAATAATCACGGCAGACATTTGGGCTTGTTATAGCAGGAAATGAGGTGGCATGAATTACCCTAACCATAGCTCAGTTCCACTTAAAGCTGCGTTAAACATTTTCTTTTTGCCACTTGGGGGCAGACCCCCACAGGAGGATACAAATCCCACACATTTGACAGCAACAGTTCATTTGGAGGCATGATTGTGTCCGCACCTGATTAAGTCCAATTTTCACTCTTCACCAACTCCTGAGAAAAGTATCTGGCTCTTTAGCTGCTAAATGCTCCATTAGGTGCACCAGCTGGTTGCTAACGTTGTTGCATGGTGCTTAGCAAGTAGTGTACAGAGGGTTTTCGTTTGTTCTCTGGAAACAGCAGCGATAAGGGGGGTGAGACCACGCCATCCAGCAAAACCAAAAGAGTGGGCTAAAATAGGCTAAAAAGCTCCATAGAGCTGAGGGGAGTGACAGAGTTGGTGATAAAAGACTCAACTAATTGTGCCATTTCCTTTCAAAATGTATTTATTCGTTTATCATTTAAAGGCAGAAAAAGGAAACAATTCATTTCAATAGCTTATTTAAACTGATACATTTATCAAGTGATTTTATTTACACACTGTAAAAGTCTAAATTATTCTTTTGGCACACTTCACACTATACTTACCCACATGGAGCAGTACTTTTGCTGCATGAATTACACTAATGGAAAGACTTTTTGACTTTTAAAGTAGTTTAGGAAATGGCTACATTATGCAAGGATGATGACTAATTCTGAGAAAAATGATTCAGGAGACGGAGGTGGGATCTAATGTGTTCACAGAACATATGACAGAAGTAAGAACTTTATGGGGGATGCATGGTAAAAGAACTGGAGGATCAGCAGACTGATGCAGCACAGTGGTGTGCCTCCCTCCCTGTCAAAGGTCTGTTCTTGCTCTCTGCTTCAGACTGAAGTTCAGTTCTGTGGACTCACGGATGATCTGCTTGTTTCAACACTTTTTGGCAGATACAATTCATAAGTGCCATACAGGCAAGATAGATAGACAGTTTATTTTAGAACTTCCCTTGACAGCTATCATTAGGAACTGGATGTACAAGCAACGATTGTCTCACAGTTTCTACTCATTGTGAGCGATCAGTATTAGTTCACGGTCAGTGTACTGCTTAATCTGTAGTGCTACTATCTGAACCTTAAAGAGTAACTAAACACTAATTCCACATTTGTGAGTTATATTAGGCCTTCAGTTACGTTATTATTCTCAAATGATGCTTCGCAGAGTTTTTTTATATGAAGTAGTATTTTAATTAGTGTACTTTATATGTCTTGTGTGCAAATATTTTTTTCCCACTTGGCCACAGTTTAATTTCAGCTCCATGAGTGCAGTGGACTGGAACACAAGCTAAAGTGTCTTCTAACAGCTACGACGCTGCCGTGCGGGCTGGTACGGTGACGTCCGTCTCTCTTGCGCCTGTCACCTGCATGCCGCATGGCAGATCAACAACCAGCCAAAATACTCACAGGCACTCAGCCCTCCTGCCCTTCTCTCCACCTGTGGCTGATGCTGGACCACACCCCCACTGCCACGTTAGGCTTTTAGCTTCTTTTTTTATTTGCTATTAGTTTGCTTAGCTATTGGAGTAGACTGCCCTAAGGTTAGTGAGCAATCTGTGCACAGAAGGACAATAAAAATGTACATTTTAATCATTTATGGAGAGCCAAAGTGAGACTAGAACTTCCCAGTTCTGTTCCAGATGCAGAAAACCACATTCAAAACCCCATTCACATTTGTAATAATGCAAGTAACTAAACCTCCAGCCCTGGACGTGTGCTTTGCTCCATATGTCCTAAATCTAATGTAAATGTAAATGGACTGTACTTGTATAGCGCCTTTCTAGTCGTCTGACTACTCAAAGCGCTTTCACACTACATATCACATTCACCCAGACACACACATTCATACTCTGAAGGCAGGAGCTGACTGCCCATCAGTACAAAGGATACTTTGACATATGGCTGGGGGAAGCCCGGATCGAACCGCTGACCTTCCGATTGGTAGACGACCCGCTCTGCTACCAAGCCACAGCCGCCCACAACAATGTCTTTGCTTAGTCCTTTTTTTTAGCGGGCTTTAACAAACACACATAGGGTTTTCAAAGTCTGACACTGTGGCCCCCCTCTATTGGACAATATATCAATGTATTAATATGAATAATTAATATTAATTTATTTAGTCACTCATCTCATTCTTTGTCTTCTTTCGATCTGGAGATAATCATGCTCTAACTTTTGGAACTACATGTCCCATAATTTGGGGCCTTTGTACAGACAACTGTCACTGGATCACTGTGACGCTGAAGGAAACTGAAAAACATAATGATTCTCAGGCAGGTTCTGCAGTTAGAAGGAGCCTCTTTGAAATTCAATTCAATTCAATTCAATTTTATTTATATAGCCCAGTATCACAAATCACATTTGCCTCAAAGGGCTTCACAATCTGTAACATACGACCCCCTCTGTCCTTAGACCCTCGATTCGAATAAGGAAAAACTACCCAAAAAACCCTTTTAACAGGGGAAAAAATGATAGAAACCTCAGGAAGAGAAACTTGAAGAAGAGCAACAGGGCAGGGATCCCTCTCCCAGGACGGACAGACATGCAATAGATGTCGTAAGTACAGAATAGATTCATAGCATCAAAATTATAACAAAATTATATATACAGTTATGATGGCAATGGCAAAATTGTTGTGTATATATATATATATATATATATAATTATGTTGAAAAGAGTGGGATGTAAAACATAAGGGAAGATGACGGGTCCAGACGGACAACCGAGCAGCTCCAGGTGGAGGCCAATGAGCAGGACCCGAGCCACTCGTCTCCTGCACCATAGACACCGATCCAGATACATCTCCGGACACTGAAATACCTGCTGAAAGTGACAGTAAGAAAGAAGAGAGGGACGAGAAAGCACAAAACTCCAGGAGAGAGAAGAAGTCAAGTTAGTAACGGGGATGAGAATGCATACGGATGGAGAGGAGGACAGAGATGAAGAGAGAGAGGTGCATCATGTGAAGTCCCCCGACAGTCTAGGCCTATAGCAGCATAACTAAGGGATGGTTCAGGACTCTCCTGAGCCAGCCCTAACTATAAGCTTTATCAAAGAGGAAAGTCTTTAGCCTACTCTTAAATGTGGAGATGGTGTCTGCCTCCCGAACCTGAACTGGGATCTGATTCCACAGGAGAGGAGCTTGACAGCTAAAGGCTCTGGCTCCCATTCTACTTTTGGAGACTCTAGGAACCACAAGTAGCCCTGCATTCTGAGAGCGCAGTGTTCTAGAGGGGTAATAAGGTACTATGAGCGCTGTAAGATACGACGGTGCCTGACCATTAAGAGCTTTGTAGGTGAGGAGAAGGATTTTAAATTCTATTCTGGATTTCACAGGGAGCCAGTGCAGAGAAGATAATATTGGAGAAATATGATCTCTTTTCCTAGTTCCTGTCAGTACACGTTCTGCAGCGTTCTGAATCAACTGGAGAATCTTAAGGGACTTTTTAGGGCTGCCTGATAATATGTAATTGCAGTAATCCAGCCTTGAAGTAACAAATGCATGGATTAATTTTTCTGCATCATTTCGAGACAGGAAGTGCCTGATTTTTGCAATGTTACGTAGGTGAAAAAAGGCAGTCCTTGAAGTTTGCTTCATGTGGGAGTTGAAGGATAGATCCTGATCAAAGATAACTCCTAGGTTCATCACAGAGGTGCTGGAGGCCAGGGCAGTGCCCACTAGAGCAATTATATCTGCCGACAGTGAGTCTCGGAGCCAAGTACAATAACATACCAGGTTACGTAGGTAACCATGGTTCCCTGATAGGGAACGAGACGCTGCGTCAGCTGACGCTATTGGGAACGCCTCCAGCGTGACGGTCTCTGAATCTCTGTAACAACTTAGACCGATCTTGAGTGGGTTCGACGTCAACACGTGACGCATGCCGGCGGAACCGGAGATATAAAGGGAGCCGGCTTCACTGTTGTCGTCAGCCTTCTGATCGAGTGAAGCAAGCCGCTCACAGGCATGCCGGAAGTATGGCAGCGAGACGCAGCGTCTCGTTCCCTATCAGGGAACCATGGTTACCTACGTAACCTGGTACGTTCCCTTTCAAGGGAACTTCAACGCTGCGTCAGCTGACGCTATGGGGAACGCAGTACCAACTCCACCATGCTGAAGGGATGCCTGTCACGAGTGTGAAGCCAGCAGGGCACACTTCAAGACAAGAGAGCCACAGATCCCGGATTATGTAAGCGGTCTAGGCTGTAAAATCTCACAAAAGTGTGAGGCGAGGACCATCCCGCAGCATCGCATATATCGGAGAGGGGGGTTCCCGACCACCAAGCTCTGGAGGATGCCATACTCCGGTAAACATCTCGCTGTCGGGGATCTGTTCTATGGCCCCTTTGTACAGGAGGGAGTTAATTTCTTGCTCCATCACTTGTGCTTGTACTTGGTTGACCCTTGTTTCCAGGATTCCTCGGAATCCCGGGGGTCGAGACCGAAACTGAAGCATGTAGCCTTGTCGGACGGTGCGCAAAACCCAGTGCGACACGCCGGGCAACGCTTCCCAAGCGGGCAGAAAATTCCTCAGGGGGACCAACCGGTCGAGGCTGGTGCCTGGGAGACCCGGAGTGGCGGCCTCGGTTACCCGAAGCGCTGTAGCGGCGGGAAATCCCCAGGGATAGGCATGCACATGCCTGACCGCCCCTCCCATCTGCGATGTGAGAGCTACGGTATCCCGAAGCGACAAAGCGGCGGGAGTTAACCGGAAATGAACGTCTACAGGCCTCTGTAGAGGACGCAACTCTGGCCTGACTGCTGCACAGCCGTGCAGGTCTAAAGGCAGTGGTTGCATGGAACTCGCCACGCCCCGAAGCGTCGCCGACGGCGGGGTGAAGCGGCTGAGTTCCTGAGGGCCCGATGAGGAGACATCTATGTGCTCGACCCAGGTGGGGGGCGCCCTCAGAGGCCCGACGCTCAAGTCAGGGCCTCTTTTTGGAAGCAACGTCGGGGTTTTCAGGGAGGACGCGGCCTCCGGCGATAAATACACCGCCAGCGTCTCCTCAATACCTGGCATGCTGCCATAACCGTTCTCTTTACGCCCGCTGATCGAAGCATACTGGCGACCAGTCGGGCTAGAAAGCCGTGTAGAATACGGCCGGGACCAGGACCTCGACACCTCAGTGTGGAGGTCCGGAAAGAACGGTAAATCCCGATGCGGGCGAGGAGGTGGGGCTACAAGGAAACGCTCGTCGAGCTTACTCCGGCGACGAGCGTCCTGCTCTTCCGCAGGCCAAGCGATATTGAGCCTAGCCACCGCACGGGAAACCACCTCCAGCAGCTCGTCATACTGTGGAGACTGGGCTGACGAGCCACCCATGTCACCGCCTTCCGCTCCGAGTATATCCAGTTCCTCGGAACCGGAGTCTCGGCGAGCGGGCTCCCGCTCCGGGACGGAAGAAGCCGCAGACTCGGTGCGGGCTTCCGGATCCCGAAAGCGGGAGAAAGAACCCGCGGATGAAGGGAAAGAAAGAGCCAAAGCTGTCTCACCTTCGTCGCCAAGGTCCATCTGCGATCCCCAGGAGAGTAGTCGCCGGGATGCCTCAGCAACCGCCGGTCCCTTACCGCGTGGGGAGCAGAGCTGGCCGCCTTCCTCGAAAAGCGCCAGCCGAGAGCGGAGCTTCCTAACCGGGAAACGCTCACAATGCACACAGCCCCCTCGAGGGCTGCTAGTGCATGCTCTCTTCCCAAACAGGCCGCACACATATCGTGGGTGTCGCCGTCAGGGATATAGCGCGGGCAGGGATACACGCACTGCCGAAACCGCTTTACACTCGCCTATTTCAGAGACCCAGAGCGCTTGCTGAAGATCAGAAGACTGACGACAACAGTGAAGCCGGCTCCCTTTATACCTCCGGTTCCGCCGGCGTGCGTCACGTGTTGACGTCGAACCAAATCAAGATTGGTCTAAGTTGTTACAGAGATTCAGAGGCCGTCACGCTGGAGGCGTTCCCCATAGCGTCAGCTGACGCAGCGTTGAAGTTCCCTTGAAAGGAAACTTCAGTTTTGTCCGAGTTTAACATCAGAAAATTTCTGGTCATCCAGGTTTTTATGTCCTTAAGGCATGATTGAAGTTTAACTAACTGATCAGTTTCATCCGGCTTAATTGATAAATATAATTGAGTATCATCTGCATAACAATGAAACTTTATGGAGTCCTTTCTAATAATATTGCCCAAAGGAAGCATATATAAAGTAAATAGAAGTGGTCCGAGTACAGAACCTTACGGAACTCCGTGACTAACTTTGGTGTACTCGGACGATTCATCGTTAACATATACAAACTGAGATCGGTCTGATAGATATGATTTAAACCAGCTTAACGTGGTTGCTTTAATTCCAATTAAATGTTCCAGTCTCTGTAATAGAATTTGATGGTCAATGGTATCGAATGCAATACTAAGCTCTAACAAGACAAGTACAGAGACAAGTCCATTGTCTGATGCAATTAAAAGGTCATTTGTAATTTTCACCAGTGCTGTTTCTGTGCTATGATGCACTCTAAAACCTGACTGGAAATCCTCAAATATACTATTGTTATATAGAAAGTCACATAACTGATAAGCAACAGTTTTTTCAAGGATCTTAGAGATAAACGGAAGGTTAGATATAGGTCTATAGTTGGCTAAAACCCTTGGATCGAGAGTGGGCTTTTTAAGGAGAGGTTTAATAACAGCTACTTTAAAAGACTGAGGTACATAACCGGCAGTAAAGACAGATTGATCATATCTACAAAAGACGTGCTAACTAATGGTAGAACATCTTTAAGCAGCCTAGTTGGAATTGGGTCTAAGAGACAGGTTGATGGCTTAGATGAAGAAATTGTCGTCGTTAGTTGAATAAGGTCGACAGGAGAGAAGCTGTCCATGTACACCTCAGGTTTCACAGCTCCCTCCGACGCCTCTATGCTTGAAGATCGATCAGCACCAGCTGAGGGCAGGACGTGATTAATTTTTACTTTATTTAATTTCTTTATTTAATTGGGACAGTGCATGTTAATGAACAGACATGGAATACATGCATGTAAACATGCCGGATTGTAGCCAAGGGCTAATTTCCATCCGTAGTCCCATGGGCTAAGGTCACACAGGTCAGAAAAACATTACAGAATAAAAATTTACATCTATATAAAGTACATCATTTATCAATAAGTTATAAAAAGTCCTATAAACAATATTCACATAAGACTCAAAAATTCATTCAGCTTTACAGACACTCATCTATGTACACATGACGAAATACAAAAATTAAAATAGCATACAACATACTCACTAATGTGTGCAACTTTGGTTTGCCCATAACCATTTTTTCAACTGAGCTATATGTAGGGAGTTTTCTCAATGTTAGAGGAAGACAATTCCACATGTGCCCACCTCGGACAGACAGGACTGTCTGACCGAAGGTGGTATACCTGTGGGGGATTATCAAGTCTCCTCTGGTGGAGGCTCGCGTGGTCCTCTGTGAAATTTCTTTCATTTTGATAAAATCCTTCAGTGGTGGAGGAGCGAGGGAATGTAAAACCTTGTATATCAGACAGACCATTTTCAAATTGATCATATTTTCAAAATCCAATAGTCTATGTTTTTTTAAAACATGACAGTAGTGGTGGGATTGCGGTTTTTTATCAATTATTTTTAATGCCTTTTTATAAAGACTTTCGATGGTTTGAAGTGTTGTTGGGCATGCAAGAGACCAGGTAGTCAAGCAATAGTCAAAATGAGAAATAATCATTGCATAAAAATATGTTTTAGCAGCACCCACGGTTAAATTATTTCAAATATGTCTGAAATTTTGAAGATTACATTTGACTACCTGTGCTACTTTTTTTTACATGACTTTTAAAGCAAAATGTTGGATCAAGGACTACCCCAAGATATTTAAATTCTGAGACCAGTTCAAGTTCCATTCCATTCAGAAAGACGTTTGATCTGGTTACTTCGACGTGACGTTTTGAAAAGTACATGCACACAGTTTTTCTGGCATTTATATTGAACATGAGGCAATAATCCTTGTGCCAGTTCTGCACATAAAATAAAGCAGCTGTGAGCTGCTTGTTGAATAGTTTTTGCTTGAATGTAAATTACAACGTCATCCGCGTACATCTGCGAGAAGACTTTTGGACATGAATTTGGTAAGTTATTAATAAAAAGAGAGAACAGAACCGGCCCAAGGATAGACCCCTGTGGGACACCAACTCCAGAATCTAAACAAGGAGATTTGACACCATCTACTATCACTGACTGTTTCCTGTGGGACAGATAGGACTTAAACCATAAAAGTGCTTGATCGGAGTTGTTAAACTGAGTCAACCTGGATATTAAAATCTGATGGTTTACAGAGTCAAAGGCTTTCTTCAGATCTAAGAAGACAGCCCCGACAAAAGGACTCTTGTCAAGCAAACCTTTTATGTTTTCTGTTAACACACACAGGGCACTATCGGTGGAGTGATGGGCCGTCAACAGTCTGACTACCCACGTCTCCGCTATCTTTGATATAACCGGTAGTATGCTGATTGGTCTATAGTTGGACATGTCTGTTGTAGCACCTGATTTAAATATTGGTGTCACTACAGCCACTTTCCAATCTGTAGGGACTATAGAATGCTTAAAGGACATATTAAGAAGACGGGTAATTGGACGTACCAGAGTGTCCTTGTACTCTTTCAAAAACTGTATATTAAGACCAAATGCATCAAGGGCTTTTGAATTTTTCATACCAGTAATAATTTTTGTTACTTCATAGTCCGAAATTTCAGTGATTTTGAACACTGACTGATGTGGATCAATAACACTGTCAGAGCACAGAGCTGAAGCAAAATGCTGCATAATCTCTTGCACAGAATTTATAAAGAAACTGTTTAGATTGGTAGCTATGGAAAGTGGATCTTTAATAATCGAGTCATTAATTTGAAGCGCCATTTCCTTATTATTTTTGTTTGTTTGTCGACCAAGCAATTTATTTAGATTTTGCCATACCAATTTTCCATTGCCGTTTGCATTCTCTATTACTTTAATGAAAAAGTTAGCTTTGGCACGTCTCAGGCTCTGTGTTACCTTGTTTCGCATGTGGGTAAACTTCTGACGGTCTGTTGTCAGACCTGATTTTAAAAATTGCTTTAAGAGCAGGTCTCTAGCTGTCATCACATTTTTACAGTCTTTATTCAGCCATGGCAAGTGGCACCTTTTTTTATGTTTATATCTCCCTCTGCTCGAATGGGTGGAAATAACATCCTTCAGAGAATTAATAAATTTACTGCTACAAAATTCAGGATTATCACCAGACAGGATTGTATCCCAGTCCAGTGATGTCAGAGCTGTGGCCACATTTTGTCGCTGGCTGTTAGCTATAAACTCATAGGGAGACCTGTTATTTGTGGAATTAAAAAAATCAATATTAACCCTCGACTTGGACAGTTTCCTAGAAAAAAGTATAATATTATGGTCTGAAAGACCAGTCAGAAAATTACAGGATCTAATTATCCTTTCAGATCTGTTACTGAAAAGTAGATCTATTTTAGTTTTAGAGTGTTTCGTAATCCTTGCTGGTTGCTGAACAAAATTTAAATTTTCCATTGTATGCTTCAATGTTTTCCTATGTTTCTTACAGTCCCAGTTCACATTTAAGTCTCCAATTACAATAATTTCATTGGACTTGTTATGTGTAATATGATGTTTAAATAGTACCTGCAGTTGTTCATAGAAGTCCACTTTGGCTGATGGAGGTAAAGGCAAACCAAAGTAAAAGTCATCTCTGCAGAGAGAGAAATTTTTACAGAAACATTTTCAATTTTAACCTCACTTGGCACACTTAGTTGTGAACACTCCAAATTATTTTTCACATACAGCAATACACCCCCACCTCTTCCTTTACCTCTATCCCTTTTGAACACAGGGAAAACAACACCAGCTTCAGGGGATGATTCTTTAAGCCAAGTTTCAGATAGGCCCATCCATCCATCCATCCATTTTCTACCACTTATCCGGGGCCGGGTCGCGGGGGCAGCAGTCTAAGCAGAGACGCCCAGACTTCCCTCTCCCCCGACACTTCCTCCAGCTCTTCCGGGGGAATACCGAGGCATTCCCAGGCCAGCCGAGAGACATAGTCCCTCCAGCGTGACCTAGGTCTTCCCCGGGGCCTCCTCCCGGTTGGACATGCCCGGAACACCTCCCCAGGGAGGCGTCCAGGAGGCATCCGGGACAGATGCCCGAGCCACCTCAGCTGACTCCTCTCGATGTGGAGGAGCAGCGGCTCTACTCTGAGCTCCTCCCGAGTGACCGAGCTCCTCACCCTATCTCTAAGGGAGCGCCCAGCCACCCTGCGGAGGAAACTCATTTCGGCCGCCTGGATCTTGTCCTTTCGGTCATGACCCAAAGCTCATGACCATAGGTGAGAGTAGGAACGTAGATCGACTGGTAAATAGAGAGCTTTGCCTTGCAGCTCAGCTCCTTCTTCACCACGACAGACCGGTACATCGACCGCATCACTGCGGAGGATGCACCGATCCGCCTGTCAATCTCCCGCTCCGTCCTTCCCTCACTCGTGAACAAGACCCCAAGATACTTAAACTCCTCCACTTGGGCCAGGAGCTCTCCACCAACCTGAAGGGGACAAGCCACCCTTTTCCGACTGAGAACCATGGCCTTGGATTTGGAGGTGCTGATTCTCATCCCCGCCGCTTCACACTCGGCTGCAAACCGTCCCAATGCACGCTGAAGGTCCTGATTTGAAGAAGCCAACAGGACAACATCATCCGCAAAAAGCAGAGATGAAATCCTGCGGTCCCCAAACTGGACTCCCTCCGGCCCCCGACTGCGCCTAGAAATCCTGTCCATACAAACAATGAACAGGACCGGTGACAAAGGGCAGTCCAACATGCACCGGGAACAAATCTGACTTACTGCCGGCAATGCGAACCAAACTCCTGCTCCGGTCATACAGGGACCGGACAGCCCTTAGCAGAGGGCCCCGGACCCCGTACTCCCAGAGAACCCCCCACAGGTCGCCGCGAGGGACACAGTCGAATGCCTTCTCCAAATCCACAAAGCACATGTGGACTGGTTGGGCAAACTCCCATGAACCCTCCAGCAACCTGGAGAGGGTGTAGAGATGGTCCAGTGTTCCACGACCGGGACGAAAACCGCATTGTTCTTCCTGAATCCGAGGTTCGACTATCGGCCGAATTCTCCTCTCCAGTACCCTGGCATAGACTTTTCCGGGGAGGTTGAGGAGTGTGATCCCCCTGTAGTTGGAACACACCCTCTGGTCCCCCTTTTTAAACAGAGGGACCACCACCCCAGTCTGCCAGTCCAGAGGCACTGTCCCCAGCCGCCACACGACGCTGCAGAGGCGCCTCAACCAAGACAGCCCCACAACATCCAAAGACTTGAGGTACTCAGGGCGGATCTCATCCACCCCCGGTGCCCTGCCACCGAGGAGCTTCTCAACTACCTCAGTGACCTCAGCCCGGGAGATCGACGGGTCCGCAACCGAGACCCCAGCCTCTGCTTCTGCAATGGAAGACATGCCGGTGGGGTTGAGGAGATCCTCGAAGTACTCCTTCCACCGTCCAAGGATGTCCCCAGTCGAAGTCAGCAGATTCCCACCCCCACTGTAAACAGTGTGTGCAGGGCACTGCTTCCCCCTCCTGAGGCGCCGGATGGTTTGCCAGAATCTCCTCGAGGCCGACCGATAGTCCTTCTCCATGGCCTCACCGAACTCCTCCCAGACCCGAGTTTTTGCCTCCGCAACCACCCGGGCCGAGGCCCGCTTGGCCCTCCGGTACCCATCAGCTGCCTCCGGAGTCCCCCGAGCCAACCAGGCTCGATAGGACTCTTTCTTCAGCTTTACGGCATCCCTTACTTCCGGGGTCCACCACCGGGTTCGGGGATTGCCGCCACGACAGGCACCGGAGACCCTGCGGCCACAGCTCAGAGCGGCCGCGTCGACAATGGAGGTGGAGAACATGGTCCACTCGGACTCCATGTCTCCAGCCTCCCTCGGGATGAGGTTGAAGCTCTGCTGGAGGTGGGAGTTGAAGATCTCTCTGACTGGAAACTCTGCCAAACGTTCCCAGCAGACCCTCACAGTACGTTTGGGTCTGCCAAGTCTGTCCAGCTTCCTCCCCCGCCATCGGATCCAACTCACCACCAGGTGGTGATCAGTTGACAGCTCCGCCCCTCTCTTCACCCGAGTGTCCAAGACATATGGCCGAAGGTCAGATGAAACAACCACAAAGTCGATCATCGACCTCCGACCTAGGGTGTCCTGGTGCACCGTGCACTGATGGACACCCTTATGCTTGAACATGGTGTTCGTTATGGACAAACCGTGACTAGCACAGAAGTCCAATAACAGAACACCACTCGGGTTCAGGTCGGGGGGGCCGTTCCTCCCAATCACGCCCCTCCAGGTATCACTGTCGCTGCCCACGTGAGCATTGAAGTCCCCCAGTAGAACCACGGAGTCCCCGGTCGGAGCACTTTCCAGCACCCCTCCCAGAGACGCCAAGAAGGTCGGGTACTCTACACTGCCATTCGGCCCGTAAGCACAAATAACAGTGAGAGACCTATCCCCAACCCAAAGGCGAAGGGAAACGACCCTCTCGTTCACCGGGGTGAACTCCAACACATGGCGGCTGAGCTGGGGGGCTATAAGCAAGCCCACACCAGCCCGCCGCCTCTCACCGCGAGCAACTCCAGAGTAGTAGAGAGTCCAGCCTCTCTCAAGGAGTTGGGTTCCAGAGCCCAAGCCGTGCGTGGAGGCGAGCCCGACTATCTCTAGTCGGTATCTCTCAACCTCCCGCACCAGCTCAGGCTCCTTCCCCCCCAGCGAGGTGACATTCCATGTCCCTAGAGCCAGATTCCGTGTCCGGGGATTGGGTTGCCGAGGCCCCCGCCTTCGACTGCCATCCAATCCACAAAGCACCGGCCCCCTACGGTTCCTCCTGCAGGTGGTGGGCCCACGGGAGGTCGGCCCCACGTCGCTAGTTCGGGCTGAGCCCGGCCGGGCCCCATGGGGCAAGACCCGGCCACCAGGCGCTCGCGTTCGAGCCCCAACCCCGGGCCTGGCTCCAGGGTGGGGCCCCGGTTGCGCCGTACCGGGCGACGTCACGGACCTAGTTTTGATATTCACCATGAGGGGGGATTCGAACCGCTCTTTGTCTGGCCTGTCACCCAGGACCTGTTTGCCTTGGGAGACCCTACCAGGGGCAATAGCCCCAGACAACATAGCTCCTAGGTTCATTCAGGCAAGCAAACCCCTCCACCACAGTAAGGTGGCGGTTCTAGGAGGGGTCAGATAGGCCCAATATATCAATATTTGAATTCCTGAGAATATGGTCCAGTTGTTCACGTTTAGGGAGCATACTGCGTATGTTAAGATGAGCACAAAGAAGCCCTTTTGGCTCATTTTTGTTGTCCCATATTAATTTAGCCTGATTTAATGTATTAAAAACATTTGTCTCCCGATATCTTCTCATTATATCATTTCTAGTCTTTTTCTATACTTGGCAGGAGTTTGGTGCAGTCTGAAATTGAGGTACAAACCTGTTTTGGATCCCTGGCACTGTTTCCAATTCAGCTGTCACGTTGACAGCCAATTTCACGCGACCATCGATGCACGCTGCAGTTGTTTGTAGCCTTTTAGCAGTTACACTAGCAGTAGCGGCCCCTACAGCCGCCGTGTTAGATGCATCGAGGGCTATTGTGGATTGCATCTCAGCTCCAACTCCATCACAGCCCGAGAACACCCCAGGCACAACGTCCGATGTACCCATGGCAGTCCCCATGGGTCCCCCAGTGCACATCGATGGGCGCAACGCCACGCGCGCTGAGACGCCGGCCTCCAACACGCCGCCCATCGCCTGTGAACCCACGCTCGCCGCTACTCCATTAGCCACCAACGGCACGAGCACCCCGCCCTCCAGGCCCACCGGTGAGTCTGAGCCAGTACCGTGGTGGCCAGAGTTGCTGTTTGTGGCCAACGTAACAGTAACCCGGGGTTCACGTTCCGCCAGTCTTTCGAGGGGTCCTGGACATTGGTGTATGTCCCCGGATAAAAGTAGGCAGATGGCAATTATAAGAGTACGACTTTGAGGAATTTGTAGAGTGCGTACACTGCTTTTCCTGTTTTTAGTTGAGCAGTAGAGGAGAGATGGAAAATCAAAAGACGCAGCAACGGTGTGTCTCCCAAATCCAAAATGTTTATTGTTTATAAGTTTTGTGTGGAACTTGTAAAATTGTTCCCGGATATTTTTTGCCGGCACTGAAGTACTTGTATTGTGATGAAAAAAACAGGCAGTGTCACTGAGTCTATATCTTAAATTGTCCAAAAATAGCACATAAACAAGGAGCACTGTGACAACTCCCGTCGTACCTGCCGCCACCATTTTGTCAGATTATGTCCCTTTTCTCTCTAATAGTCAAAATTTTATCATTAAAGAAGCTCATGAAGTCGTTACTGCTGAGGGCTACAGGAATACATGGCTCAATGGAGCTGTGGCTCTCTGTCAGCCTGGCTAAAGTGCTGAAAAGAAACCTGGGGTTGTTCTTATTTTCCTCTATTAGTGATGAGTAGTAGGCTGCTCTGGCATTACGGAGGGCTTTCTTATATATTTTAAGACTATCTTGCCAGGCTAAACAAGATTCTCCTAGCTAGTTGGAACGCCATTTCCTTTCAAGTTTTCGTGATGTTTGCTTTAATTTGCGAGTTTCAGCGTTATACCATGGAGCTACCCTTTTTTGTTTTATTATCTTCTTTTTAAGAGGAGCAACAGAATCAAGTGTCGTTCGCAGTGAACCTGCAGCACTATCAACAAGATGATCAATTTGGGACGGACTGAAATTTGCATAAGAGTCCTCTGTTATGTTAAGACATAGCATTGAGTTAAATTCAGATGGAATTTCTTCCTTAAATTTAGCTACAGCACTATCAGATAGACATGTAGTGTAGTAGTATTTGACTAGTGGTGTGTACTCCAGTAATAGGAGTTCAAAAGTTAATAAATAATGGTCTGATAGTGAAGGATTCTGTGGAAAGACTGTTAGATGTTCAATTTCGATGCCGTATTCCAGAACAAGGTCGAGGGTCTGGTCAAAACAGGGAGTGGGTTTATGTACGTACTGACAGAAGCCAATCGAGTCTAATAATGAGATAAATGCAGTACTAAGGCTATCATTTTCAACGCCCACATGAATATTAAAATCACCTACAATAATTGTGAAAGACTTAGAAAAAGGCTTTCGAATGAGTTATAATTTAGTTTAGGTTTAGGGTTGATTAATAGGCTTGAGTCGAAGATGGCTGCAACTCCACCTCCTCGGCGGTGCCTCGAGGAATGTGAGTATTACAGTTTTTCTCCATTGGTTTGGCTCATTTCTTGAAACAGAAATTACATTCTCAAAATTGTAAGATAATTTGGCAAAAGAGTCCTAAAGTTAAAGCAATGAAATTATTTCTAAGTGGATTTATAGACGGTCATTCACGATGGACATCATAATCATATCTGCCCATAATGATAAACAGGTTTTCTCAATTGCTAACTCACAATTCTCTGTACAAGTTCATTTTTGCAAAACTCTTCACGCAGTTCTCTCCACCGACATGCAGCTCAGCACAACAGTTCCAACATCCCACATCCAAAATGCACACAAGGGCAAACGCACTGCAGCTGCCTTACTGCATGTTGAGCGGCCTCACAGTGTACGTCACTGAGATGAATCAGGAATGTTGCAACAGGCTTTGTTTTTTGCCAGTTTTGCAGAGTTCTGTCCTCTCTAATTGAGCTGGGAAAAAACTCTTTTTAATGTCTGAGCCATCCTGACAGTCTGCTGCAGATGCGTCCAGACATCCAGCACTCATTGTGTCACCGAGGGACACCTGATCATGTGGGTTGGTAGAAAATAAACCTTCCACCTCCATGAGGACCAGATGTCCTCTGTGGGGTTGAGGAGTGGAGAGTGAAGTGAGGAGGGAGGAGTGACTCCATCCTGTGGTGGGCTGTAAACACTCTGGAAGAGTCGGCGAAACGCCACATTGTTACGTCCACTTCTAAACCCTTCTGCCTCACCTGCCCCCCCCTCACCCGGCTCAAGGCTGTCACAGAGGTCAGTGTCCCAACTAGGAGTTCAGGCATTCTGTTTTTACATTTCTTCTTAGTGATGTAAGGTTTTGAATATAAATGTAACAGATTTGACAGCAGTAAACACAGGCTAAGTACCCAGAGTTGTGGTGGTGGTTGAGTTTGAGTGACAAAATGGTTCATGAAATTTGAAACATGTGGTCAAGTTATGATGACCCAAGTTTTTTGTATGCTAAAGAATTAATTGTTGTTTAATTTGTCAAAATCCCAAGCATTTATATTGAACGTTCGAATACCAAGTGCTGTAGTGGATGTTAATTAAGGTTAGAATATACTAATACTTGTCCATTCAATTAACAAATTTGTATTATGAGAAATCTCTTCAGCTTCCTCCAGACACTCCCTAAGTAATATCACTGTGTCACTGTCGGAATGGCTTTAAACAAGAGGGTATATATACACATAGACATACATATTTTATTGTATTATTTAAATCATTTTACCCTATTAAAGCTAGGGTAGGTATCATTGGAGAAACTAGCAACAGACAGCTAGGTGGGCCAGCCAACCATTTCATTCTGTCACAGTGTGGCAAACAGGAAAACGAAAAAGGACCCAAACGCAGACCGAAGTAGCAGGGGTGAGGGGGAATGTATTGCCTCCTTGGTAGGCAAGCGGCAGGTATAATCAGAACCTAACAGGCAGACAGAACCAACACAGCAACGATGACGAACTGACAAAGAAACAAGGGAAGTGAACGGGTATATATACACAGAGGTTAATGAGGGATATGGGGTGCAGGTGTGGAGTAGAACCCCTCACTGCAGGCTGACGAGGGAGAGTGGAACCAGGTGTGAGAGTGGTGGAGCAACCAGGGGTTAGTGCAGGGCAAGAGAGACTAA
>CM022475.1:2514263-2581910 GCA_011952105.1 Coreoperca whiteheadi | reverse complement strand
TTTGACCCTAGCTTTAAGATCCATTACAAACTGTGACAAATTAGCAGCCTGTGGTGAACTAGCTCCAGTTTAAAGGGGCACTTTATAAAATTTTATAAGAACATCAATTTACTTTTCATGAGGAGTACTTCTCAACCTGCTGTATAATGTCCTCTGTGGCTTTCTTAAATTTGAGAAAATAACACCACAATAGAAATGTAGCACTTAGCCTATGCTACCTATATGTGATAACTTTTAGCATTTCAAAAGGTGGTATTTACACCATCATGGGACACAAACACACAAATAAAAGTCTTCAAGGTAGGTGAGTAGCTTCTTAAGGCGAGACGAGACAGGCTTCATTGCAGGTCAGGCTGACAAGCTGCTTTACAGCCTGGTTCCGCCAGCCTAGAAACAGAGCTGGTGTGTTGAAACTACTTTGTTTATAACTGATAATAATTGATATTTGCCAGCTGTTTACTTATATGTATGTTTCATTTCTCTTAAGAGAAACCACCCACTACTGTAAACGTGCCCTGGTGAACCCATACGTGTGATAATGCGTTGTTGAGAATAAAATGTTGGAATTGGAAGTACACTTTGTTTGTCTATTTGGGAATCAGGCCAGCTAGTCCCGTTTCGTCCAGACCGGACATTAGCCAGGAGCAGCCTTAAGTCCAAGCTGGGCCAGCGTGGCTTCTCTCCCGGCTGTCTTTCCTCTCTTCCTGGGCAATTACTGCAGCCGCCGTGGCGTCTGCCTGGTCCGGTTGATCCGGCTCAAGTTCCGCTGCTTTGTAATCCAAACCCCGGCTTCCTTTCCCGATGACAACGGTAATGTGTTGCTGGCAGAGTGTTTCAGCAATAAAGTCGAGAAAAATAACAGATTAAAACAAAAATGCATCGCAGTTTGAACAAGCTGCCGGCTGCTGCATCTATATGCGCAGCCGTTGCCATAGTACTGCTGACCAGGTAACTGCTACCTGACTCATGTACTGTGATTACTGACCAGGGAGCATGTGGCTGAGCCGCTTGTTCTGATCAGGCCTGCAGGGACACATGTGCATCATGGGAGAGGCACAGTGTGTGTGCAGTATGCATGTGGGTGTAGGTTAGTAACCAAACACCACCTGAGCACAACCCTGGGGCATCTCGCTCACTCACACACATACATACAGGTTTGTTTCACTATCCCCGTGAGGACAGTCAATGGCATAATGCCTTCTCTAGCACCTAACCCTAAACTTAACCATCACAACTAAATGCCTAACCCTAACCTTAACCTAATTGTAACGTGTAGCCTAAAACCAAGTCTTAACTCGCACAAACCAGTCTCTAGCCACGGGGACCTCAGTGTTTGTCCCCACAGTGGCACATGTCCCCGTGGGTCTGTGTGCAGTCAGGTTAAAGTCCCCACCGGGATATAAGAACAAGGAACACACACACACACTCACACCTACGCAAACAGCTTTAATGAGTGTGTTTCCACTCAACACTGCTTCCCCCCCCACAGTGTTTCCACAGGGAGATTTACATGCACACACACACACCTGAAATAGACAGGTAGAAGGAAAAGAACAAAACAAATCTTTTCTGTTTTATGCTACTTATCGGGAACTATTTTAATTCAATAAATTAATAATGTTTATTTTGCTGCTCCCCATTGTTTGAATCCTCACTTTTTTATCTAGTCTTTTCCTGCAGCTGATTTATTCTGAAGAGCCACAGCTAGCTTCTGTAGCTTTCGCTGCTCTGCATGAGTTTAGCTTTTTATGGCAACTCAGGTTTGGTCTCGGACTGTGGTGAGGACAAAGATGAATCAGCATTTCTTTCAGGTCAGGTGTGATTGCTGGGCACCTGGACACTATTTTTTTAAATTTTTGAGCCAACATGCGCAGGGAATGGCTGCGTAGTAGAAGAGCTCCGAACCACCTCCTTATCTGCTAAAATGACTAAATGTAAAATGACTAAATGTATACTACGGGACACTGGTATATGGTTTAACTTACTAATATACTACGAGCAAGTTTTTGTCAAAACATGGCCATGAATCAGAAGAAACGGAGTGTACAAATGCGCCTACCAACTGTTGGGGAAGCTAACCCTGCTGGACAAGAAGAGGGACAGAGAGCTAAAATAAGCAACTTCTTTGTGGAAATTGCCAAAGAGGGAGCTACATTAAGTGAAGTTGCGAGCGATGTATCACTTATTAAATGTGACACGACAGAACTAGAGACGACGTAAGTGCAATTCAAACACGGCTAACGGAGCCCGAAGGCCGGATTTCTGACGTGGCAGACCATGTCGCTAACTTAGCTAAAGAGAACAAAACGTTAGCTAAAAAGCTTGAGCAACTATGGACCTGTAAGGACGACCAGGAAAACAGAAAAAAATAATAGCCTCGTGGGGTTGAAAGAAGGCGTGGAAGCAGGGGGCACTTTATGTGACTATATTAAAAAGATACTTTCCGATGGTTTGGGACTGGCTGGAACTGAATACGAGATTGGATGGTGTCACAGAAGTTTGGTAGTGGTGAAATTTCTTCGATATACAGCACGACAAAAAGTCCTAGCAGTTGTCAAGAAGAAGAGGGGTGTGTTGTGGGAGACGTGCAACTTGTCATTTGTTGAAGATATGAATAAGTTGTTTTCCCCAGTGATGAAGACGCTATGGCAGCACCAGGCGAAGCACACACTGGCACACCCAGCGACTCTCAGGTTTACCTGGAGGGACAAGCGCCTGAGCTTCGCTGTCGTGAAGGAAGCAGAAAACTTTGTACGGAATAACATTCAGAACGTGGAGGAGGGCGAGGGACCCTCGGGCTAACTCATGCAGACGGGAGAGTGGAAGATCTACTACACACGACGGGGGAGGAGAACACTGGGGCATCGCAGCAGGAGCAAAGGTGGCTGTCTTTGGACCCGCACGGACCAGAAATAACTTCACATATTTGCCAGGGAAGCGATGCGACACTGCCATGTTCTTTTTTAGTGCAGGTTTTGATTTTTTGTTCTCAGTTGGTTTTGGGTAATGTTCCTACAGTGAGGTACAGATTTGTGTTGCATTTATGTTTGCACTAAGATGTCAATACATGTTTTTAAAAGTCATAGACTGAAAGAACTAGGTGGGCAGAGACCAAACTTTATACTTTAGATTAATGGGTAATACTGATGTTAACATTGTGACGTGGAACATAAATGGCTGTGGCACACCAATTAATTCAACAAAAGGACAATACCAAAAATCTCACAAGTGGGAAAAGACAAATTGGACTTTCCTTTGACAGAAGCTGAGGTTAGGAAGGCAATTAGTAAGATGGAAAGTCACCTGGGGTAGATGGCTTTCCAGCTGAGTACTATCGAAGGTTTGAAGACATTCCATGTCCATTCCTAACTGAAGTATTCCAAGATGATTTTCAACTTGGGACACTCCCTGAAAGTTTGAATCAGGCTACAATATCACTTACACCAAAAGGTGACAAAGACTTAACTGCCCCGGCCAAAGTTATTACATCTCTTATGGATGAATAGACATAATCCGAATCCTGTTATAACGACAACATCTCTGGATGCCCAGAAAACCTTTTGCAGGGTTGAATGGAGAATTTTTTTCACGCTGCTGTCAAAATTTGGCCTGGGTGACAATTTCTGTAGATGGATTAGTACTTTGTATTCATTACCAAAAGCTGCTGCCTTTACAAATGGAGTACTCTCTCCATACTTTGATATCCATATCTACCCCCCAGGGATGCAGCCTTAGCCCGCTCTTGTTCACAATTTTTTCAGAGCCCTTGGCCATTCAAATTAGCATAAATTAGCATAAATTATTTCTGTATGCGGATGATATTTTGGTATTAAGCCAAGACCCTGTCAATTCTATGTCAACATTGCTAGAGGTTAGTGATGAATACTCAAAACTTTCTGGTTACAAAATGAAGTGGCATAAGTCAGAGACAATGCCAGTATCCCAAACCTGTAGCCCTAAATTGCTATCTGGTTTTATTTGTAAGTGATCAGATCTAGAAACAGGATTGAAGCCCGGATATTGTTGATATTATAGTAGATAAGATGGACAAACTGCTCAGTAATATTAAAGTTAAGTTGGATAAGTGGAGTAAGCTGAAGCTGACATTATGGGGAAAGATAAATACAATAAAGATGGTCATAGCTCCACTAATTAATTACTATACTGGAATGGTAACAAAATGCATCCAATAACAAATATTACTAAGATATAATAATATGATTAAACATTTTTTTTGGAATGGTGGTAAATTTAGGATTAATATTAAGAGGCTCTGTCAACAGAAAAAGGAAGGTGGCTTATCCCTACCCAATACAGAAAACTACAGCATCTGTTTTGAAATGTCAAGGTTAGACAAACATTGGATAGGTACAAAGTTGGATTTAGACTGGGTCCTAATAGAACAAGATTTTGCCTCTCCATTTACAACAATTGATATATTAACGCAAAAGCCAAATAAAGAATAGGATAGGCCCCATAAGTTTTTGAAGATGGTATGGCTAGAGGTCCATAAAAAGTTTAAGCTTTTTTTTTGGGGCCGGCTGTGGCTTGGCGGCAGAGCAGATCGTCTACCAATCGGAAGGTCGGCGGTTTGATCCCGTCTTCCCCCAGCCATGTGTCAAAGTATCCTTGAGCAAGATACTGAACCCCAAGTTGCTCCCGAAGCTGTGCCTTTGGTGTGTGTGTGAATGGTTAGTTTAATTTGTACTGATGGGCAGTCAGCTCCTGCCATCAGTGTATGAATGTGTGTGTCTGGGTAAATGTGATATGTAGTGTGAAAGCGCTTTGAGTAGTCGGACGACTAGAAAGGCGCTATACAAGTACAGTCCTCCCCCCCCCCCCCATATTTTCAAAAGTATTCATCTTTATGGCACAATCCTAAAATAAAGATTGCAGAAAGGTCAGTCAGACATTTTCTACCGCTTGTTCCCGTTGGGGGTCGCGGGTGACTGGAGCCTATCCCAGTTGCTTTGGGCCTTAGGCAGGGTACACCCTGGACAGTGGGCAACTCGTCGCAGGGCTGACATTCATCCACTAGGGGCAATTTTAGAGTTATCAATTAACCTACACATGCATGTCTTTGGATGGTGGGAGGAAGCCGGAGAACCCGGAGAGAACCCACGGTAACACGGGGAGGACATGCAGACTCCACCCAGAGAGCTCGTGTGACAATTAGGACAATTGGTGACTTATGTGAGGGTGACATCTTTATGTCATATGACAATATTAGGGAAAAGTTGAATCTGGTCACTTTTGGAAGTATTTACAAATTAGAGATTATTTAAAAGAAAAAGTGAAGCTGTCGCAAGAGAGTAATCCAATAAAGTTACCTCCACTGCTCACCAAGGCATCAGAATGGTATAATGTCTGCCCATGGGCTAAAAACAACACCGGTAAAAGCCTTAAAACGCTACGGGAAAGAGATTTAGGTTGTACAATTGATGATGACACATGGGATACAATTCTTTCTAATAACTGGGTTCATGTCAGAGACGCCAGAGGCAAATTTATTCAATATAAAATACTTAATAGATAATACTACACTCCGTCTAGACTTCATTAGTTGGGTATTAGCAGAAATGACTTGTGTTGGAAATGCCAAACGAGTAGATGTGCCTTCATGTATGCTCTATGGGAGTGGAGCAATGTGTATATGGAGGGCTGGTTAACATGCGAACTACCCAAATCACCCAGACTATGTCTACTAGGGGACAGAGGAGAGGTGCCACTGCTAATTAAACCTACTTTTAGAGTGTTAAGCACAGGATTAGTGACCTGTGCCCGCCTTATTTTAAGATGTAGAAAGAGCCCCAAATCCCAACCCTTAAGACTCCACAGGCTTCCATGTCTAAACTCCCAACCATAAGGAACATCATTTATGGTATCACATAATTTAAAGGATACTATGCTAATATGGACTGTAGAAGAAACATACAAAAAGCTACAGTCTGTATTCAGTGTCGACAATGCCTATAAGTAGGGATGGGGTTCTGTAGCATTTTATCAAATCCGAAAAGAGTGCTGAATGAGCTTATGGAATTCAAATCCGTTCAAATTCCTTATCGAATCTCATTATGTTTAGCAACATTTGCAAGTTATTAAAACAGTGGTAGCCAAATAATGTCCATAGCTACAACCTGAAAATAAAATGCAGTAAAAAAATATATGGAACGTTCATTAATGGATCTGACACATTGAAAATAACAGGTGTAATTACTATCAGCTTGATACATTTAAAATATTGATGTGACGTGATTTGTTCAGTGTCTTTTCAAACTCCAGCTTGCAGAGAGCACATTAACCAGACAACAGACACAAGTTTCATTTTAGCTGTTAGAATGAACGTTAATCAGCTACAGCTGGTGCAATCTGCTACAGGTGATGCTTAATGTTTCCCAGACAACACTTTGCTAATAAAAAGGTGTGCAGAGAGGTGCAAGGTTTGATAAGAGATTTATTAGCATCAGAGCTTAGCTAATCCGAGTATATACGCCAAAGCAGTTGCCACTTACCACCAAAGCTTTTTAAGATTATCACTAACTTTTCCTTTTAATTCACTCATGCTTCTAAATGTCGTTTTAGCTTTATTTGTGGTGCGGACGTCTGTCATTGTGTGTGTATGTACGTTTTGAGGAGTTTAGCCATAGCATTCCTCAACCTCTACATAGTACATGTGCTCTCTAATAACCACAGCTGATGAATCATGGGTCTTGGTTCCTTCCCTCATTTTCTCCCAGGATGTTACGCCACTGTGCTGCTACATTGTCCACAGAAAACAAACCATCAGGCAAGTAGCCTCCTGCCAAATTAGGGCAGGAATTGGAGTGACAGCTCCTCCATAGGATTACCTAACACAATACAACGTTCAGAATGAGGTCACTGACAAACAAACAATGCTGTAAAATATGAGGGGGAATCTATTTGCATTCACTTGCAAACTGATAGATGCGTTCCAGATGGGAATGTCTACCGTAAGGCTATCCTTGCTGAGTTATGGGGGCCATTATGACTATGGAAACTGCCATAAATCTGGACCGTAATTGAGATCAGGACAAGCAGCTTTCATGAACAGGGAACTGAAAGCCTCCCCAGCTGTGAAGCAAAAAGCCAAAGTCCTCTGGGAGATAAATGATGGGAAGGAGGGCATTATTGCCCCACATTTTCGTGGTACAAACTCAAATATGTATGATACGCTTAAAGCCTAGGAATTCAAGGCTAAACGGTTGTAAGTTCACAGGAGAAAATGCTGGTGGGAAAAGGTCAGTCCAGTTGCCTCAGCGATGCCTCCACCCGAGATGACCAATATGTTTGTTCCATCTTTCACTCTGGGAACACACTGACCCTTTTACCTGATTTCAAAGTAATGAAAAGTGCTGTATGTTCCCTGAGCTGGGATCCCACATCATTACCATTTAAAGTTTTCAAGGTGACGCAAACGTTCTTTCCAGCTGGAGCATAGCACTGATTCTCTTTTTCATTGCCTTGTCTGATTTTCCAGAGAGGACGTTGGCAATGTACTGTTTCTTGAACAATGTGCTTGAAGCCAGGCTGCGGGTTTTCCTCGCGTGGTCTTGCTTTTCTCTTTGGTTACTGAAAGTTCGATTTGTCTTCTGTAACACATTCCACTGCTCAGACACATGTCGAACTTACAGAACGAACAGGGGCGATGCAGCTGAGATGGCAAATCCCTTCTCATCCAAACAACTCCGACTCTGAGCTCATCTGCATAACGCTCATCAAGAAGCTAAGAGGCCATGCAAATGGAGGATAATGTTTCCTGTCATCATGCACCATTTATCCCCTGTGGGGGTGGAGAGGCAATCAATTATGGCATCACTCAAAAACTCTGATGACTGAGAAAAGGATGCAAAGTTCACAGCTAAAGCATGTGCACATACAGGATGTGTATAATAGCAAATCTGTCAATGTATAACAGCTTTTTTCACTATAACCAATTTTAATGGCAGGTGACATTTTCTATAATCGGTGTCACTGGGGGAGACTCTCGAAGGACTGCTACGACGTTAAAGACGAGGCTCACCGCCGGAGGATGCTCTAGCTAGCTAGGCTGCTACTGTAGAACACAGTTAGTTGGACGAGCTCCAGTTCCACGCTTATCTTAGAGCTGAGCTGTGGCTGTGGAGCCGACGTGTTTAAAATAGAAACATTTGGGCAAGAAATGATTGAAAGTAACGTTTCATCATTTGTACTACATTGTGGTAAATCCCTATAGTCATTAGCTTTGAGGCTGTTAAAATCATCGTATCACACGCTGTCTGACAGTATCAGAGATTCACGGTATTCCAGACACTGGAGCTTTTTCCACAAATTCTGTAAATAAACACTTCCAGGTCATGGGCAACATATGTACAGTACATGTATATACTGCATATATACAGTATATATATATATCGGTGTCATCCTTGTTTCCGCCTTGTTTCCCTGCTGGAGCCTATCCCAGCATGCACTGGACAAACGGCAGAGGAGGCAATCAGTCATATTCATCATATGAGAGGGAACATGTGAAGCATTTGAGCCATCGCAAGGCCAACGTTTCTTTTGTTGTTCTAATTGTAACAGAAAGACAGATAAGCAGCTGGGACATCTCTGTAAGGAGCGTTTTTTAAATTGAAATAGCTGTAGAAATGACGGCCGCCCCCTCTTTCTTTGACATCATGATTTCCATCTATTTTGGCTTCGCGCTGTCAAACTGTGAGCTGCAAAAGAAAATGCTTTGTGTTTCTGTACCAACAGATTTCTGCTCTCCTGTCTTCTTTCAGCCGCTCAGGAAATTGCATTTTTGTTAAGGATTGGGAGCATCAGTGCTGACCCCAACAATCCTCTTCTGCATCCAAATTCTCCCAGGCTGCTGTGTGTTTGTGAAATAAACCAAGAAAGTCTTGTCTACTGGGACAGTAAGTCATTGTAGTTCAAGTCAGTAGGTTGGGGCAAATCCCACTCCCACCACAGGATGAAGGCTGAAGGACAGATTACGTCGGCTTTTTCAGCCGCTGTCACTTTGCTTTGCTATCGAAGGCGTTCCAGGAAACATCCTTCCCTGTGAGCTGGAGGGGAACAGCTCTCTGTCGCTGTAGCTCGCTTCGTTGGAGATTTATTCCCGTTGTCCCCGCTCTGCGCTGACACTGTGCAGACACGCGTCTGTGTTTCCTCAAACATTTGCTGGATGGAGGGAAGCCATTAAACATAGCTCTGCTCACAAACAGCCCTGTTTTCAGGATCTGAGGTGATGCTCAAACGCAGGCTTTTATCGCCTCAACTGAACATTTTGGAGGCATTTTGCTTCTGGCGGGGCCGGCCTACAGCATGCCGTACTGTGCTGCGGAACAGCCTGGCCTTTGGCTCTTTGGCTGCAGCTTGAATCGAAAAAGTGTAAGAAAGATGTGTGTGAACTTCAAGTGCTGGTTTTGTTAAGGTTGGTGGATTGTTATCAACCCAGAAAGGAGCGTGTGAACCTTCAGCCACTGCGAGCTGATGTGTGAGCAGAGCCTTGTCCGGTTCCGGCCGACGGCCCTGTCAGGTTTTCGTTTGTAATTTTTAATTTCCTCCCTTCGTGTTTCGGACTTGTTTTAGCGGCTCCAGACAGAAAAGCCTGAGGGCAAAGTCCACTGACACACAGCAAAGAATGAGCCTAAATATGCCCACTCTTTATTTCTGCTCACTGTGTGTGTGTGTGTGTGTGTGTGTGTGTGTGTGTGTACATGCCTGTTTGCATCTGCCACAGTACCTCAGGCACATTACTGTATTACATAATGCATGAATGTGTGTGTGTGTGTGTGTGTGTGTGTGTGTGTGTGTGTGAAGGCGTGTCTCTTGATGTGTGCGTTTGATACATTTTATATGGCACTTTGTCGATTTAAAGGTTTGCACATATATACAGTGTATGTGGATGCTCGTATCGTACGGTTGGGTAGTCTGTGTGTGCGTTTACGCTCTTGCATTTAATATAGTCAGTCTGAAATAGCTCTGACGTGTGTGAGACTTGGTCCATGTTATACAGCATTTTATGAACTTCTGTATTCACACACACACACACACACACACACACACACACATATATATATATATATATATATATATAGTTTTTCTATGTAGGGAGAGATTATCACAGACATTTTGGGCGAATCACTTTGGATTTGCCTCCAAATAAAGTGGTTTAGATAATCTGTGAAACTAAACTGTTTCCAACGGTCTGATCGTGTGTCTGCCGTGGGGTCTTGGCCCATCTGATTTTGTAGTAGGAATGTCCTCCCAGGTGACGGCCAAAACTACGTAGAGAGAGATCCAGATTTCATAAATTGGAACTATCTTTTAAATAACAAGACTGAAATTCTACATTCTTGCTAACCGTCAGTAACAAACACCATTCTTCACTTCTGCTGTTGTTAGAGCTTTGCCAGTACAACGTCTAAAAACTACACTCTGGCCTAAGAGTGGATATAGATGTAATTACCGAATCTTAGGCAAACTTAGCGTTCACCCTCTGGGGACCGTGAATATCCACAGCATATGTTGTAGTAATCCAGCTATTAGTTTTCAGGGTACCTTTCCAAAGTCCCGGCGGTGGTGCTAGATGAAAGGTCAGGGTGTAAGAAACCATCGTCTCTGCGAAAATCCGCAGCAAGCTGATCAGATATATATTTTCCCAGCCCGTTCTCATTCTCAGGGCGTCAAATAGCGATGTTTTGTCAAGCCCCTTTGGCGTCAGTATTAGACGCACAGGCTGCGGGAAAGGCCTTTATGAAATCAGGCGACGTAACGTAAAGAGCGACAAAGCCCGCTGAAGCAGGAGGTGGGGTGGCTGCACGGGTCAAACAAACACAGCAGACCGGGGTCATCGCCGTGGGAAACCAAAAGCTAATGTTGACTTGAAAGTGTCGTCACGTGACTTCCTGCTGCCTGACCAAGTGTTTTTGTCCCTTAACCTAACCACCCTTTTAAGTGACGTTACATCATTTCTGAAGGCGTTATCTATTAAGGCCAAAGGGGACCTTCTGTGTGTTTATATGACGTCAGCATTTGACGCCCTGGGAATACACACACGTTTAAAACTAGGCTTTCGGGCACAGTGGCCTGGGTTCGAATCCAGCCCGCGGCCCTTTGCTGCATGTCATCCCAAATTTCCTGTCTCTCTTCATCTGTTCCTATCAAATAAAAAAGGGCAAAAAGCCCCCCCCCCCTTTCTATGAGCTTTTTAGTGGTCAGCCACACCTGTATTTGTGGGTGCTGCAGGAAGCTTGGTGACGTAGAGAGGTCTTGCAGGTTGTGCACTGGCTGCCGTTGGTTGTGGCTAGTGTTTGTTCAGTAAAATGCAGTCAAACAGGAGAGCTCTACTGGTATTGCTTCTCATTTGGGAGAGCTGGGTCATATAAAATTGGATGGGACAACACAGCTAACATGACAGCTTTGACTTTCACTGTCCGTGTACTTTGCAATTAGTCACTGGCAGGAACTCATGAGTCAAAGTGAGGCTGTCCTCCCAGGCGCTACGGCAGAAGCCCAAAAACAACATATGTTCACGTTCAAGTGATAAAGACCTCTAGTGGCCGTAGAAAGTATGACTTTTGTCCATCAGGAGCAACAAAACGTCGGCCTGGGAGGGAGACGGCTGTTTGCTTCCCATTTCTTACCAACAACCAATGTTGATTTCTTTTAACTGGATCCAGTTGATTTGAGCAATTTTGTTTTAGCCCTTTAACTCGAATCCAATCAGAAGTCATTCAATGATGTTCAGCAATAAAGCCGAAAAAAACTAAAATGGAAGTGAGCTTGGAGCAGCAGCCGGCCTCTACACGCGCAGCCTTTCTTTAGCCCTAACCAAGTCCTTTCCGTGTGTAAACCTAACCAAACCATAGCAGTGTCAGACGAGAAAACTGAGTGTCAGACTTAGTGTCCCGTGATCTTTTATGTCTTTCTTGGAGGCTTTTCCACCCTACAAAGGCCAACACTGTGAGGAAAACATTGAAAAACTGATGCGAAAATTGTGAACATTGCTACAAAATAACTCCACTATATTATTGCCTTCAGACACCCCCAAACTCTACACGTTTCATACCAGCACACAGACATGCATCTCGCCGTCACTGCTCTCTACTGGACTCCCTGTCTTTCTGGTGCACACATACTGCACACGCTCCCTGACCAGGCTGTTAGAGAAAGCCTTTCAGTTACGTCAGCTCTGATCTGAGCACGGGGGATGGACGAAGAGAAGTGGAGGGGGGTGAGACATTTTACAGGCGTTTCCTTTCAGATGCTACTTTCTGCTCTGTGTGCAGCGTCTGCAGGCACAATGTCTGTTGCAATCCCAGTTCTGAACATTCACCACATTATATAGGTCTACTCTGACAGTACTGTTGTACAAGAGATGGCATTTGCAGTCACTGTTTAGACAGAGGTGGAAATGTACAGTGACAGAGGGACAAGCTGGGGGGTGCAGACAAGTTGTGAGCAGCTCGGCTCAGTAACAAATGAAAAGGAACTTCAGGACTTTACTTTGTGTGTATTTGTGTGTGTGTTACAGGAGTGCAGGGGGGAGTACAAATACCTGAAGTGACCTTCATCACTTTTGTTAGTAGAGAGTTTTTGTTTCACGTTCAAAAGCTGACTTACTAAAACCATAATCTGTTGGTTATTGGAAATAATACAAATACATTTTTCTCGCCTACCCTGCTCAGACTGCTGCCCCCACGACCCGGCCCCGGATAAGTGGAAGAAGATGGATGGAAATACATTTTTCTAGTTATTGGGGGTTTTTTTTAGTTAGAGGCGGTGATCATAGCTCAGTGTGTGCGTACGTATACTAATACTGCAGTGCGTGTGTTCGTCAGTATGCGTCAGGCGTGTCAGTCTGGTGCACACCTATGAAGTACCTGGCACAAATATGTGAGAAAAACAACTTTATGAACATTCAAGGGCACTTTTGTTCCAAGCTCTGTTCATTTCTGATACGACACATTCTCTTTCCCCCGTCCGCTGTAGAGAATATCAATACATTGTTGAGAATTATTACATTTTGACGGAGGGTTTGTATTTGAACCTTTTCTAGCCTCTGCGGCGCTGGTTTAAAGGCCCACGAGTCGAGTCAATGGGTGAGATACACAGACACCGGGAGAGTACGGGGAAATACCTTCACATGGCGTGCTCTGAAAAGAGAAAAGTAGAATCAGAATCAGTGCGTTCACACGTACGAGGTGCAGGTGAAGAATTGTATATTATAAAATAGACAAAAAGTTATTTTGCTAACAAAGGGGGATGGCATCCCCCCTCATCCCCCTTCAAACCGCCTACTAAGCATACTGGTGATCAAGGTCTGTCTGCCTGTCAGTCCACCACTTTGGTCAACTGCAAAACATTTCAGTTGTCAAGTCAGTTTTCTATATACAGCCCAATATCACAAATCTCAATCTGCCTCAAAGGGCTTTACAATCTGTACAGCATACGACACCCTCTGTCCTCAGACCCTCCATTCGAATAAGGAAAACCTCCCCCCAAAAAATGATAGAACGCTCAGGAAGAGCAGCAGGGGAGGGGTCCCTCTCCCAGGCGGGACAGACAGGAAGTAGATGTGGTGTGGACAGAACAGATTCAGAGCAGAAAGTCATACATGATAATATACAATTATGATGAGGAAAATGTAAAACCTAAGTGAAGAGGACGGATCCAGGAGGAGCAGCTCCACCTGTCGCCCACCTAAGTCGGATCTGAGCCACGTCACCTCCTCTCCACCACGGAGACCTGGAAAGAGGACAGGCCACACAAACACAGCAGAGGACAGCAGCGTTCACACAGAGAGGAGAAACAAACACACAGAGGGAGAGAGCCATGGTAACATGCAAACTATGGAGAGAGGGGGAGGAGGGGGGAGGCTGAATCTCCTGAGGGACAAAGATCCAGCTGAATTCTTGTCAGCAGGATAAACACGGACTATGAGTACTAATGTTAATAGATTCATTGAGACTGGGACCGACCTGCAGTTGAAAGAGAATTAGTTAGTTTTCAAAAATGCATTATATTTGTCACCAAAGTCAGTGGTGTCAGTGCAAAACACTGCTATTATTCATTACCAATGTGTATACAGCTGTATATCCTAGTATTTGGCTCATATTTTGACATGGTAAAGGTTGGTTAGCCCTGTACTAGATGGACTTGCAAAATATTTGTTTCAGACGTCCATGGTTCCCAGAAGATGAATCCTAATGACTTTGGTAATCCCCCGACTTTTCACACAGCGCCACCTGCAGTCAAGATTTCAGTCTCTTGAATACTTTGGACAGCCTCAGTTGTACTTTGTGTTTAGACATAAACACACAGGACATAAAATGCACAGAACAAAGAATGTACAGACAAAATACGCTGTGAAGAGACAATGCAAGTGAGACAGTACACAGACCACAACAAGAGCAAAGAAGACGTGTCTGCTTACGTCCCCGTCCTTCTCCATCTCCCCGTTAGATTGACTAGAGGCTCTGTTGTCTCTGATTGGCTGTACTGTGGGGTTGGTGGGAGGCTTAGAGGGGCTTCCCCCCGGGACGACGAGCCACCATCTGCTGGTAAGGTAACACCACCGGCGGGGGCCAAGTGTCCAGCTGGGGGGGCACTGGAGACCGGCACAGCGAGGACAGACACACAGGCTGAAAGCAATTAGACTTCATCAATAAAAGCCTGCGCTCCTCCAGATATGTGATTCACAGGATAATTGAAAACGTAATTACTGGTAGGGTTTATTAGAAATTGTTTATTTCGAATTAGCAGCTTAATTACAGTGTATAGTTTAAATAAGGTTGAAAGAGATGAATACATGAATCATTTGTGAAGAATTAGCCCTCACAAAGGAATTCCTCCTGTATTTACTCCACCTCTAAACTTCAACCGGTGTTTCAATCATTGAACTTGGAAGAAAAGTATTCAGTGTTTCTCCAAGAACTCGTCTCTAAAACCAGTTTGACACATTTCTCACAGTTAATGTTTGCTTTTTTGGGGTCTCCTCCTTATTGGGGTGTGAGAAAATGGGGAATTTCTGGGGAATTCATTAGTGCAGATGGGGCTAAAAGGTCTACGTTTCAGCCGCTATCAATCAGCACAGTATAAACCAAATATCTGAACAGAAATGAATGAAAAACCACTGTGTGGCTTATTCCCTGGAGATGATGCATGTGTGTAATGTGCATCAGGGTGTAAACGTCCAGATAAATCAGTGTACACAAACAGCAGCGAGTTTATTGTTCTTTAGGGTTGGTATGTTTTAGGGATTTTAGAGTTTGTTGCTTTGGAAAGGCAACTGCTAAAATGCTTAGCATTAGAGGGCTCCTGTTGAGAAGAATTAAAAATATATGGGCACCTTAAAAGAAAATTGTAACTCTTGATATTTCAAAGACACATGTAGGGGAGAACAGGGTTGGTCGTCAAACGTTTTACTTTCATTTGAATCCCTCAGAAACTGTATCCTTAATAGATTCCCTTTAAGTGTGTAATGGAAGCCTAAAGTGTCAGGTAGGAATGGAGTGACCTTACTCTCCTAAGCTTATTCTGTTCAAAGGATATGGACTGTCAAACACAGTCACAGTTTTGGGGGCTCCTCCTGTAGTCCACCATCATCTCCACAGTTGTGAGCGTGTTGAGCTCCAGGTTGTTCTGAGCGCACCAGAGGGCCAGCTGTTCCACCTCCCGCCTGTTGGTCAGACTCGTCACCGTCCTGGATGAGGCCGATGGAGAAGAGCAGTGGGGAGAGCACACACCCCTGGGGGGCGCCGGTGCTGATTTTCCGGGTGCTGGATTTGATGTTCCCCAGCCTCACCTGCTGCCTCTGGTCTGTCAGGAAGTTTGTGATCCACTGACAGGTGGGGGCTGGGACAGAGAGCTGGGTCGGTTTTTTATGTAGGATGATGGTGTTGAACACCGAGCTGAAGCTAATCTGCAGGTGACAGGGTATAAAGAGCTACAGCAGGGCTGGGGTCAGTCCCATAGGCACTTCCCCGATGAGGGGATATACTGTATAACACTCGCCTGACTGAATGTTGATCAGGTTTACAGCAAGAGGGAAGGGTCCAGCTACAAGTTAAAAACTCTAGTTTCAGATCTTCTTCAACACAGCATGACGTTCACTTTGTAAATTATGGTCCCATTTAGATTAAAATAGCCGATAAAGCAGGGTATGCTTAAGGGCGGGGCGACCTTGTGACTGACAAGGCGACATGTCAATCAGGCACTTAGTACATTTAAAACAGCCTTGAACTTGATTTGGCTGTTGTCGAGTTTTCTTCTACAACCAAATCAAATTTACGGCTGTTTGACCCTTTCACAGAGTGTTCCTGAAAACGAATTGTAACATTTTGGTGGCCCAGAAATGTCTTGCTCAGAGTTCGGTTACTAAAAGACACTCTTAGGAGTCAGCCGTTCATTATTTCCAGTAAGTACATTTTGTTTTAAGCCTGTTTTTGGTAGCGAAGATTGGCATCCCAAATAATATCACAGTTAACGTGAATTACGGATGTACCTTGCTAATCTAGCTAGCACTAGCGGTATATGGTAACATAGTGTTTGCTATGCCCCCCCATCCAAATATGGTCACTTCCAGATATTGGTTGCAAAAAAACAAGATGCCAACAAACAAAATGCCAATTTCGAGGCTTCTAAACAGTAGTCCACAAAACAATGGGTGACAGGGACTATGTCCACTTCTTTTATACAGTGTCGCCCAAGTGACAACCAACCCTTCTCCTTATCTATTGTGGTTATTTGAGACCCAGCAAACACGTAATGTTACTGTAGGCATTCCCTAACTTTACCCTAAGCTAGAGTTCTGCTACCAAACCCAAAACCGACCGGAAACTTGATAACTGACGGAACCAATTGGGTTTGGGTTGCAGCTAACTCTAGCTAACAGTCATTTTTGGTAAAAGTCCCTATTCATCTCTACAGTTAACCTCTGGTGTTTTTTTTTAGTAGGGGCTTTAACTTCACTGTGCTGTGGGTTGGGTTTGGACAATTCTGTTGTTGTGAAGCTTGGGGTCTGTGGTTGGATTCAGGTCTCAAATTTGGCAGCACCAGTCATGTTCAGTAGGCTCAGGTTTTAAAAACCTTCATATGTGCCAGGCTAAGGTCTAAGTTTAGGCAGTAAAAAACTCTAGCCTAGGCTTCCGACGTGGGGCCCAGCTTTTCTTCTAACCTTCGAAGATGCTTCCGGAAATGTTCAACTTTGTTTCATTAGTCCCCAGAACATTCACGGAAGGTCTTTACATAACCTTCATTCATGGTTATATACACGTTGTCAGGGAACTAATGTTTCCCTGAAATACCTCCACAGAAGAACATATAAGGTTCCCGTAATGCAATCTTTTATTAAAAGAACACATTTTTGAACACAAGAAATCTTTACTTGGGGAATGTGTGAGAATGTTACTTTTTAACCATATGGGAACATCCTCCTAACCTTCCCAGAATGGAAAGAGGGAGATAAGACAGAGACAGATGACGACCTATCAAGCTATATTTAACTGTTCTAATAGGACTAAAGTGTAAAGTTGGATGGAGCTTCTGACATGAATGTCTTTGCACAATCCGACTGGATCTATGCCTCACAAGATATTTTCTTATAAGGGGCACTCCACCTGTTCTACACAGAAAATCCGCTTACCCATGACTACTCAGCCTGCGGAAACAGCTGTATAATGTCTTGTGTGGCTCTGGAGGACCTTTCTCAAATCTGAGTCAATAACCCCTGAGCATGTCATAGTTGTGAACACAAAGCCTGCACTACATACTCAGACAGTGGAGTTTGAAAGTTTGAAAGACATCCTAAATACCAGGCAGGATGAGTCTAACGAAAATACGCCGTGGAGTTGCATTGTGGGAAATGTAGGAGCCAGCGTTTTTGGAGCATGGCCCGGACTCAAAGTGAGGATATCTTGGCGTCTGCTGCGTGGATTTGAACCATTCCTTTTTTAATTCATGTCTTGTAAATCCATCAATGTTATGGAAGTGCAATGCTAAATCCCTAGAGTGACCCCTTGCAGGTCAAAACTGTTCGATTGAACAAGCAGTTTGCATTGGGCTGTAAGCATCACTGTTTTCCTTCATATGCTTTGGCAGCACATATGAATGTATATGTCATTCCAATAAAGGACACTGAACTAGAAAAGCAAAGAATTTGAAAGAACAACCACGCACTGGGACGTTTCTTCCAATGTCATCAGTGGGCCTTATATTTCCATGTGGACCGTGATTCTATAGGCTCCAAGGTGTGTGTATTGGCTCTATGGCTCTGGTTTATCTGTAGCGGTGAGAGGAAGCCTATTGCTGCTGCCTCTCTCTCTCTCTGTCTCTCTCTCGCGCTCTCTCTCTCTCTCTCTCTCTCTCTCTCTCTCTCGCTCCAATCCTCCAATAGTCGCTTCACCAACTAGGAAGCGCGCAGTCCCCGCTTCATGCTCCGCGCGCACGGACCGAGCGGCCGGCCCCCGAGCACCTCTCGGTCTTTTCCTCCGTCCACTTCATTCGGCACCGGCTCTCCCGCGTGTAGATGTAGGCGGTAAGCGGGGCGCCCAGTGGGAGACTCTGTTGTCGCCTTTGCGCCATGGAGGACTGCCGTTCCCCGGAAAGCGAGAGGATGGAAGCGTGGCTGGACGACCACTTGGAGTTCGCCCGCTCCTACTTTATCAGGAAGGCGTCAAGGTACAGTGAAAGGGGGGGGGGGCGCAGTGGTGGATTCACTAGGTTTAGGTGCAGCCTGGTGAATGGGAGTGTGCTTTCCAGAGGGAATCTCTGCAAAAAAAACCTCAGTTTGCTTTGGTGTGCATCCAGGGAGAGATGAATTCCCCCTGCTAGTTTAGATCGTTTTTCCTGCAGGTATCACTTTGGCTCCTCTGCCACTGATCACGTCTAACAGTGAACATCCTCTCCAGTAGAACTGATCGTGGGTCATTCAGGTCCGCCCTGACCTGGAGACCTTGTGTCCCTGCACAGGTAGTCTACCTGCAGAGCGGATTCTGTCTCCCTGCAGCCAGCTGCCCTCACAGCTCGGCTCCATTTCATTTCACCATCCACTTCACAGTCAGGAATAGCTCTGAGAGTTGCACGGGGCCCTTTAATCATTAACTTTTACTGCCCGGGATTCTGTTTAATTGCACACTGTTAAATAGGTCCTTGGTGATGACAGGCCTTCCACATAGGTGCCTGTGCCCGTAATGAAATGATGTTTTTTTTCTGTTGCAGCCTCCTCGTTTTAGACCTCAGCGAGCATGGCTAGGAGCAAATTAGCCATTTAATTTCTTACGCAAACACAGATTCCAAATCAGTCTTTCTCCGGCAGATGTAGCTATATAAGGCATTTTTGTGCAGCAGGCATATCTGGGCGTTTCAACAGCACTTCGTCACGACACTTTAGGCCTGTGCTTGTTTTAGTGACAAACCCCTTCAGACCCATTTATCCACTCAAACCACAATGGCAACTTCACTTAGTTTTCTTTTCATCCCATTACTGCAACACAGCCTATCTCAGTCCCAGCTCCATTTGGAAATATTTTCCATGAAAAGCATTGTCAGAGGACATATTTTTCCCTCTCCTCCTGTTTTTGACCGCATTACGAAGGCAGAAAAGTGGATGGGCTCGGCGCAAGAGGGTTGCACACATCAGCCGTTGTGCCGTTCTGGTCGAGAGGCATTTCTTAGAGAGGTATTGATTCAGCCACACCTCCCCTGGATGCATTAGGGTCGGCTCTGTGGGGAGGCAGGCGGCTCTGTGCGAGATGGAGTAAGGAACTCAACCTGACGGCCTGACACGCTGCAGTCAGATAACAGCCCATTCTCTGTGGCTCCCCAACTTTTATTTGCCCGGCTCGGAGCCCGAGGTACCGTGGGCACTTTTCATGGCCGGCGCCTGCTACCTGTCTCTCCTCGGTTTTGGCCTTCCACTCAGGTGAACAGAGCCTTTTGCTGGCCTGAAAACACCCGAATGAGTCACATGACCTTCAGCGCGTTTAAGCAGAAGAGAAGAGCGTGCTTGAAAATGCGTGCGTGCGTGTGTGTGTGTTGTAGGAGTTGATTAGACTACATGCTGGCTGATTAGAGAGCTTCTCTGTATCACATCCAATGTACTGTTCACACACAACCATTCACACTGTCGGACGCACACACACACACACACACACACACACACACACACACACACACACACACATTAGATTTGTTCCAGCAAATATCCACATTAGACACTTTAAGGGCTTTCAGCACACACAGGCTAAATGAAAACAGTCCATCACATAATACACACGGTGCCTGCATTCGCCTTTATTACCCAGGAGCATTTCCATTTTACCCGCGAAAATGAATTGGCAGTTTTACGCTTCTTTCCCAGCAGCCCGGTGAAATGGTCGCTTGTGTGGTCATCAGTGCCCACATTTGCCGTAGCCTGTCGTTGCCGCTGTGAGCCGTCCCAACGTCGCTGGCCCAGAGCTTCATTTCAGCCTGCTCTCGCAATCTCCTCCGATGTTTTCAGGCGCATATAACGTGCGGCGAAAGAGGAATCCGTCTCCCCATGGGGAAAGGGTTAGCGAGAGACTCGTGACAAGCTTTCTCTTGTGAAGTTTTCATTTTTAGCTAATCTTTTTGCAGTAGTCATTGCAAACCTGAGGTGAACGGTTTTACTTTCCTAACATTGGGTATATGTTTAAAGCTCGACTACTGTATATAACCTTTGAAAGAATAAATAGCACATTCTTTGTCTTACAAATGCTGAATTCATATGCAATAACACCCGCCCTCGATCAACACTGTACACTCTGGAGGTTTTGCTGCCACAGCCTTACTTGGCCTGGTATGACCATTAGCTTATGGTGGCTAATGTTAGCAAACTTCAGATAGGTATTGCTCTTGTTAACTCCCCTGCTGCTGCTGCCGTTAGGCTGGGTGTTGGCACGTCAAAACATTTTAGTGGTTTTCTAACAAGAAGTAAACGCGCCATTTCTCCGCAGGAGACATGCGTGTTGTTTCCCGCTTTTGGCCACTTGGGGGCAGCGCAACATAAGCGGTAGACACTAACATATTATCGCCTTATTGTTGATTTGGCAGACACAGAGCAACATGAGTTTGGGTCAGCGGAGCCCAATACTCTCTCTCTGTGTTTGGTCGCCACCATCTCCTGAGCGAAACGCCTGGCTCTTTAGCGGCGAAACGCTCCACTACGCCCAGCAGCTGCGCTCTGGCTGTGTCGGCCTGCTGTGTGCTGCGGGGCAGGTGGGCTGCGGAGGGGTTGTCAGAGCGGAAACAGCTGCCTGCTGCTCCTGGAAACAGCTAGCTGATGAGAGCCGTGAGAGGGAACCAGAACAGTAAAGCTGTGAGCTGTGAAACCCGAAACAAAGAGCTGAAAGACGCTAAAACACTCCGTCGAGCTGAAGGCTGATAATTATCTGTGGGTCTGACACTATGAGCAACACTTTTCACATTACACATTTAATATTAAAATATGGATGATTGCAGCTTTAAAGCCACTTTACTTTAGAGAATCTTGAGACATGAGGGGAAAATCAATGTGCCATTATCCCGTAGTTGCCCCTTGAGGCCCCAGTGACGGCTGTTCTGCAGATCTTGCTTTAAACCCTAATTGTGACCTCCGTAAAACTAGTTTCAGTGGCAAATTGCATTGAAAACTTTCAGACAACAAGAGCTCTGGAAATCCTGAGGTCAGGGTGTTGTGAGTATGTAAACACCCTTCTCTAGATACACCACCTCTTTCATTCTTAGGAAGGGGAGTCTACTGTCCTTGTTGCCCACGTCGCTCCGTCCTCCGTCTCATCCAAATGTGGCATTTTTCCCGTGTCTTTGCCTTTTCGTGCGGCTGTAAGTTGCAGCATAAATTAGCTCGGCAAATTGTTGTTGAGAGATGTCTAGTTTTGTCTTGGTGCAGGAACAGATGAATATGTGTGTTCTTGTGGGATTTCGGGGGTTGATTAGCGACGCAACTCTAATCATTGTCGACCTGTCAACCACTGTGTTGTATTTCTTTAGGTCTGTGTATGTTGGTGGAAATAGTCTTCATGCGAAGGCTGTGACCAGTGTTTCAGGTGCTTTTATTCCTGTCACTAACCTACAGGACATGTGTAACTGTCATACTGTGTCTGTACAGCTGTTACAGTGCCTGATACCGTTCTTCCTCTGTTTCGACAGGGAGATGGTGAATTCCTGGTTCGCTGAGCGCGTCCACTCCATCCAGCCATCTGCCTCCAAAGAAAATCCTCCACAGCAGCGGGCCCACCCGTCCTCCACAGACCCCTGCCCCCCATCTGCCCCCACCATCCTCCCACCCACCCTCAGCCTCCTGGACAACCGCTGTCCGTCCCCGGCCACGGTGCCCAGCCCGGCCCCCGGCACTCCGACTCGGAAAATCTCAGCGTCAGAGTTCGACCGCCCACTCAGACCCATCGTGGTTAAAGACTCTGAGGGCTCTCTGACGTTTCTGAGCGACGCTGAGCGCGGGACTGACTCCCTCTGGGGCTCGGGGATGGGTGAGGGTGGTGTCGGTGGGGGCGGTAATGGAGGGGGATGCAGCAGGGCAGGTAGCGGCGGCGGGGGCGACCGCTGCGCCAGGCTGCTGGAGCTGGTGAAGGACGTGTCGAGTCATCTGGATGTGACAGCACTCTGCCACAAGATCTTCCTCCACATCAACGAGCTGATCGCTGCAGACCGCTACTCACTGTTCCTGGTAGGAATGGAAAGGGCTGCGGCAGCTGTCCTTCTGGCTGCTTTAGCTGGAGCACTGGGATCAGCCAGAGCACGAGGAATGAGGCGTAGGCCCCCGCAGTAAACCTGGCTGCTGGTTCAACATCTTTTACAGGACAGCCAGCAGCATGCTGATGTGAACAGCTCCGGTTATTTCGAGCCTGTCTTGGCTTCTTCCTTTCCGTAGCTTATTTTATACGCAGTGAGCTACACATATGTAACACGCCACTTCATTTCTCATTGGAAAAGCATAGACGCAGAAAGAGTCATCCGAGTAGTTGGCACCTGTGTGTAAATAATAAAATGACTGTAATTAATCTAATAATACAATAACAATATAAAATAATTGGATACGCTTGCTAAAATGGCTGAAATGTGAAACAATGACTTGAATTACTGAGGAGGGGGGGATCTCCCAAGAAATTCTAAACCCCGAATGGGGCTTAAGCCTGACTTATTCACTTAACATGATAAATGAAGATCGGCTTAAACCATGCATTACAGAATGTCCTATATTTGTTCCTTTAATATTCACTTCAGCAGCTCCTGAGAAACACATGTGGCTGTCTAGCTGCTAAATGCTCCACCGTGTTCGCCAGCTAGTCGCTAACAGTGTCTGTCTGCTGCTGAGCTGCTGGGAGACAGAGGTGGTGGACAGAGGTGGTGGACAGACGTGGTGGGCAGAGGTGGTGGTGGACAGAGGTGGTGGGCAGAGGTGGTGGTGGACAGAGGTGGTGGGCAGAGGTGGTGGACAGAGCAGCCAGCTGCTGCTGGAAACAAGGTTGTGCAGAGTTTGGGGCTAATTCTCTGTGGGCTTGTCCCTTTGAGCGACCCCTTTCACGTCAAACGTAATAGTCGGATCCTTTGTTAAGGTAAAAACATTGGCTAGGACAGCTTTAATCTACTGTCCCTTCTACCTTTTTGTCTGCAGCACAAACAGAACCTTGAAGAAGCACGCCCCCTGTATACTATGCCTCTTCTCTACAAGGGAAAAACAAATCCTCCGGTTATACTTTCATTAGATTTCATTAGACGAGGTTCCCTTTCTCCTTCCTTTGCTGTGGTTGGAGTGTAAGCCCACAGTTAATAACATGCGACCTTCCCTCGGCCATCTAGTGTCCTCTTTTGAATCAGCAGTGTTGGGAAGGATACTTTCAAAATGTATTTAGTTACAGAATACAGAATACATGCCCAAAAATGTATTCCGTTACGTTACTCAGTCTGAGTAAAGTCTTCTGAATCCTTGGATTACTTCCACGCCGAATTGCATTTCATACGTGTGAGCAGACTCGGTCCCAAATCTGCACAAGATGTCAACGCCAGTCGGACCTCCGTCCTCCAGGAGTCTTCACTCCTCTTCAGCAGAAGTCGCGTCTTCCGTTTTCTCTTTCTTTGCGGTCTCTGGTTCCGAGTTTCCAGAGCGCGGGGAGCAGCAGTGGACTGTGGGGCAAACCCCTGAACGTGGGCAGTTCTTCCACATACCCTACGTTGTGACGGTCCCAAATGTTGCCCGTAATGAAGCTATCTCGACGGAAGTTGAAGAGTCTGCATTATTACTGGACATCTGAAGCTATTACAAAACATTTGAAAGCTTACTGACGAGTACCTGAACAAGCAGATAGATTTTTGTATTCGTAAGTTAGTGCCGAACTGCATCATACAAAAATCGAACCGCAGTCTAAATTACAGAAAGTGACTTTAAGATGCTTCCTCAGGTCGGAGGTGGACTCTTTGCGTGCTGAAAGGAGGTTGGTTGCTGGCAAGCAGAGGTGGCACTGCACAGTTGTATTTCGTTCTCCCTTCTCTTTCTTTTATGTGAGCTGCTGTTTGGATTTCCTCGATATAACGGCTTTGTTGCCCTGGCTCGGTGGCTCTGGCTCCGTCCCCACTGTAGCTGCCGCCGCTCCTCTTCCCGCTGCGCTGTGACTGGTCAGGCTGTGGGAAAACGCCTTCATTGTTTCATACTGGGGCTTCTGGGAAATGCATCGAGTTGCCTTCATTTATTTAGAAAGTGAATAAACCCGTGAAACAGAAGAGTACCGGCATGTCATCCGGGGATTTCAGCAAAGTAACTGGATACTAAATATTCTAAATACTATTTAAACTGTAACTGTAACGGAATGCAGTTACTCAGAATTTGTATTCTGAATACGTGTATTCCGTTACTCCCCAACACTGTGAATCATGTGACCACATCCTGCTGTGTGTGTGTGTGGTCCCAGGTGGGCGAGGACAGCTCCAACAGGAAGTTCTTGGTCAGCCGCCTCTTCGATGTAGCCGAGGGATCCACACTGGAGGAGTCCTCCAGCAGCTGCATCCGGCTAGAGTGGAACAAGGGCATTGTGGGACATGTAGCTGCCACCGGACAGCCGCTCAATATCAAGAACGCCTACGAGGTGAGGACGTCACGCGGGTTTGTCTCACTGCAGGAGTTAATGGCGGTGAAGCCTGCAACGAGCTGCTCTGCTGTGGGTACATGTGATGGTTTTTGCAGACAGAGCACAGACTTGAGGGGGGAGCAGGGGGGGGGGGTCAGACAAGGGCAAGTAGGTCAAAGTGCTCCTCCGGAGGGTTCTTCTTCACCACACACACACACACACACACACACCTTTCACTTAGTAGCTGCAGAGTGTCTGGTGACATTTTGCCCCCTGGCACTTTCAGCGTACTGACCTTGTGAGTGATCCGGTTTCAACACAATGTCACGCATCGCCGCTTCAATCCATGACCAAAGCAACCAGAAATCTGTCACCGGTGATATGGGTTATGCTGCTGTTTGACAGGGAGTTACGTTCTGCTACTGTTTGTTGGTGAACAGCAGCAGCGACGATGAGCTGCTGTCGGCCAGCACATAACTCCCCCTAAGACCACAAGTAGTCATGTTTACAGTTGTGGTCATGTATATTTTAAAGAAACGAGATCCGGCACGTTAACCAGTGAGCGTTAGAGGTGTTGGTAGGCTAGCTGTTTCGCCCTGCTTCCAGTCTTTTGACTTACTTTTACTTTAAATAAAGTAAAACAACTAAACCTCAGTGGAAGACGCATGGTCAAAGATTCTCTCTGCAAACAGTGGCAGCAGGGTTTGTAGGAAATGCCAATAATGTAGTATTAACACAGGCATTGTATTGATGATTAATAATTATTGGCGAAGAACGCTGTTTCCCAGTGGCTCAGGATGGTTAGGCCAGTGCCCTGGATGGTAGCTTGCAGCCGTTGGCATGTGTGAATGGGTGAATTAGGGGCCAATTGGGAACTGCTTTTGATAAAAGCTTCATAGAAATGCAGTCAATACCATAAAACAAACTGAATGCAGTGAGACCTCTGCAGCTTGAGCCCCCGACCTTTAACCCCTCCAGCTGCTCCCAACGTTTCCTTGTATACATTTTCATATGAATTGTCTTTGAAACCGTGTATCATCTGATAGTGGATGACGAGGGCGAGGAAGGCTCCCTTGTGCCTTTTATTTCAGAAGGTAGCCTAATTTTTGCCCCTTGAACTGATTTTTAGGGGCATTACCTAAACTCTGAAATAATGTAGAATTATTCCATTATATTATCAAATAAACGCGTCATTTTCGGCACAAACAGTTGTTTTCTTTGAAAAAATACCAAGTGAGAACAGCAAAAAAAAAGTATGTCTGCCCCGGCCTCGGCCCTGCTGCTGCTGCGCTGGCTCTTTGCTGTAGAGAATATCCATAAATTGCTGAGAATTGTTCCACTCTGACGGAGTGTTTGTCTGTTTTTGCCGGCGCAGCTCCTCTAGCCTTTACATCACTGCCGGCTTAGCGGGCGAGAGTCGAGCCAGTGAGGGAGGTGCACACAGGGAGAGAAGAGACGAGCCATGGCTGCTCGAACTGAGGAAGGGAGACCGAGCCTTTAATCCACAATGGACAGACTCTTACAGTTCCAAACCAGTATGTCCAGAGACCAAGCACAGAGCATCTTTTGAGCAGGTTAACAAGGGGGACGGCATCCACCCCCCCCCATATCGCCTACTGCTTGTAAGGATATCCCTATCTGTGTGTAAGTGTGTAGGAGTACTGTATGTGCATGTGTGTGTTTTTGGCTGCACACTGAGTGCGACCTTCCTCTGGAAGAGTTATGAGTGTGTTGAAAAAGCAGCAGATGTGCGCAAAGTGTTTGTGTGTGTGTGGGCGCAAGAGAGAGAGGGAGGTCGAGAGTGGTGGCGAGAAAGCAAGAAACAGAGAGAGGGAGCAAGTACGTGGCTGTAATTAAATGCATGACTTTTGTGTGTGGTCATATCTGTCTGACTTCAGTGTGTGTGTGCACTCATACAGCCATCTTTGTGAGGACGTTTGGGCCGGTCCTCACTTTTCAACAGACCTTCAAAGGGCTGTTTGAGGGTTAAGACTTGGTTTTAGGGTCAGGGTCTGGGTTAGACCCTTAGTTGTGATGGTTAAGGTTAGGGTAAGGGGCTGGGGAATGCATTATGTCAACGAGAGTCCTCACAAGTATAGAAGTACTAGGTTGTGTGTGTTTATGTTCTTATATCCAACTGCGGACTTAAACCTGAATGCACATGGACATGGGGACAAAAATTGAGGTCCCCACAGGTAGAGGCTGGTTTGTGAGGGCTCAGACTTGGTTTTAAACGTTAGGGTAAGCATTATGTCAATGACCGTCCCCGAAGGGGATAGTGAAACAAACGTGTGTGTGCTGCCATGAGTGACCTCATCCAAGCTGTCAAAAACATCTTTCTCTACAATGAATTTCAATGTGAATGTTCTATTTTTATTCACCAGAGAACACTGCCAAAAATATAAATGTACAATCTCTAGCCTTATAGATTTATAAGGTTAAAATGGTAAAGCCTATAAGATTTCAAACTAGATGTCAAGACTTTGGACAATGGAAGTTTACAGTTCCACTTTTTCCAATGTAAATCAACTCAGTGAAACAAATATCCTGATATTCTGTCTTGTTTGAAGTGGTTGGCAGCTGTTTCCAAAAAGTGCCTGAAAGCACTGCAGTTATATTGGAAACAAGTGAATCACGGCTTCGGATCTGTTTTGGAATTTTTGGTTTTGTTTCCTAAACTGGCAGCAGGTTCTTTGACCGGCCATGAACTTGACTGTGCAGAAGTGAATCAGTAACAATAAGCAGTATTGGTTAATTAGTAACAAACTGGGGGGATGGCCCAATGGATACCCCCCCCCCCCCCCCGAAACCCTACGGCTGGAGGGCAATGAAGACTCCCTTGTGCCTTTTATTTCAGAAGTTAGCCAATTTTTTGCCCCTTGAACTGATTTTTAGGGGCAGCTACTAAACTCTGAAAAACAAAAACCTTTATGAACATTAAAAGGCACAGTGGCTCCAAGCTCTGTTCATGTCTGACCCTGATAAAACTTCTGAGAAAAGCGATTTAAAAATCTGTCACGTCATCACAGTGTAAAGTCTGTGGGCGGAGTGGGAACTCGTGGCCGGGGCCGGCAGGAGAAACCGTACTGCGCATATTCAGTGGGCCGTAAACCCGGAAGCTAAGCTAAAGCTAAGCTTGCTGTATGCGCCAATCGAGCTATTCTCATTGGACTGACTAGGCGCCACCTTTGGGCCCAGTATCCATTTGAAATAAAGACATCATGGAGTAGAAGTAGAGTCGAGGTGGAAACAGAGCTTTTAATCCAGAATTGACAGACTCTTACAGGTCAGTCTTCTCACAGGCACTTCAAATCCAGTAAGTCTATGGTCCGAGACCGTGGAGATTATATTCAATCAAATTTATTTAAACAAGCACTGTTGACCAAAGTGCTGAACAGGATACCAAACACCAAATCAACCAACAGAAAAGTTGATAACAAAAACAAAACAAAACACTAAACATAATTTTAAAAAAAACAATAGAAAATTAAAAAAAGTTGTCAACTAGAATTGAATGCCAACTAGTTTCTGAGGTCTGGGCGGCTCTTATATGAAGAGGTCAGCTGTTCCAGAGATCAGGGGCAGCCACCGCAAACGCCCGGTCGCCTCTATTTTTGTGTCTGGATCTCGGAACATCCAAGAGCAGCTGGTTGGTCAACCTCAGGGCTCTAACTGGAGAATGATGATAGTTCTGCCAGATAAGGTGCACCAACCCATTTAGAACCTTAAAAACAAGCAATAAAATCCATCCTGAAGCAGACAGGAAGCCAGTGGAGGGAGGCCAAAACTGGTGCGTGATCGCGCTCTCTCTTACCAGTTAAAAGACGAGCAGCTGTACCAACTGTAACACACATGGATTTTTTTTTTAAATGTAATTTTTCATTGATGTGGTCACCTTAAATGAAATTCCATTCACCTCCAACCACAGGTGAAAGTAGATTGAAGTTCTTGCCAATAGTACTACCCAAACCTTCATCGCTTCATATTGTTCCCCTCCCACCTCCAGCTTCATGCATCCCTGAACACAAGCATTACATTTTGTAAAGGGCCAGTGTGCAGGATTTAGTGCCATCTAGCGGTGAAACTGCAGTTTGCAGCCATCTGAGCACCGCTCGCCTCCCCCTCCCCTTCCAGGCCTGTAGGAGAAACTACTGTGGACACGAAACCCGATAAAGCCCCTCTCTAGAGCCAGTGTTCAGTTTGTCTGTTCTGGGCTCCTGTAGAAACATGGCGGTGCAACACGGCGGCCTCCGTGGAAGGGGTCCCGCTCCCTCTGTAGATATAAAGGAGGGGATGGAAACACAACGGTGATTATACTCTGAATATTATATTCCATTTCTACCAACAGCTCCTCCTGAATGTTCCACAGTGGAGCCTTGAGGCCCGTATGGTGTAGAAAGAACCACGTTCTCTGAGATTTTTCACAGTGCGGAACATCTTGTATTTTTGAATAAGACTTTACACTGCAGCCACTGGAACTTCAAAACATTTAGATAGGGTCTTATAGCCCTTTCCTGACTTGTGAGCAGCCACAATGCGCAGCCGCAGGTCATCGGTGAGCTCCTTTGTCTGAGCCATGACCGTCCACAAACCACCAACAGAGAGCTTCTTTTCACCTGTTGCGTTGGTTTAAACAGCTGTTCCCAATGAATCAGGGTAATTAGGATGCTTTAGAACAGCTTGGACTATTTGGAATGGTATAGATCTTTGGATCTTGCCATTAGAGATCGACCGATATGGGTTTTTCTATAGCCGATGCCGATGCCGATATTTAGAGGTCAGGGTCAGCCGATGGCCGATATGTGCTGCCGATTTTTTTGGGCCAATATTTTGAAGTTTTCCCCTTCATTTGTATGATAAAATGTCACATAATAATAAGTGGATGCACAACATTTGTGAACTTAATTATTTATTGAACACTGACTTGAAACTCGAAGGTATTACAATAAAATATTTATCCAAAGTTAACCAAACAAATCAATAAACTGACAAAGTATTAAATATATAAAACAGGTAATATACATACATATAAACTTATTCATTTACATAAACATTTTAGAGCATTTATCAAATTCAAGTTTGTTGGAACATAAATGTAAACTTAATTATATCTTTAAATAAAATAAACTTTATAAATAAAAATAAATTAAACTGAAAAAAAAAATTATATAAGAAATAAATAATAATAGTAGTGCTGCAAACACACTAGCAGCCAGCAACATTCCCAGGACTGTTGTCTTCCAAATGTTTTGGCTTGGGGTCCTTCACATGCGCCAGCAGCGGCCGTTCCACTGCACCAATAACACTGCTGCCCGCGGAAGTGCCTGACTTTAAATCGGCGCTACTGAACGCGGATATCGGCCGATGCCGATGTATTAAAAAATGACAAATATCGGCCCGATATATCGGCCAACCGATATATCGGCCCGATATATCGGCCAACCGATATATCGGTCGACCTCTACTTGCCATAGACTGACAGTTTGCAAAGGGTATGAATACTTTTCTGAAAAGTGTGTTCAAATTTGAGTCATGACTCCGATAAGGAGTTAAGTAGGCCAAAATCAGAGGGCCAAACTACAATAACAAAATTCCTGTTGTTTCTAGAACACCAGCATGCACCTGGCAAAGATACTGTGGGAGGTGGTCCCTTCCACCTCCCACAGTATCTTTGCCTCACGTTTCTCCCTCCCAGCATCCCCTTCAACTCTCCCGCTCCCTCCCTGGGGAGGCGCCTCGCAGTTTGAAAACCTCTGGTTTACATGGAACATTCATATCTCTGTATACATGATTATAACCGAATCCAGATTTCTGAGGATATGAGGCCTGTGCTACGAAGCTAGTTCAACATACCTGGATCTCTTTCCGTTATCTGGCTTCACTAACTCGAACAACCGCAGTCAGGATCAGCGCTCACACCACGCTGGTTATCCACTCGGCAAGTCAGCCCAGGGTTTCCCACTCCAGCCACGAGCGCGCTCGCATAGAAGCAAACATGCAATGCAAACATGGAAGAAGTTCAACACATAATTCAGGCTGAAAGCAACACAGCTGCAGCCGCCCTAATGCAGAAGGACAGCTGGAAAAGAACGTGTGAATGCGTAAATTAATTAATTGGCTTAAAATGTCACCGTCCCATCATTAGGGCACGAATAGATCGAACTATGATCACATTTCCAATAATAGAGTTGTATAGCACAAAACCAGCGTTAAAATGCTTTACACATAAAACACAACAATAAGATACACAGTGAATAAACAGGACGGCACAGGGAATAAAACTTAAACACAATGGATGATTAGAAACCAGAAATAACAAAAGAAAAAGACGGAATGGGTGAGTTAAACTTAAAATAGAGCAGTGCTGGACTTAAGTGCAGCTGTGGCTTTGTGGCAGAGCGGGTCGTCCACCAATCTGAAGGTCGGTGTGTGTGAATGGTTAGATGACTTTGTAGTGATGAGCAGTCAGCTCCTGCCGTCAGTGTGTGTGTCTGGGTAAATGTGATATGTAGTGTGAAAGCACTTTGAGTAGTTGGATGACCAGAAAGGTGCTATACAGGTAAAGTCCATTTACCATTTAAGTGCAGCGTCAAGTATAATGTTACTCAGTAGTAAGGAATTAAAATAAACCTAACAATTGTAGGTAAACCTAACAAGATGGTAGGAAGAATGTTGTGTCCCATCAAACGAATGTGTTGCTTAGCTGTAATCTTATGTGATCGCTTCAGCCTGAGCGCTGTGAAACGGCAAAGAAAAGAGAAATATAAAAACATAATTCAAAGGCTCACTTTCAGATCTTATTAAAGTCCAGGTACAGGGCTTTAGTGCTCCCATCTGTGTTGGAGAGCGATATCGGTAAAGGGAGGCTCTTGTGGTCTCTGAACACTCTCGCCCTCCTCAGGGAGCCTCTCAGGAGGATTTAAGACTAATTATGAAACTTCACGGTCTTCATGCGTCAGGGACCACAAAACAGCAGCAGCAGCAGACATCGTTTGCCGTGTGTGTGTGTGTGTGTGTGTGTGTGTGTGTGAGAGAGAGAGAGAGAGATTCCCCGCTGTGTGCCTTCCTCTGGTTGATGATGATGATGAGGATGCGTGCGGGGAGACGGGGTGAGAAAATGACAAATAAAGAACAAGAGTGGCTGATGGGAGTGTCCACCTGAGTCCAGTTAGCTTGCTGTGTGTGTGTGTGTGTGTGTGTGTGTGTGTGTGTGTGTGTGTGTTTTGCAACGACTCACCTTGTTTGGGTGTGTGTACAATTCTGTTGAATGTGCATACACGCGCACACAAAGTGTGTAAATCAATATTATTATGTGTATCATTGACCCAGTTAATGCACCGTGTTTCTCTAGATTATCTGAGTGTATATGCTGCAGGCTGTGTGTGCGCGCGCGTGTGTGTGTGTGTGTGCGCGCAGAACCCGATACTGCTTCCAGGAAGTCCATCTGCTTCATCTGAGGGACTCCCCAGCTCTCTGATTTGATCTTTAATTTCCCATTAGTCTGCTCTGGACTACACTGATTTCAGCAGCACGATGAGAAACAGCCCCCCCCACCCCCCCGCCTGTTTACATTAGTTCGGCCCTCCGTGGGCAACAGCCTGGGCCAAACCAATCTACATAGACGCTTCGTGGGGTAATGTCCTTATCAATGCCTGCACTGTGCTGCATCCAAACTGCAACCTTTGGCGGGGGGGGGGGGGGCACTGAGTTTTGTTTTCATCTGCCACACGGTTCTTGGGTTTTAAAAAAGTTAGATTCATTCCTCTTGTCATGAAACCAACACAGCAACTGGGTACGAAGTGACCGACAACAACCTAAATCCCCTCAGGTAGGGCAGGAAGCGGGAGGCAGGTGAAACCAACGAACACGGGTGGAAAGAACCAAGGCCATCGCAGACAGGAAGCACCACTAGAACACATGAGGGAAGGGCGACCTTACAAAATAAACAGGAAACACCTAAACATAAGCCAAAACCATGACAGTTTGGGCTTCAGCGGGCTGTAAAAAGCGCCGCCCTTCCACTGATTCCTGACGATGTTCTTTCTGAGGACACAGGCTCTCAGCTGAGGGGACACTTTTTTGAATGCAAGCTAGCTGAGCCGTACGTTAATATGCCCCCCAACGAGGCGGTGCAGTCACAGTCGGCCTCTTGCAAACATGTAAAAGTTCTTCTAGGGACAAGAGTTAGAGAAAATTAGAAATAGCGACAAACTCTGTCGTGTCGTGCTCTGAATTGAGATATTTCAAGTCTTTTTTTAAATGTTGGAATATTGGAAATGTGGTATTTTCCGGACGTTATGTTTGTTTGCTATTTTATGGCCGAGAACTTGCCACACGCCATGATAGGAATCTGTGCGTATCGGTTTACGAGTGGTCCCAGACATTTGTACAAGCTACATCTGTGTCTACCATCGCTTCATGAATGAGGCCCGTTGTTTCACCTGATAAATTCAGCGTACTGCACATTCCCACAGCACTAATTCAACGGCCATGACTTACCACTGTGCTGCGCTGACGTTCTCTTTTTGGCAGGACTAGTTCTTCTCTAATTAATTCCGAATTGACAATTTTTGCTAGGCATTAAGCTAACACCAGTGAAACAGATGTCTTGCATTAAAAAGCCAACCAGAGAAGGGAGGGATGATGCCCCACAGGCCCCTAGAGGGCTTTTAATTTGAAACATCGGCCTTTCAAGCTTTGGATATCTCTGCATGTTGAAGTGGTGTGCATGGGGCGGTAGTAAGGTCAGTAAAAAAAGACAGCTGGAGACACTGTTTTCAAGCAGCTCATGGAGCTAGCCTTAGCTTAATTAGCTAGCTAGGCACAGCTGATCAGATCTGCAAGAGACCGTTTCAGCCAACAAAATCGACAAGTCACTGGCTAGAGTTTGAGTTTACCTTTGCGTGAAATCAAGGACCCATTGTTTCAGAAATGACTAAGAATGTTCCGTGGTAAAAAGCTTACGTCCCGTGCGAAAACGGAAAGAATGACGGGCGCAGTGACACTCACTGAGGGGGTGGGGCTTCGGGAGCCACGTAATCCTTCAATGCAGAGTCTTTGTCCACCAAGTTTGCATTAAGAGGAATCAGCATCAACAGCAAAAGCAGATCAGAACACAGGGAGGCTTCTTACTGAAATATGATCAAATCCATACTTGGGAAACGGAGACAATAAGGAATAAAGGCCGGTCTCTGATATGAGCCGGTCTCTCAGCAGTTGAGGGAGAGAAAGGCCACTACAGTATACAGAACAGAGCTACTGAGAACCCCCTGATCATGATCGCCAAGGAGCCATTTTCTCAGACTTTCATGGTGGAATCGGTGTCGTGTTCCTGTCCCAGTCGTGGTTCATACACACAGCTTGGAGCACAGAGATAATGACAGCGAGAAGCCGAGTGTGTTAAGGTCAGCCGCTTGCCGACAGGAGAATAGCCCTCTAAACAAAACATCTTTCCGTCCACCGGTCCTTAACTTGCCTTCTTCTCTCTCCAGTTCACATTCACACGCCAAAGAAGGGTTTTTTGCCTCGTTGTGATTGATACCAAGTGCTAACAAAACTATGTAAGTGACGCTTTTGTTTTGGAGAAGAGGGGAACTTTGTGTTGCGTAACCTTGACAGCTGCGTGCGTGCAGCTACTACGTCTTCATGCTCGAGGAGCTGCTTGAAGGCTTTGAAGACAGATGAGGTCTGGACTGAAGTTGCGGACGGCCCATACTTTTTCAAACGTCAGTCTCTCTTCATTGACAGTTGGCCAAACCCCGCCCCCCTTATTTAGCGTTGCTACGCCTGTCAGGCTATCCGTTCTCGGACGGCTTGATAATAGTGGAAGATTTACCGCTGGAAATTCGTCCTTGATTTTCGATAAAAGAGGTTTTTCTAGCCAATGGTTTTCCATTTTGTCAGCGGAAATGAATTTGACAGATGTAGCTCGCTAGCTAATGAAGCTAATATTAGGTATCCTACCTGAGCTGTGTGAAAACTCTCTCTGGCTGGCTTTTCAATGTTTAAATATGTATCTGATGATCTCATGCTAAGAGGCTAAAGCTACATGTCCCAGGCTAAAAGTCAACATCGTCACCAGCTGGTGATCAGTGGAGGAGACATGGAAATAAAGAAACAGCATTGTTCCTGTAGTGCAGTGGAGAGCTAGTCCTAGTATGATGATGAGGGAAGATGTAATATCAGACTGTTATTTCATTTGAACATAACCCTGTTTGGCTGCTTAGCTTACGCACTTGTTAGGCTACATTTTAAACACTAGGTTTTCACTTCTAACAACACAAGAGGAAGGGCTTTTAGGATGACTAATGTGTTTACAGCAAGTAACTTTTGGTAGTTGGCCATGTCCCAAATCCAAGAAGGAGCAGGATGGGCACGCTAACGTTCAAACTCTGATAGCAGCGTTTGCTAACAGGAACGTTTTCCACACAGTGGGGAAAATACTACACAGCATAACCTGTTACCCTACAAACTAACGCCGTTAGTGCTAACTCCTGGCCATTGAAGTAACGCTAGGTTATGACTGTAAGCTAGTTGGCCTGACATGCTAACGATTGCAACTTACATTTTGCAAGATCAAAACTCTGTTTAATTGATTTCTTCAACTTCTGCTTTTGGTTTTGGTTTTGGAAAGGCTAAAAAAGACACCGCCCTCAACAGTAAATTAGCATGATTTAGTGTTTCAGTAGGTATGCACCAACAATATCAGTAGGGAAAGACCAGACCAGATATGAAAATGAAAAGCTGAAATCAGTCCCAAACTGTTGGTGTGACCCTACTGGAAACAGCTTTTATTGCTTTGAAGGTGGGGTTAAATTCTGTATGTATGCTTCCTCCTCCCCAGGACCCCAGGTTCAATGCTGAGGTGGACCTGATCACAGGCTACAAGACCCAGAGTATCCTTTGCCTTCCCATCAAGAACCACAGAGACGAGGTAAGACACACACTGGGCGGTACATTCTGTAAACAGCTCGGCTTGTGTTTCACCGCCTACAGAGGACGCATTATCTTAAGGGACACTTTTGGTTTCTCAAGCCCAATGTGATTTTAGCAGCCAAGGGAAGGCTAATGTGTATAAAGCCAGCCTCAGAAAAACTATCTGTAGGCACTACATTTTTTTGAGAAAAAGAAGTTACTCAATGTTGACTTACTAGCTTTTTCCAGATCTTTCATCCGCACCCCATGGTCTTCTTCAGCAGATGGAGTTTGCTCGGTTGTGATGGACAGGGCTCACTTCATGTATCATCATGTATGTCCAGTGTGAAAGCATGGAACATCATGTGATGACAATCGCGCCATCCCCCATGAACACTGAGAAAACTCTATCCACTGAGGAAGGCCATAAGGTGCAGCAGAAAGCTCTAACAAAAGGCTCGTAAGTGGACCTTGAGGTACGATATCTCTGTCAAACTAAAGGATCAGTTACATTTTTTGATTTTTATATTTAGTTTTTCTGTTTGTGGGAAACAGACTGTACAAGTTAGACGTTTAAAGAAACATTCTGGCATTTTGGGAGGTATTCTTGTTTCCAACCAGAGTTAGATAAAAAGATCGATGTTGCGTCTTCTGGGCCTCTCTCAGTACTCGAACAGCTGAAGTGATACAGATACAACACCTAGTGACCACATTCCCCAGAATGTTGAACTGCTATTTTGAATGCCCTTGAGCCATTTAGACATTCTTATCCAGCGCGGCACTGGATTAGCTGTTGTAGGAAACAGTTACAGTCTCTCTGACTAAATGGAGTCTTTCTTTATTCTGTTTCATTTTATGGTGGAAATGTCTTCATTTATGGAAAGCGAAACAGGTGACAATTTCAAATATAAAAATATAATGGAATCTAATGCCGTAAGGATCTCAGGCATTGCTTCCAAATCTGTTTTATTCTCCTGTAGATCAACCTTTCTCATTTAATATCCTCCCTGCGGAGTCAACACACATGCAGGCGTGATTTAGTCTTCCCACCTCTCAATGATCAATGAATTCATTGAATTCTCATGTTCAAGACTTTCTGCACATTCAAAGACGCAGACACCGCGAACACAGAGCCGCCGCCACACTGCAGTCCAAATGTTTTACGAGTCGATATAACAGTAGACTGCCAGGAAATACTAAAACACGCACACATGGCTATAGCCACTTATAGTTCGGGGACACTAAACGGTGCTGGACACGGCTTGTTGTCAAGTCTGTGCCTCGTGGCGTTACCGAGGTCGGTCTGTGTATCACCCGTTCATGTTTGCGTCGAGGGTTTCTGCCTTCTGCCACTGCCCCGCTCTGTTCATGCGCTGGAAGTGGCCGCTGCACGCACCTGGCAAGACCTTTTCAGAGCGAAAAGGTGGAATTCTATCAGTCATTTGAATGATTTTGAGGAGATTTAGTGCTTATGACGGATATTAACCCAGGAAACAATATGCACTCCAACGTTCTGCCACCACTGATGAACCTGGTGATTATCGCTGATTAACAGCAGTTTTCCAACATTTGCTTTTTCAAATTCAGTGTCAAGAAGGCTTTAGAAAGGTTTTGTTTGAATCTGCACTTCCAGACTGCCGAAGAGAAGAAATGGCACATAACCTATTAACAATGAACGGATGACACGGACCCGACTTCATGAGTCCCAAACCTTTTTAGTGTCCTCTGGAAACCCTTCCACCGTCGTCGTGTGGATTTGCATTCGTCTTTTCTAAATGCTGTGCATGTGTTGTCAAATTGCTGAAGATGTTGTCTGAACTGTGTTTTGGCTATTTGCATGTGTTCTCTGAAGCCGCACTGTGTTTGCCCTTGTCGGCCTTCTTTTTCCAACACACAGCTTTGGGAATGCCAGGCCTCGGCGACAGCGTACATGAAACATGTACGCAGGGTTTCTGGTTGAGATTGTTCATTAGAAACCTTATCAACAATCTCGTGCATCATCATTCTCAATATTTTCATTCATGTTGTTCATATAATACGAACCAAGACATTTACACTATCTGCAATTCAGTTCCACCCAGGCTTTGTTTGTCTCCGCTGTATAACTCGGTTTTCCAAAGAGAAGCTGAAGCTTTTTTAAAATACAAATACACAACTTATGCTATAAGTCCTTTTTTTAATCACATCTCTGTACAGGAACAAATTCTCCTTCCGATCAACCTTCTCTGTGTTTCATCCATCCTTTCCATGACAGGTAGTTGGAGTGGCTCAGGCTATCAATAAAAAATGTGGGGAGGACGGTGCCTTCACTGACCAGGATGAAAAGGTTGGTAAAGTTCCCCGTTCATTTAACCACATATCGGTAATGTGTCTAAATTCAAAAATCTTGCCGTCGGCAAGATTTGTTGCTCTTGGCTGAGGTGTCGGACGGACTGCGTCACATCACAGCAGAAGCGTAACCTTCGCTGTCCTGACCCGTGTCTCCGAAGCCCCCAGATACGCTGCATGCAGAACGTCCTTCACCTCAGTCCATCTTTCTCCACCCGTATGTGTCCTTCCTCATATCAGCTGTCGTCTTCCTTTCTCCTTCTGCTCCTCCATCACCGATTTCTGTTTTTTCCGCGGAACAGTCCAGTCTGGTTTCCTGCAGTCCCTTCCTGACCGATCTCGATGTTCTGTTCCTCTCCAACAGGACTTCTCAGCCTATTTGGCCTTTTCAGGCATCGTCCTGCACAATGCTCAGCTCTACGAGACATCGCAGCTGGAAAACAGGCGCAATCAGGTGGGTGTAAATGTGTGTGTGGAGGTGTGTGTGTGCGCGTAGACGCAGCTCTGGACACAACGGATTCTCCTGTGTGTGTGTGTGTGTGTGTGAGCAGGTGCTGTTGGACCTGGCCAGTCTGATCTTTGAGGAGCAGCAGTGTCTGGAGGTTTTACTGAGGAAGATTGCAGGAACCATCCTGTCCTTCATGCAGGCCCAGGCTTGTACCGTCTTCATCGCTGACGAAGACTCTATGGTCAGCACACACACACACACACACAAACGCTCACACCATGTTCATGTGTGTGTGCCTAGTGCACCAAATCCATCTTCAGAGCAAAAAACTAGCACAGTAGCACAGGGAGGAAGGTTTTTTTTTTAAATGAAATGATTCAAATTCAATGGAACTGAGCAGCAAAAGAAGAAGCTGTCAAGACAAAAAGTGACAAATGCATCGACTAGGAAAGGAAGTGAATGATAATGATGTGAAGGAACACAACTGGAGTGACAGTAAATTGAGGCAATCTAAGCTTTATGCATGCAAGTATGCCTTCCCCTTTTCATTTGTTTGCTGTTAAGTTTTGTAAAGTTGGGGGAATTTGCACCTCATCCAACAGTGGGTAAACGTAGGTTGCCAGGTACTCTAGATGAATCATAGTTTGGCGTACAGTTTGTGAAGCTTGAGTTCGTTGTTACTGAACTACAGTAATGAGAGAATACCAGTTCATCATCCAGCAGCAACAGGTTCAATTCGTTTTTGCACACTTGGTTCTCCCAGAACATTCTGTGCTCTGGGCACCATTTTAGTCAAAATGTCAATAATCTTCTGTGTTGCCTTGTCTCAAAGGCGTGTGTTACATCTAATGAGAAATGAGCTGATAGATGCAGCGCTGAACGTCATGTTTCTGTTCCTTGATGTGTCCATAAGCAACCAACGAACCCAAACTGCACTGTCACAGCTCCCGCCATCTCCCGTGACCTTTGATACCCGTGCTATTCATTTGTTGTAATCCTTCCACTTGATGTCATCTACAGGTACAATTTTCAGTTACATGCTAAATAACATGAAATGGAGAATGTTTCAAAGTGGAACATCCTCATCTTGAGTAGTTCATCGTCACTACCTGAACTTACTCCAGTATAGTGGGCATTTTGTTCCTTACACACAGTCAAACCTGGTTCAGTTACAGTAGTTTGCAGTTTTATTTATCAAAAAGTACTTATAAGATCTGATCAGCACTGCACTGGGTGTCAGTGGAAACGGATTCTAACATTCTAAAAGTCTGACATGCCAACGCACATTTGAGAAGTACAGGTTCTACCACACAGCTAGGGACTGTCAGTGCCAGATGCTTCAACTAAGGCTACATCCTGCGGTTTCATTTGGAAACACATAAGCTTTGCTACATCCACACTACTCCGGCGTTTTCGAGCCCCTGAAACAGAGAAGTTTGGAAAGGCTGCTGGCCCCGCTTTCATTTTAAAACTCCGGGGTTGCTCTTTAGTCCGGACGGGCATAAACGGAGGCTTTCGGAGACAATGACGGTCACTCACGTTCGCTTCTTGATGGAGCACTTTTTTGTCAGGAAAATCAGACCTTTCCTATCGGAGCAGTCTACACAAGTCCTAGTCCAGGCTCTTGTCTTGTCCAAACTGGACTATTGCAACGCACTGCTGGCTGGACTCGCTGCTTGCACAACCAAACCTCTGCAGATGATCCAGAAAGCGGCGCCAAGAGTGGTTTTCAATGAACCGAAGAGAGCACCGTAACCCCTCTCTTCATCAGGTCACACTGGCTCCAAGTTCACCTTGTAGAGTTGAACGCTAGCTTCACAGTGAGATAGCCAGTCAGCTAGCCGCCTGGAGACAGACGGGAGACAGACTTCAGCGTGTGGTCACAACTATTCACGTTACAGTTTATGGAGCTGTCACGACGCAAGACAGCGAATGCAGTCAGTTACCATTCATGTTACTTTTAGACTGAAAATAACCTTTTTTTGCACATTGTAACAACTCGATTGTCTCAAGGTAGAAATTTGACATACTGTGCAAGAACAAGAGTTCAGATCTCTCTAAGATGTATCACCAAGCCCTCTATATACTGTAGTACACCAAAGTATGTGGAGACCATCCCACCTTCCACTGTGAAGACAATCTGGCAACCTCAGTTCTAAAGACCTCTGTTTGTATCTTTACTAGCATAAGCCCTTAAAAATCTTAGTGAAGCCACAGTTTGCATAAAGACAATGGCTACATTAGAATTCCACAGGAACATGACTAAATCCAGTCCAAAACATAAATGTGATCGTATTGTGACTTTATGTGCTTTATAGTGGAACATATGAGAAGGCGTGAAGCAGTGGATCAAATAGATTCATAGCGAACGGGTACAGCAATGGAAGGCTGTGTTGTTTCCCTTGAAATGAAATGAAAAAAGGTTTAACAGAAGGAAATGAACAGCAGCTTTCTGGACCATAATGAGTTATGTCGGACAGACCTCCGACACTTCTGACAGCAAGTCTAAATGCAGATTTTCTGTTCTGCAAATCAAGACGTTTTACAAACAGAGCCGGGCCGAACAGTCGCTGGCCGGGTTTTAATGTAAATACGGTCTTTGCTTCTGACTGCACATACACACAGAAGCCCTGTTGGAGTCCTCTGTAGGCATTTGCGTTTGCTTTGGCTTGTCCTCCTCAGGGTGTCCGGCGCCACACAGTGACGCAGTCCCGCACAGGAAAAGGAAGCAAATGAACTGTCATACACTGAAGGGAGATTGATAGGTTACAGTGTTCCTCACATCTCGCCGGGTTCAAGGCTTCTAAAAATCAACTCATGCCTGCACAGGAACTCCAGTCTACAATATACAGTATATTTCTCTATTATTGTGATCCACACATTCCAAACCCTGGGAAATATCTTAACAAGAGAGCGCCTTACCTATAATACAACTACACATTAGACAGGAAACATTGAAATACCACATACGCATGTTGGAACAGTGTGCAGCTGCCGCTGCTGGTTGTGGTCAGAGATACAGCTTAGGAGATACAGCTTCTTCTGATGTTCAGTCAGGCCTGAGACAGGCCACATGAGTGAAGCACGCCTTTGGTGGGGCAGCAGACGCTTTCTACATTTTCTGGTTGGGTATAGGTGGTGCATTTATAATCTGTATTCAATTACTAGAATGCTCGTTGAATGCAGTCATTTAAGGAAAACCTTTGAGTAGTGGGTCCAATCTGTAGAAGTGGTCTTTTATGTTTGTCTCTTTTTGTCCTGCGGCTGAATATCGTCGGTAGTAGCACCTAGGAACCTGATCTGGAAGAGGCTTCGTTCTGCCTCCAGCTGTCCTCGTCTATTTACCAGGAAAGCCTCTAAGACGAATCAGCATCCGCTACATCAGTTGCTATTAGACAGTGAAACCTTTGTGATTTTAACAAAGCCCGCGAAGGTCTAGGGCTCATGGGAAATGGTGTTCAGTAAACCAGTTATATTGAATAAACGATATTGTAAAGGCTCTGTTCTAAGGCTGCATTTGGAGTTTCTAGCATAGTTACAAAATTGTCAGTGGGATTTTGAATGAGATTTTCTTACTTCTGGAACAGAACCCGGAAGTTCCAGTTTCACTTTCGCTTGTTTGAGAATAGTGAATTAGAGTTGGTCTGAGTATGTCTCACTGATTTAGTGGCTGATTTAGTGGCTGATTTAGATCGACGTCACATAAATGGAGCACGCTGTTTCTTCAGGCAGAGCACTTGCATTAGCTGATTGCCGTCAGATGTTTCACTTGTGCCTCACCATCATTGGCTAGAGGAACATCATATTCATGCAGGTGTACAGCGCGGCCGTTTTAACCCGACACTTCTCAGAATTACTGTGCTGATACTCTTATGCCAGCGCTGATCGCTCCCTCAGCTCCATCCCCAAACCTTAACCTCCTCCTTCTGAGCCACAGTTTTGGTATTTACATCCATGAATGTGTTTGAGATCTTACCCACAGAGCAGAGCCTCTAACCGTATACAGTATAACCACCATATATAACCACTTGCTTTACATTGTCTAAAAAAAGGGTCTTCGACTGAAATGCGGAATTAATTCCGGGGGTTCCGACTAGAGCTGTAATCGGGCCTTAAAAGTTAGGCCCGACAAGGACCGAGCCTGACAGAATTCGGCCCGAGCCCGACAAGTACATTTTGACTGACAGCTTTTTAAAAGCCTGAACCCATTTACAGCCCGGCATTATTCAAATGTGGGCACGCTTTCTTCTTCTTCTTCTTCTTTGAGTTTACCTGCGGGCTACAAATCAATTTTAAAGATACCTACTGTATCAGAGTGTGTGACATTATGACTTTTTAACACCAAAAAAAGAAATGATATTCTAGATATTATACCGGTCTGTGCGCACGCTTTGCCGGCGCAACTACAATGTAATCGCCAGAGACCAGCCTCCGTTTCACCTCCTCGGCATCCATTTTTGCGCTAATCGAAACGCATCACCTGACTGCTCATTAACCGCACACGCCCGAGCCCGTGTAAAATGATAGAAAGTAAGATCTTCAGCTCTAGTTCAGACTACACCTCGACACCCATGCTAGCACTTATTTATTCGTGACCTTAGGAGCAGTAGTTTGACAAAATAATCTTTTTTTGTAAATATATTCAATGTTAATTTGTTGTATTGTTGAAATGGTGGACATATACTTGTGTGGAAAATAATAAAACTATAAACAAAATAATTAGTACTCAAGGCCCGCTTACTAGCTTTTTCCGGTATTTTCGACCGCATCTGATGGCCTTCATTAGCAAACGATGACAACCAGTTCCAAGTTGGTTCAGTTGTTCATGGAGTTGGTTTAGTTTCCTCATTCAATGATGAAGGCCTTGACTAGACTTTGCATTAAAGAACATTTTTCTGCCAATGTTTACAACAATGTAGCTGTTGTTCAAGGTCAACTTACTATCTTTTCCCCCGAGCTTTCAACCCCATCTCACAGACTTCATCAGCAAATGATGACTGCACCAATTCAAACTTGGTTCAGTTTCCTCATTCGCTCATAAAGGCCGTGAGATGTTGTTGAAAGCTCAGAAAAAGCTATTAAGTGGACCTTGAGTTAGGATTCTTTTGTCAGATGCTTTTAGTTGTTTGTTTGGGAGGGACTTCCCGTTTTTGGAAACCTTTTGACATTTTTAATATAATAGTTTTTAACATGAAGGTTTAAAATCAACTTTTCCTCAACCAAAGGCAAGTGCCACTTTAAACCGCTCTGTCTCTCTGTGCTTGCTGTATTTATGGAGTAAGCGGAGTGGGAGTGCATGGCGGTCAAGATGACGACAGCAAGTTAAGAGCTCTGCCATAGTCTTGGACCACAAACAGCAGTGCTTTGGGAGGAAAGTGGTGATTCAGGGTAATTTAGAGAGGAGAAAATGACAGAGCTAATAATACGTGCAATGAGACTATCCACCCAGAAGATGTAGGGTTCCACAAGTCTAAGTTAATGCTTGACACCATAGCAGAACCTTTTTTTACTAAAGGAAAGTATTCATTCTCTCAGACCTTTCTTGGACATGGGTGTTTGGGACAAACACCAAAAGACCCACCAATGGCTGCGTGACTGCTCCTTTTCAGAACACTGTCCCAGTTAATTCATTCATTTTAAGTGGCGTCGGTTATGATCGCTTTAGAGACGCTTGAGTCAGAAATTGTCGACCTCCTTAACAGAAAAACTGCATGTACAAAGAACAGCTGGTTAAATGAGGAAAGAATTCTAGACCGTGATCTTTATAATATTATTTACAGAGACCCAACAAATCCCAGCATGAGCAAGCACAAACACCCGAGAGACGTTTCATCATGTCACTGGGAGCCTGACGAGTATGATTGATTTATGACGTAAACATTTTACAGGAGGCTTAATTATTAGCTGATTTAATCAAATGATTATACCTAAATGGTAATGGTGAAGTCTTATAGACTTCGTGGCCAGAATGTTTTTCTCAGATAAGTATATTGTCTAAAGAGATTTTATGTGGTAAGATTTGTACGGGACCAGGTGATATGTGAAAGTCATTGATAAGATACATTGAGCCTAAATCTGATTTGCAAGTGATGTTCAGCTTTGCATTGGGTTTTACCAGTTGACTAATATCAGGCAGAGATATTTGATTTCTGCAGCTTATTGAATGGATTGTGCATAGATTTTTAGATTGAATCCCTGTTTTTAAAGGATAAAAGGTTATTACAATTTGAGTATCATTTTCGTAGTTTGGGCCATCATTTCTACCAGTTCAGTCAGAGACACTTACTTACTTACATTAACCATTTCTAGCATATACCATATTGGCCTGAATATAAGACGACCCTGAACAAATGTTTTTGGAGAAAGACTTTTTGCGCTTTTTCAGAAGTGTTAGTATGAATGGAGGTTATTTCTGAAACGGTCATCTGGACAGAGATTTTTTTCATTTTAAAACCATGCTTTTAAATGAAAACTTATAAGTGTGGAGGTAGCCTTAGCTACTTGACAGATCATTCAGACCACGGCCCATTCCTGTGGCAAAGACGTCAGGAGACTCTTTGGACTCGTTTTCACTCGTCATGAATTGATTTCCTCCGTGGCAGCAAAACACGTCACGTGAGCCTCCCATAGGTTAAAATGGGCTAATAAAATGCTTCTAGGACTGACTAACTCTAGAAGAAGCACTATACACGGACTTGAAGACCCTCGTTAGCCTAGCAACGTTAACAGCCCATAATGCAACACTCTCTGTCAGAGACACTCCTTCCATTCAAAGAGAATATCTGATGTTGTCAACCCCTAATTGTCAAGTTAACGATTATAAGACAACCCTCCCTTTTTTCAAATGTAATTTCCAGAAAAATACAGTTAGATTTGGTGGAACAAACAACAAACACATACCTGACCATTAAATCTTAGTACTCAACAATACCAGAAGCTTAACATATAAGGAGGAGGTTTGGGTAGTGAAGGCCACTGTGGCGCCAAATGGCGCAGGCATAAAGGTATCACAGAATAGTCAGCCGGAAGTGTTATAATGGCCACGGTTTACAGCTGTACAACTAGTGATAAATGAGATAGTGATTGTGAAGCATGAATGAAGCAGCTGATATGAGTCAAAGAGGTCTGACAAGACAAAAATGAACACAGTTTACAAAACATGCCCACCTCAAGGTCCATTTAGCAGCTGTTCTGGAGCTTTCAGTCATGCCACAGGATCATTAGGTGAGACAGTTTTGTCAAATGCTGCTTTAGACTTTTGTTACATGGTTAACTTGTCATGTATGTATATAAAAGTGTCATCTGCATACATGTAGACATTCCTTTCCATGATTTTAGTGAATTGTTAATTGTAACTAACAATGCCTTTTCAGGATCCAAGATGGTCCATTATTACATTTAATAGTCGCATTTCTATAGATTATTCTAGGAAATATTGTTTTGTGCTGTCTGTGAAATAGTTATGGTGAAAATCTAATTGTAATTGATGCAAAAAACTCAGTTGCAAGGAAAAGTTGGCGAGAGCATGTATGTGGTTCCCAAAATTAGCAACAGTAAATGCACTTTTTAAGGACCACAATGTGTTCAATATTCTGATGTCTTCTTATTAAACAATTATTTAAAAAATGAGGAGGACTAATTGGGCCATAATCAAAGAACCTTTGTAGAACGTTATTTCTCTGAGTGTTCAGGCCTGATGTGTGTTTGTGTACGTCTGCCTGAGAACAAGTGTCCTGCACACACACACAGCACATGCTTGAACATGACAACAAGCCATTCTTAAAGACAGTTTGACTATGGCTTCAATACGTTTATTACTATTTCTCATTTTCAAGTAAAAGGTGATGCATCTGACACGTCTGGTGTCCTGACTTTCAAGTTACTGTAAATGCTTTTAGAGTATGCTGTTATTGTAAGTACTGATGCCACAAGATGTCAGCTCTAAAGCACATTATTGTCCATTTAGAAGCCGATCTTTTAACATTCAGGGATGAAATCTTTTTGTTTAACTGTCAATCTTTTATGCAGTAAAGATCCAAACATGCCCATGTCTTATTTCTCTGGCATTAGTTATATTTTAGTTTATCTACAGTTGCCACATCACTGCACTTGGCTCACAGCACTGCACCAAGTCATTTCCAACCTCACCACCAATCCCAAAGACAACATTTCACTTTTATAACTTATTCCACTGGACTGATGGCTGACTGTACTGAATGTCAAGTTATTCTAAATATTGGTTTCACAAAGTATCAGCTACATAGCCAATTCACCATTCAATATTTATATGTAGCTCTGGGTTAACTGAATGGGGAACGCAATGCCGTTGAAGTGGTTTGTATTAGGTTACAAAACATTGGTGTTTGCCTGGTATTTATTATAACCACGTTAGATGAAGGCTCTTGTTTTAAACGTTGTCCAAGCTCTGAAAACAGCTTTCATCAAAGTTCCAAAACAGCTTTTAATGAGTGAATTAAAGGACCGAGAAAACCTTTGACTTAAAACTCAAATCATATTATGTGCCCAGGTTTTGAGATATTTGTCTCTGAGATTTTTGCCGCAATACAATGGAGAGGCATTTTGAAAAATGACATAAAAAAAAAACTCAGCAGCAAAACCAAGAAACAAGGTCACGGTTCATCTGAATAATCCTCAGACCTCACTATGAGGTGTTTCCATTGGAACTACTTCCTACTAAAGAAATAGTCCCTATTAAAAGTGTTGCCCCAAGCTGGATTACCAACCAGGAAGCCAGACCCTCAGGGCTCCCAAATTTCAAATTTGCCCAATACTTTGGTTTATGACGTGATCCCCATCATCAAATTAGTAAATGTGGTAAATTAAATGATAGCATGCTAACACGCTAAACTAGCTATTCGGCTTTTTGAATTTTTTCACACACGAAGTGACATACAGAATACAGGGTTAATCCAGTCCTGCTGTTGACAGCGTCCTCTGTGGATCATCCAGAGTAACAGGTGATCTTTTAAATGTCATTGTACTGCTGTGAGCACCACAAACCTCTTTGTATTTGGGTGGGGGCTGAAATCTCAGAGGTGGATATTGTAAAACCAAGCCTACCTGCGTGGCTATCCCACCAGAGGCAGAGTGTTATTTTTTAATTTGGGTGAAGCAGCTCTTTAATATTATGAATCAAGATGTTTTATTTCCTGAGCTGAGCTCCATAGGCCCTGTTACAGCCCGCTTTATTATACTGTGTGCGTGTGTGTGTGTGTGTGTGTGTGTGTGTGTGTTTGTCCCTTTCATGACCCCAGGGTTGCCAGACCAGCTGTCTCCCTTTCTTTTACACCCTCCCCCCTTTCTCTCTCTTCTCTGTCTTTCCTTACTAAACATTTACTCTGAGATTAGGAACTTTTACTGGCCTTATCTGCCAGACGGCCCTCTGTATACAGGTGTCAGCGTTACATGTCTGTAGTTTCTCAGGCAGGACCCACAGCTCTGTGAGTTTGTCCACGAGGAAAGGAGCTCTCCTGCAGGAAGTCTAGTAAATGACAGTGCTGCTCTGTAACACTGGACCGCACCAACAATAACACCGCAGTTTTCACGATGTTGGCCTGCGTTGGTTCGCTTCACGTTACTGCAGTGCGTGGCATCTGTTTAGAACGGGGATGTGTGTGTGTGTGTGTGTGTGTGTTTGCATGTGTGTATACTTGTCTTCCATATGCAGTTTACTGTAATGTATTTGCTTTGTACTGGGCATACCTATACGTGTGTGTCCATGAAATAATGTGTTTTGCTTGATGGAAATTTCTATCTTCCATCTATTTAAGTCCCTTGCTACACTAGATATGGAACTGACCTTTGTACCCTCAGCTGGAGTTCCTTGTACTGTCTCCTAGAGCTGTCTTCCCAGACTGAGAGAGAGCAGCTGGATGGAGGAAAGGCCGTTACCTAGACAACCACAAGGTCACTGACTAACTCTTGCTCTTTCCCATGGGCATACTGACTTATTTGCCTGAGGAAGGCACCACAGTCATCCTCCCAATAAAAAGAGCACATATATAGACTACTGTTCGTGGCCTTGTAAGAGAACCATAGTTAAAGATATACTGGCTGGAGATATACACTCTAAACAGAAGCACACCTCAGACTTGGCTTGGCACTGATACAAATGTCTCCTTGATCAGGCTTCATTAAACCTTGCTGTGTAACACATCCAGAGTCTCCTGAAGCCTTCTTTCCCTGAGTTGACCAGCTCATTACAGTTTTCCATCCCATGTATGGTGCATGTAGCATGTGTGCATGCATATCTGTGTGTTACGTTTGGATGTGAATAGCTTGCTTGCATGCATACATGTGAAACATTTGTGTGCATAATGCACTATCTCTGAGTGTGCTGGCATCTGTGTGTGTGTATGTGCACTTGTACAGCCATCTTTGTGAGGACCAATTTTTGTTTTAGACCTTGGGAGTGAGGACATTTTGGCCGGTCAACAGACCTTCAAAGGGCTGTTTGAGGGTTAAGACTTGGTTTTAGGGTTAGGGTTAGTGTTGGGGTTAGGGTTAGGCACTTAGTTGTGATGGTTAGGGTTAGGGTTAGGGGCTGGGGAATGCATTATGTCAATGAGAGTCCTCACAAGTATAGAAGTACCAGGTTGTGTGTGTGTGTTTTGGGTTTGGATGTGTCAATGATATGTTATAGGGTTTGACATCTGGCCCGCCACTGGGACTGTTTTGTTCTTCTGACAAACATTTCTCAATACCCTGCCTGGATACTTCTACCAGCTTAAATATACCAAAGACATAGTTTTGGTCACAGTTGTTGCAGTCTCCCCAGTAGAAATAATCTTGGAATTGGCTACAGGTGTCCTGAAACATATTAGGCAGTGTGTGTGAATGTGTTTGAGTGTGTGTACAAGGTGTACCAATCCCTACAGTTGTTAAAGCGCCTGCTGTTTTCTATTCTCTCTTGATTTCTTCCTGTCTTTCCAGAACCCACCCAGTCTTTCCTCCTCTTTTTTCCTTTTACCTAAACCATAAAAGCAAGAGAAAAGGCAGATTTTCATCGCCTTCCAAAACCACCCATATGATGATTCACAATTGTTTTCTGAACTGCAACCTTTATGATTAAGGTTTGGTTAAGTTTAGGGAAAGATGTGAAGAACCTGTTTAGGCATAGTGGTGCTTTTAGCTAGATGCTAACATCTGCATGGCAACATGCTTACACATTCAGATGTTTTTAAAGGTCAAAATAAAAAACATTACTACAACCGTAACACCTTTTGACCATGGATTGTGCAGTTTGGAAGTAGGTGAAGCTGCGGTGGTCGAAACGTTTGGGTCTCGCGTGGGCACGCAAGATGAAAAAGCAGGGAATCACCCCCTGGGGACCATGAATGTGTTTAGAAAATTTCATGGCAATCCATCCAATAGTTTCTAAGATATTTCAGTCTGGAAGTAGTGGGCCTACCAACATTGCAATCCCTGGTCTAGTCCAAGTCTAACAATGCCGTGCTGCTTAGAGAGGACCACCTTCTTGGAAAGCTGATGCTGTCAGAATCAGAATGAGCTTTATTGCCAAGTAGGTTTTCACATACAAGGAATTTGCGTAGGTATTTTGGTGCAAATGTTACGATTAAGGTAGTTTTAGGTTGGACTCAAAAGACAAGGCTGGGCACGACGTAGGCGGTAGGAGAACCAACAAGATTTATTGGTGGTGTCAGAGAGTTTGAGAGCTGGGAAGACTGGAAGCGGGACACGCAGGTAAGTGGAGGTAGAGAGTCCACACGAACTGGGAACGAAGGAAGCCGGCTGGCAGACTGAAACTCCAAGGGTAGTCGCAGGAGCCGGGTGGAGCGAAGCATGTAGGTTAGTGGTGGTAGGAGAATCGACCGAGCGAGACAGGCAGATGGGAGGATTTCTGGGTGTGGAGACAGAGGATATATTTAGTTCCTGCGTAATCGCAATTGGTAGTTTTCAAAAGTAACTTCAGGAGACCATAAGTACCATGAAGGAGACAGTGCGATCTGGCGAAGACTGGAAGGTTGAGCCGGTGTTTTATACTGCAGGAGGTGGTGATGAACTGAGATGAGCTGCAGGTGCGCAGGCAGGCAGAGCGCAGGTGAGTGATTGCAGGTGTGGAAGAGAGAGAGACTGGTCCGCTCTGTGGATGGCTCCAGACGAACAATAACAAACAAGACAGACAAGAAAACACAAGGCAGGGCAAAACATTGGGAAACATGAGGAATTAGGGAAAATATTCCTAAACCCTGACAGCAAAACAATAAACCTAGTAATAGAAAAAAAAAAGTTCAAAAAAGAAGCACTACAAAAGTCAAGAAATATAAATAGAAAATGGAAAAATTGACAATCCAAATATGGAAACATATAAAAGTATGTATACAATATGAAAGGAAATGGCGTTCCAACTATCTAGGAGAATCTTGTTTAGCCTGGCAAGATAGTCTTAAAATATATAAGAAGGCCCTCCGTAATGCCAGAGCAGCCTACTACTCATTACTAATAGAGGAAAATAAGAACAACCCCAGGTTTCTTTTCAGCACTGTAGCCAGGCTGACAGAGAGCCACAGCTCCATTGAGCCATGTATTCCTGTAGCCCTCAGCAGTAAGGACTTCATGAGCTTCTTTAATGATAAAATTTTGACTATTAGAGAGAAAATTAATCACGTCCTGCCCTCAGCTGGTGCCAACCGATCTTCAAGCATAGAGGCGTTGGAGGGAGCTGTGAAACCTGATGTGTACTTGGACTGCTTCTCTCCTGTCGACCTTATTCAACTAACGTCGACAATTTCTTCATCTAAGCCTTCGACCTGTCTCTTAGACCCAATTCCAACTAGGCTGCTTAAAGATGTTCTACAATTAGTTAGCACGTCTTTTGTAGATATGATCAATCTGTCTTTACTGACAGGTTATGTACCTCAGTCTTTTAAAGTAGCTGTTATTAAACCTCTCCTTAAAAAGCCCACTCTCGATCCAGGGGTTTTAGCCAACTATAGACCTATATCTAACCTTCCCTTTATCTCTAAGATCCTTGAAAAAACTGTTGCTAATCAGTTTTGTGACTTTCTAAATAACAATAGTATATTTGAGGATTTCCAGTCAGGTTTTAGAGTGCATCATAGCACAGAAACAGCACTGGTGAAAATTACAAATGACCTTTTAATTGCATCAGACAATGGACTTGTCTCTGTACTTGTCTTGCTAGATCTTAGTGCTGCATTCGATACCATTGACCATCAAATTCTATTACAGAGACTGGAACATTTAATTGGAATTAAAGCAACCGCGTTAAGCTGGTTTAAATCCTATCTATCAGACCGATCTCAGTTTTTATATGTTAACGATGAATCATCCGAGCACACAAAAGTTAGTCACGGAGTACCGCAAGGTTCTGTACTTGGACCACTACTATTTACTTTATATATGCTTCCTTTGGGCAATATTATTAGAAAGCACTCCATAAAGTTTCATTGATTATATCATTATGCAGATGATACCCAGTTATATTTATCGATATAGCCGCATGAAACTGATCAGTTAGTTAAACTTCAATCATGCCTTAAGGACATAAAAACCTGGATGACCAGAAATTTTCTGATGTTAAACTCGGGCAAAACTGAAGTTATTGTACTTGGCCCCAAACGCCTCCGAGACTCACTGTCGGCAAATATAATTGCTCTAGAGGGCACTGCCCTGGCCTCCAGCACCTCTGTGAGGAACCTCGGAGTTATCTTTGATCAGGATCTATCCTTCAACTCCCACATGAAGCAAACTTCAAGGACTGCCTTTTTTCACCTACGTAACATTGCAAAAATCAGGCACTTCCTGTCTCGAAATGATACAGAAAAATTAATCCATGCATTTGTTACTTCAAGGCTGGATTACTGCAATTCCATATTATCAGGCAGCCCGAAAAGGTCCCTTAAGATTCTCCAGTTGATTCAGAACGCTGCAGCACGTGTACTGACAGGAACTAGGAAAAGAGATCATATTTCTCCAATATTGTCTTCTCTGCACTGGCTCCCTGTGAAATCCAGAATAGAATTTAAAATCCTTCTCCTCACCTATAAAGCTCTTAATGGTCAGGCACCGTCGTATCTTACAGAGCTCATAGTACCTTATTACCCCACTAGAACACTGCGCTCTCAGAATGCAATACTTGTGGTTCCTAGAGTCTCCATCAGTAGAACGGGAGCCAGAGCCTTTAGCTGTCAAGCTCCTCTCCTGTGGAATCAGATCCCAGTTCAGGTTCGGGAGGCAGACACCATCGCCACATTTAAGAGTAGGCTAAAGACTTTCCTCTTTGATAAAGCTTATAGTTAGGGCTGGCTCAGGTGAACCTGAACCATCCCTTAGTTATGCTGCTATAGGCCTAGACTGTCGGGGGACTTCCCATGATGCACCTCTCTCTCTTCACCTCTGTCCTCCTCTCCATCCGTATGCATTCTCATCCCATAAATGCATGTCACTAACTTGACTTCTTCCCTCTCCCGGAGTTTTGTGCTTTGTCGTCCGTCTCTTCTTTCTTAGTGTCACTTTCAGCAGGTATTTCAGTGTCCGGAGATGTATCTGGATCTGTTACTATGGCGACCTGCTGGGGCAGTGCTGCTGTGTCTATGGTGCAGGGGACGAGTGGCTCGGGTCCTGCTCGTTGGGCTCCACCTGGAGCTACTTGGTTGTCCGTCTGGACCCATCATCTTCCCTTATGTTTTACCACCTAAACATTTCTAACATAATAATATATATATATATACAACAATTTTGCCATCATGGCTGTATATGTTATAGTTTTGATGCTATGAATCTATTCTGTACTTACGACATCTATTGCATGTCTGTCCGTCCTGGGAGAGGGATCCCTCCTCTGTTGCTCTTCCTGAGGTTTCTATCATTTTTTCTCCTGTTAAAAGGTTTTTTTTGGGTAGTTTTTCCTTAATCGAATCGAGGGTCTAAGGACAGAGGGTGTCCTATGTTACAGATTGTGAAGCCCTTTGAGGCAAAATGTGATTTGTGATACTGGGCTATATAAATAAAACTGAATTGAATATATCTGTTTTTATAGCGAAAGAGCTGTGCAGTTTGTGTAGGAATGTGCATAAATTCACAGCATGAAGCATAAAGAATGCGGAATATGTGCAATGTACAGCGATAACAGTCGAAAAGATGTGCGTTAATGTCACAAACTGAGAGCGATGTGGAGACTGTACGGTAATTCTTTGTAGGACAGTCTCATTTTTCTTCCCTTTTGTTTTCTTTCAAAGCTCAGCTCCAATATTAAACACATAAATCACACAGTGGGTTGTGTTATGGACTGAGTGAATTTCTGGAGGTTGATGATGAGCATGCTGCGTAAGATTGATATGTCTGCCACTGGCACTGATTACTGCGTGTGAAAACCCTCACAGGCATGACCAACGAACCCTTCCTTTGTCCTTCCTTGACACTTAAAACCATGACTGATGCTTCCAAAGAATAGGGCAAATCAAGCTCGATTTATTTCAGTATTCCTACATGCAGGAAAAAAGCCATTATTTTGTGTCGTCCTGTTATAAACTTTCCCACCTGCCAGAGACCCCAATAAATGTCATAACACTTCCAGGTCCTTTTTTCTGTTTAAAGCAGCATTTTTATTACCCTCACCTGCATAGATCTGGGCGAACTAATGCCACAGCGGCGGTGTATGTACGTGCAAGGGTAGGGAGCAAATGTTTCCACGATGAAGAAGCCTCGTCCATCTTTAACATCCTGTCCCCACCTCTTAAAAATGGAAAAAGGATCCTTTTTAAGGGGTCAGGAGTGCAGGTTGAGAGAAAACAAGTCCCTATAAGGGGGGAAAGGCGAAAGGAGCACTGGAATGTCGAAATAAACTCTCCTTCTGGCAAGGCTTGATGGGTAATAGATCAACGTCCCTTTTTTCATGCGTGGAGACGTGTTTTAGGCAGTGTGCGCGGTACCACTGCTTAAGTTACGGTATTTGGAAGTTGGGTTTAGCCGTAATGGCTTAATTGGAGGGAATGAGCAAGTTGATATGGCCACATGGATGTATTCGTGTTTTCACCTGATGCTAATGGCATTATGCCAAGCACACGTCGCCCCCCAGCAAGTCCTAGCCACATTACTCAGTCTGTAATATGTCAGACAAGTAAACTTACTTTTATTCTTTTTGCAGAATTCCTTCTCCAGTGTCTTTCACATGGAATACGAGGAGCTTGGTGAAGTCCTAGACGCCCCCAAAAGGTAAGGCGATCGCCCTCCACTGAAACCCGTTATTAAATTAAAAGTCCTGCAGCTTGGCCTTGCGGCGTACTCCAGCTGTTTCCCCCAGTTATTAGCGCTAATGTTTCCTTGAATTTGCAAACTACGCTTTTCCTCACACTCAGAGGCCCTTGGATTATGTTTGTGTAACAGGCACAAGGATTCATTATCATCATATACATTCACAGAAGGAGCAGAGGAAGAGGTACAGTGTGTGAGGCAATGTTTTGGCAGTACTGAAAGTCTTATTGTGCCCATTCAGTCATTTTGAATTGAAAGAGAAAAGACAAGACAGCGCGGCTTAGTCCAGTACTTATAAGTTTGCCGAGCTGATTTGCAGCCCCGTGGGATCTTTTTGAGGTAATCCGCCTTCTTCACCTGCCAAATTCCCAGACATTTGATCGCTGGCTTTCAGCTCAAAGCTCTTGTTCTCATTAGCCGGGTTCTTTTGGCTCGATACACTGTCTTTAGGGTGGACTTGACAGCCCCTCAATCACAACCTGTTTATAATGATGAAGTGGGCCCTTTTACTGTCTTGGAGGCTGTCCGAGACCTTTCCAAGAGGGTCTAACAATCGTCCGTCACGCTCGAACATAGTTGTTTTGAGGTCAGCATGCACTCTTTCTGCATTGGACAGCTGTACTGTATTAGTTGCATATGTGGAGTAGCAGTTCAACTACAGTGGATATGCAGCAAAGTTCTTTTCAGCCAGAAAATCTACATTCATGTTACCTGTGTGTGTGTGTTTGTACTGTATATTACAGCTTACAAAGGCACTTAAAGTTGCTATGTGAAGGCTCATTGAATCAAACCATGTCACATTACAGTGCTCCCTTCATATCATAATCATTAACAAATGAGACCATTGTGGCATGGTCTGTGTGCTTTTCCAAATTAAGGCCACATTTCTACAAATCTCTCTAAAATGTTTCTTGTTCTGGAACAATCCTCTTCCCTTTTTGTTCCATAAAGCAGTCACTCTTCGTAACCCAGCTATGTTTTTCTTCTGCTCTGTCAACCCTGTCTCCTATAGAAGATGTTTATTACATACTACAAATTAGCCTTACTAGGAACCCCCCAGCAGCCAAATGGTTGCAGCGCAGGCTGCATAACTGCAACGTAGCTGCTGTGATTGGAGCTGGGGGCCTTTGTTGCATGTCATACCCCTCTCGCTCCTCTGTTTCCTGTAGCCTCTGCCTCTTCACTAGCAACTGTCACATAAAAAACATTGGGATTTTTTTATTTCCATTACCAAGTGTGATTTGGAGCGAGCATGATTGCTGCCTGGGTTATGTTCTCAGGCAAAGATTTTTTCCAATCCAGGAAATGGGACGTTCTTAAGGTAGTTAGTATGCGCCAACCAAAGTTCTTATCGGATGGTCACACCGAAACCCACTCCTCTCACAGCTTTCCAACAATCATGCCCACTTTAGGCCGCGATTGGCCGGTTGTGTGGAGGTGAGACAGTAGGCTAACCCTAAACCTTCCCTCTCAAGCTCTCTGTTTTTATTCTTCATACAATTCATTTTGCCAGTTTTTATGCAAATGCTACACCATGAATTCCTTATAAGGACAGACTGCCTGGAAGAATGCGCCATTATCCCCATTTGTACAACTGCCTTCGAGGGTGCCAATTCAGCACAGGTATGAACAGTTTCGGCTTCATTAGTGTTCAGAGGACGCTTCATACGAATGAGTTTGTTTGGAACATACAAAACCCTTCTTACTGCACAGAAGTCATAAGGACTCAGGAGAGCAGGGTCCAGGTTCCTGTGTTCCACATGTTGTTAGGTTTAGGCTACCAACACTCTTCGGGAAAGATTGCAGTCTTGGGTAATTTTTGAAAAAGGCAACACTGACTTGAAGCAAGTGATGGGATGAATGACTTTTTCAGTATTTAACCAAAACCGTGGCCTTTCGCCAACCTTAACCAAATGTTTGAAGTTGCCTTAACATAACCATAAAAATGCCAATCATAGTTTAGTTGCAGGAGCGGTTATTTACTTATATAGATATTTAGATTTTTATATTTGTACTTAAAAACACATGAAGTACGTTAACAGTGAAGAATGTGCGGATAGAAATCACCATTTCATTTCTTACAAAACAGTATTTATTGCAAATTGGTAAAACACAATCGTAACTCAACGTCCACTGAAAGGGTTTATTTGGATTTCTTCACATCTCACTGCGTTCATTAACCCATTACTGCTGACGAAGACCGTGCAAACTTGTTCCACTGATAAAGACTGTTAGATGCGATTAAAAGCTCTGGAAAAAGCTACAAAGGGGACTTTAAGTTCCGACTTTTCTTTGTGAAAGTATTACTTTCCGAGGGCAAGATTTCACTTTCCTGCTCGATGCAAATTAGTCTCGCATGAACACAATTTTTAGGACACAGGGTTGGCTTTGTTCACCAAACTGTAAATGCCTTGAAAAGGAAGGAAAAACACAAGTGACGACCAGGCATGGCGTTGTGGGTGGGCCTAACGGGCCTGGGCCCGCCCACTAGCACAACTTGCCCTTCCTAAATGACAGGGAGAACACATATGTTCTCAACTTTTACTTCTAATTACTACAATGTTCACTCTTTGTGCGTTTTTTTATTGAGGCTTTCGCCCAGCATTCTATGTGGCTATTAGTAACATGTCAGTTTCCAGCTGTGCAGAGTGCCTGTATCAACGGGTTTGGAACACAGATGCTGATGCAGTCACTGTCTAACTTCATAGTTGCAAATGCATTTCCTATTGAGACTAAAAGAACCGCGAAAACAGTGTAGGCAAGACCTGAGGCAGAGCTGAAAATTCCTGCTTGACTTGATTGTCTCTATATTGCCTTGCAAGCAGAGATCGGAATGAACTGACTCTCTCTCGGTAAAAGTCAATCTAGCTCACCCAGCAGTCGCTCTCTCTCTCAATGCCATCAACTTAATTAGTAAGAATCCAGCCCGATCGTCCAAACACGATGGTAGGCAACGTCCTTCAACAGAATTCACGTCAGTGTTCGGAATGAATGGATGCATCGGTCCATGTATTCCACAGCAGAAAATAAACATGATGGATGGGGTACCAGGTTTCATTTTGGCACAATTTGAACAATATACCCCTATACTTGTGGCGCTTTTAATAAATAGTAAGCTATCTCGGCCTGTTTCACTCAAGATTTACAAAGTGTCGTGATCAACCAGAAACGCTAGTCGCCTTTCAGAGCAGATCAGTCATTTCTGTTTTAGCCAGACTATGAGTTGGAAACTGCCAAAGGAAGGCAAACCCTATTCACTTTGTGATTAAAAGGCCCAGCCAAAATGACTTTGGCCCATCCAAAATTGCAATCTTGGCGTGGGGCCTGGCGACTAGAGTTCGCAAAGCGCACAATTACCACTCTGTTTTTTTTCTGTTTCCCCCCTAGAAAGGAAAATGCCCCGCAAACAGCCGGATTCCCTTTTCTTGGGGACAAGAAGGGGTTGTCGAGAGAAGAAAGACAGGAAGAGAAGTGAAGCTAGAGCTCAGGATGAGTAGAGAGTCCGGAGCTGCAGAGCTTCCTGACATCAGCCCGTGCTCCAGCCAGGGGGAGTGAATAAGCTGTAATCTGATTTAAGATGCAATGAGATAGAAATCCCTCCCCCCTCGTCTCCGGGGTGGCCTGGCCTCCCCAGTTGCTACGCAGCATCTAAAATTCAATCTTAATCTCGGCCCAAGCAACACAATCTCACTGCGTGCGTGTGCATGTGTGTTGTTGGCTGTGTACTGCGTCTGTGTTTGTATCGGTTTACCAATATGTGGGGACAATATTGGGCTTGTATTAGGTTTAGGCCATCGGTGGGGTCTACCTGAAATAACAGATATGCTACAGTCTGATGGATTACAGAAATATAGCCAACCTGCTACTATGTAGGTTTCCAATACTGAGGAAGAAGCTTCTTGATCAGGACGGGAACAGAAATGTGGAGGATACACTGAATACCGCCTCAAAATAATACTATATGGTCAAATTCACAAACAAGACGTTTTAGTATTGGCAATATCAGTCAGAGCCCAGTTTGCATGTGTCGGGCCGTGAGCGTCCATGGCATGGGCTTGTGTGGATGAGGATACTTAAAGGAGCAGGGGAGTGTTTTGTTTGACCAAATTTGATTTGATGTATCGTTAAAGGCCTGTATAAATAGGGTTGAAGGCGACAACCTTAGAAGAAGCAGCGGTGTTTTTGCTCAACAGAAAATGAGCTACAATACAGCGATGTAGCGTTTGGTGGCGCTACCATGATACTCAGGGGGGGAAAAATAGCTTGCTACTCACATGATTTTGACAATAGCCACGCTGCCCCGAAGCTACTGAGAGATGTAGTTAAACTAGTAACATCGCTACATGTAGCAGCACTACTCCCCAACACTGGCCATAAACCCTCACTAGAGCACCAAATGTGTATTCATCTGCAGCTGAAAGTAGTCCCCAACAAATGCACTAAATGCTCCAGTTTGAGTACCATTCGCTAAAAACCGCCGTGACCGGCTGTTTAAGGAAATCGCTGAGCCTTTTTAGAGCAAATGAACCTCATGGTTAGTTGTTAAAGACTTGCGTCTTCAGTAGGAGGTGCGGAGGAGTGCTGGGCTTGGGGCTGAGAGCCACAGGCAGAGGAGGGAGTCAGAAAGTGCGAGAGATGGACTAACAAATGCGTCTTTTCATGGCGTTTGTAGACAATAATAAAATGTGAAATGATGCCAGCCTTATCCTTTGAATACAGTCCAATAGGATTGACCGTAAGGCCCTCGGGAGCTTGGACACAGTCTTCCAGGCTCTGAACAGACATTTAAACCCAGTGAGCACTCTCCAAATGAAAGCTATTATCTCTGTGTGCAACCAGAGCTCGGTATGTAAGTGAGCAGGCAGAAGAACAGCACTGTCAGGGATGACACAAAGCAGACGGCTGACCTGTGGTTTTCACAGGCTGCTCCCCTGGCTGTTTAGGTCCAATAACTGCCTTCAAATGCCTCTGTGTGTATGTGCTGGATTTCCTCTGGGAGGGGTGCGATATGGCAAAGCTGGGCAGCTCCAACTGGGCCAACACGGGAGGGGAGGGGCCCCGCAGGATGTTAGCTTTGACCGGCTGGAACCGCAGGAGGCTTTTTATAGTGACATTAACCCCAGGCTGCGGCTTCCAAACGACAAGGCGTCTGTTTCACCGAAGCAGGAAGTTCAGTCGAGCTGAACCGATGTTGATCCGGCGCACAGGAGCGACAGGCGCAGTGTTTCAGGTTGACAAAGTGGGGCAATTAACTATTTCTGGATCTGGGAGGTTGATTGTGGCCCTGCATTGAATGCCAACATAGCGCTGTCGTGGTTTTTTGTGGTGCCGGTAGCTATTCTGTGGCCTCATTTAAGTCAATCACACAGAGAGGGAAAGGAAATGTGGACTAGTGTTCGGGTAATTAAACTTGGGCACAAATGCACATACTGTGCAGCATGTCCATCTCAAGTGTGTGTGTGTGTGTGTGTGTGTGTGTGTGTGTAGACGCCAGTCTGGACAGAACACACTGTTATAATCAGCCTGAAGACTTAAGGTCATCCAACATGAAACTGTTTGTGGATAGGATGCTGGAAACCAAGCAAAACACACACAGAAACACACACATACACACATATGCTCATCTGCAGTGACGGAGGAAGTATTCAGATCTTTTACTCAAGTAAAAGTAGAAATACTGTGGTCCCAAAGTACAAAAGGTTACAGAAGTAAAAGTCCAAAAGTCTTGCCTGCAGTGATATATTATTAATAATGGATTGTATTGTTGGATCGTATTCCTTATTGCTGTAATTTGTTCATGTGTAGCCAGTCGAGGCAGAAAGTGCAATATTCCCCTCTGAAATGTAGTGAGGTACAAAGCAGCAGAGAGTGAAACTGCTTTTCTGTGTCTGCCTTTCCTTCTCCCCAACACACACCTGCCAAAACACGCGGTTTCTATTTATCGTCATCCACTGACACACTCTCATGTTCCCTGCCTCTCGTTCACACACACACACACACACACCGTCCTGCCGCAGCACTACAGCCAAAATCCGCTGGCTTTTGCCTTAACCATGTTATGTTTATATATCCATTTTCCATCATTTATCATGCAGTATTATAGCTGACTCTGTGGTTGGACTTGGAGCGACTAAAGATAACAAACAGGCTTATTAAGCGCTGACAGACGTGACTGACGGCTTCAGCTCTCAGGCCTGAGCCAGGATGCGGGGCGGACTCGGCTTCCCGGCTGCAGTTCTCTCATTAAGCAGCAGATTATTCCGCCCTGTAAGCTCGGAGCTTAAGGAAGCAGTTTAGGGTTATGATGGTGCCTCGATTGAATCCAAGGAGCAGCTGTGCAAAGCTGTGTGAGGAATAGTCCACATCAATCTTCGAAGCGTCTCTAAGAAAGTTACTTAAAGTGACAAATCCCAATGAATCCGTTTTTCCCCACGTGGTTACACAGATGGATTCCAGAAAAAGGGATTCCATCCATATTCAGCTCATGACAGCTTGCTATTTGCTGTTAAAAACTGGTCCTCGACGCGTCTGTTTTTTTTCTGTTCCAAATAAATAGAAGAAGCCCTCCGTAGTTAGCTTGAGCAGGGATAGCCACCGTGAATGTTAGGTTAGATAACCAACAGATAAAATGACAGCTACATTGTGTATTCTGTATCCGTATGCTCCAGTATTTCATTTCAGATGTGTGATACCTGCATGAGTAGAAAGGTGAAATCTAAGGTGGCAGCATTGCGTCTGATGGAAATAATCTAGACTCCTTGGGTAACATGTTATACACATTCTGGCATTATGTGGAAACTTTTAGATTTTTTTTTTTTTTAGAGCTTAAAATGAAGCTTTTTGGGTTTGACCAATGCATGGCCAGATATTACATCACAGTCATTCGGGAGACGCTTTTGTCCAAAGCAACTTACAGCAAGTGCGTTCAAACTCCATAGGAACAAAGTGGAGGTGTACCCCTCCCAAACAAACAAGCAAAGGTGTGTTCCAGTACAGTCCAAACAACATGAACCTGTGCATACAGCGTCCACGTGAGGTTGTTGACCTCATTATACCTGGTTAGTTATGAAGGTGTTTGTGTTGTGTGTCTCCTCAGGGACTGTGATGTCAGTCAGATTAACTACATGTACGCCCAGTATGTTAAAAACACCATGCAGCTTCTCAACATTGCAGACGTCACCAAGGATCAACGCTTCCCCTGGACAGTCAGTATATCTTTTCTTTTCTGCTCTTTTCTGTTCCTTCCCCAAAGTGAGTAATCATCCCTCTTGTCCCGTGACAGAGTGAAAACCCCGATCACACCCGCAACCAGATAAAGAGTTTGCTCTGCACTCCCATCAGGAATGGCAAGAAGGACAAAGTCATAGGTATGATCTCGCTCTCACTCTCTCTCTCTCTGGTGCAGCACCCTTTGAGCTACTAAACCTGAGCTTAACCCCCCTTAATTCAATTTTATTTATTTTGCCCACTATCACAAATCACATTTTGCCTCAATGGCCTCAAATGTACAATCTGTACAACATACGACACCCTCTGTCCTTAGACCCTCGATTCGATTAAGGAAAAACTACCCAAAAAAACCCTTTTAACAGGGGAAAAAATGATAGAAACCTCAGGAAGAGCAACAGAGGAGGGATCCCTCTCCCAGGACGCACAGACATGCAATAGATGTCATAAGTACAGAATAGATTCATAGCAGAAAATCATAGCACATACAATTCTGATGACAATGGCAAAATTGTAGTTATATATATAATTATGTTGAAAAGTGTGGGATGTAAAACATACGGGAAGATGACGGGTCCAGACGGACAACCGAGCAGCTCCAGGTGGAGCCCAACGAGCAGGACCCGAGCCACTCGTCCCCTGCACCATAGACACAGCAGCACTGCCCCAGCAGGCCGCCATAGTCACAGATCCAGATTCTTCGTCTCCGGACGCTGGGATACCTGCTGAAAGTGACACTAAGAAAGAAGAGACGGACGACAAAGCACAAAACTCCGGGAGAGGGAAGAAGTCAAGTTAATAACATGCATTTATGGGATGAGAATGCATACGGATGGAGAGGAGGACAGAGGTGAAGAGAGAGAGGTGCATCATGGGAAGTCCCCCGACAGTCTAGGCCTATAGCAGCATAACTAAGGGATGGTTCAGGACTCTCCTGAGCCAGTGTTCTAGTGGGGTAATAAGGTACTATGAGCTCTGTAAGACATGACGGTGCCTGACCATTAAGAGCTTTGTAGGTGAGGAGAAGGATTTTAAATTCTATTCTGGATTTCACAGGGAGCCAGTGCAGAGAAGATAATATTGGAGAAATATGATCTCTTTTCCTAGTTCCTGTCAGTACACATGCTGCAGCGTTCTGAATCAACTGGAGAATCTTAAGGGACTTTTTTTGGGCTGCCTGATAATATGGAATTGCAGTAATCCAGTCTTGAAGTAACAAATGCATGGATTAATTTTTCTGCATCATTTCGAGACAGGAAGTGCCTGATTTTTGCAATGTTACGTAGGTGAAAAAAGGCAGTCCTTGAAGTTTGCTTCATGTGGGAGTTGAAGGATAGATCCTGATCAAAGATAACTCTGAGGTTCCTCACAGAGGTGCTGTAGGCCAGGGCAGTGCCCTCTAGAGCAATTATATTTGCCGACAGTGAGTCTTGGAGGCGTTCGGGAAGTACAATAACTTCAGTTTTGTCCAAGTTTAACATCAGAAAATTTCTGGTCATCCAGGTTTTTATGTCCTTAAGGCATGATTGAAGTTTAACTAACTGATCAGTTTCATCCGGCTTAATCGATAAATATAATTGGGTATCATCTGCATAACAATGACACTTTATGGAGTGCTTTCTAATAATATTGCCCAAAGGAAGCATATATAAAGTAAATAGTAGTGGTCCAAGTACAGAACTTTGCGGAACTCCCGGACTAACTTTGGTGTGCTCGGATGATTCATCGTTAACATATAAAAACTGAGATCGGTCTGATAGATAGGATTTAAACCAGCTTAACGCGGTTCCTTTAATACCAATTAAATGTTCCAGTCTCTGTAATAGCATGTGATGGTCAATGGTGTCGAATGCAGCACTAAGATCTAACAAGACAAGTACAGAGACAAGTCCATTGTCTGAAGCAATTTGTAATCTTCACCAGTGCATGTACAGTGCAGTTTTTCATCTGTTCATGACAGTAGCTTAGCTGCCGTAAGATCTGCTGGGAGAAAACTAGCATGGACCGATATGGGTTTTCAAGATGTACTGATTTAAAACTAAGACAACAGCTAGACCGGTGTAGAACACCAGCACAGGCAGACAAGAGGTCTTTGCAATTTGTGGGGAATTGTTGCCCAGCACTGTTGTATTTTCATTGGTCAGCCTCACAATTTATTGAGGTGAGCACTGTGAACATCGATCCCAAATTGCTTCCGTACAAACTGTCTCTGTGGTTTTCCAGGTACTTTTCAAGGCAGTGATGTAACATTAGCACCAGGGATTAGACGCTTTAATAATCTTAAATTGTAGGCCTGAGAACACATTAAACCAGCATAGCATTACCACTTTTATTATCTGTCCATGAATAGTCCTGCCACTCCATCCATCACAGTGATTATCATCAACATAATTAGCTGATAGCAGCTCCATTAGTTGGCTATGAAGATGACTAATGACCATGGATGTCCTTTGGTGATCAAACAAAACAGGTCCTCGCAGCCCGTCCTCCAACCGTTAAGGGTCCTGGTGACGAGCAAGATCAAAACAACTCCATTTATTACAATGAAAGGTTGTGCGTCCTGCTCTTCTAACAGATTCATTCAGACTAGCTCATTCTTTGCTTCATGAATACAGTATTAGCATACGAGATGCAATACTCTGTCCTGTGTGTAATAATGTAACAGTCACTTACACAAAACTGCTAACCTCTAGGCACATGCCAGCTTATCATTTAGCTGTGGACGTTCTTCAAGTTCTCACCTTTAAGATATTATAAATCAAGTCTGTTCGAAGGGAAATAATCAGCTGTCTGTGTCATAACACCATGGCTGGGTCATTCGGCCTGGGGCCCTGCGTAATCCGCCTGCCCCCTTCCTCTCAAGCCGCTTTCAGATAGAAAGCAAAGCGCATTTTCGGCTTGCGTCATTCACTCGAATTCGACGGCTTGACCTTTTTGCGTGTATTCGCCCCAAACCGCCAATATCCCAACTGAACACTAGCTGTAAGCTAGCTAGCTACGGACGCAGCCACCGCATGTGTGGGAGTGGGCCTCAGCCTGTGACAGAACTCGCCGGAAACGCCAGTTCTTTCTGTTAATGCTGTACAGTGATGTGTGTAGTTTTTTAAAGCTAGAATACTCCCTGGTCCCAGATTTCAACATAAGCACAGAACTAAAATACTGATGGACTTAAAAGTAGATTCTGACAGGGACCCTCTAGAAGTCAGGGCCTCAAAATGTCTCTTGACTTCGTAGCAACGAGACACAGAATATCTGGAGCTTGACTCCTGGGCTCTCAAACACATTGGCTAACACATTAGCATGGAGCGCCAACAACGGCGTTGTTTAAACCTCTTTACAACTTGTGTCCATGTTAATTAGGCACTCGTAGTATTCACAACATCAGACATGGTTTTTTGGTTTCGTGATGCAACATTCTGAAAAATGTATTCTTTTTGTTTTATCAGTCACATAGCAACAGTGTTCTCACAACGCCAAGCATAATGTGTATCGAACTTCCCATGTCGTAAATATAACCCCATGTCTGCTCCTGTGTGGGTCTCTGAAGGTGTGTGTCAGCTGGTGAACAAGATGGATGAAGCGTCAGGCGGTGTGAAGGCCTTCAACAGGAACGACGAGCAGTTCCTGGTGGCATTTGCCATCTTCTGCGGCCTCGGCATCCAGAACACACAGATGTACGAAACAGTGGAGAGAGCCATGGCCAAGCAAGAGGTCACTCTGGAGGTCAGCCTCGTGCACACACACACAAACGCCACACATACTACCTACTTAAAATGCATCTGGAAACTTTGATTTCACCGCATCCTGTGATCCATACTGACCTGGGTACTGGCCACACCACGTCAGGGTAGTTTCTAATAATTCCTGGTACCTGAGGGGTATTTATTGAATCACATGTTTCTTTATTGAGCTAGGTGGGGTGTCAGTGAAATACTAAAATCTCAAATTGGCCTTTATTTAGCTCAACTGAGAGAACCGTCATTCGAAAGGTCTGTCTTATGAGGAGAGTTAGACATTTATTAGATCAGAAACCTGAGCGACCACTCCCTAAAATATGACAAAGGAAGCACAACATGCAACAAACTCTTCTCCTCCAACTTTTAGAACCAGACTACAAAGGCTGATTTGCTTATTTTTAGAGATGTGTGTGACAGTGTATTTATAGTTTTTATCAGCATAGCTAACACAGAAAACATATGAAAAGATACAACCTGATGAAATTAAAGAAACCTAATTTCAATTCCTCAGCTCCCATAAACAGAATTAAACAAGGTTCATTTTACTGGCGGCACACCCCTACAGCTGCCCAACGAGGAACTGCCATCAACATGGCCTATACCACATCTTACACAGCATTAAGAAGACAATCAATGAATGTGGCGGAGTCCGGATTCCTAAAAATATTCCATAGAAAAAGAACACAATGTAAAAGTCCTCAGAGTTAGCAGTTTCTAGTCGACCTGTATAATCTAATAGGATCCAATACAACAGCCTTGCAGTGCATCTTGTCCTTGTGAAGCTTATAATGTCACATTTGTGTTGACAGTGTGTCAGAGAGGTGGCCCTCCCTCCTTCCTGTTCTGTGTTTCAGTAGTATCCTAACACTCGATCTGCTCTTCATAGTTGCTGCTCCGTCTTTGACATTTCATCACGTGATAATGTGCAGCGCTCAGCTCTCACATTTCATCATCAAAGACCTCATGTCGATGGAAACAGTGTCTCCTCAGGATTAGTTCAGTTGGGGGGTTTCATATGGACAGAAAAGTGTTGCTCAATAACAACTATGTTGTGATAATAGGGAATAAATCACTATATCAGAGGCAGTACCCAGTGATTGGATATGAGCATAACAAAGCCAAGACTGAAGCCACAAATATGTCATTTCATAACTCAGTGGGTGTGCTTTTCTACTTCTGTCTTTGTGAGGAATCACATTTCTAGAAAACGGAGACATTCTGGCCGGTTCGCACGTCGTCACAGATTTACGGGTTACGGGAAGATTTGGGCTGAGGCGTTCAGATGTAATGGCCCAGATTAGGTGTAAGGGATTACATCAGGGTAGTTAGGAGTAGTGGGGGTCGTCTGCAGCTGTAGAAAAGCAGAGTGTGTGTGAGAGGGCCTCTGCCAGAGCTGTACGGGGGCGTGGCGGTGACAGTGATGAGGAGATTCAGGAGGGTTTTTCAAGCGGCTTCTTGACACTGCTGCCTTCAGCCTTTGTGCGCGACAGCCAGAAAAGCCACAAATTCATGATGACTGAGCCCACACACGTTCACAATTGACTTTCACACCTTCCATCCGGCCTCATGGACCCCCCCCCCCCCCCCCCCCCCCCCGCCCACCCCCCCCCCCCCCCGCTCTCGACCCCCCCCC
>CM022475.1:2464439-2513952 GCA_011952105.1 Coreoperca whiteheadi | reverse complement strand
GAAAAGCCACAAATCTCTGTTGGCCGGCCCCCCACCCGTTCCCAATTTCCCTCCCCCCCCCCCCCCCGCCCTCCTGCCCCCCCCCCCCCCCCCCCCCGCTGCTGCTTTCAGTCACGCACATGCGGACGCGCCGTGCACACGTGCCGCTCTCAGCGGTGGAGCCGTCGGCTTCAGCTGCAGCTGACGGCCGCAAACTCGGCCCCCCCCAGCAGCCTCCACTTCACCCAGCTCAGCCAGGCCTCCCTCCACCTGGTCTGGACCGGTGGCCCCTGCGTCTCGGTCCAGCTGGACGCGGCTGCTGTAGCTTAAAAAGGACAGAGAAGAATTAACAAAAAGACAGGGGGCAGCTCCGCCCCATCCCAGCAGAATAGCCTGCGCGAGCTCTGGTTCCAGGCTCGGTCGTCCTTCAGTGCTCCGTCGGGGAAGGGGTAGATCCATCTGATATTAAAGGGATAGATTCCACAGTACAAACAGTATGGCTGTATCTCTGACAGCTGACCAATGTGTGCTGGCTCACAGTAGTCGTCTAGGCGTGTAAATCCTCATGCAGGGCTAAAATCACAGCTAGTTCCATGCTAACAGTGTATTTACAATATATATATATTAAGTGAGGTTCGGCTCCACGCTAACAATTTACACTCATTTGAGTGAGTAAGCTGCTAGTGACAAAGTGGGCCAAGAAGGAATGTGGGTGAAATGTCGAGGACATGAACTGTGTTCCGTTTCTTAGTTTCCCTTCCTTTGCTACTGTCTGTCCTGGAAACGACACCAGGCGCTCATGCTATATTGACAGTGAACTCCAGAGGAGGATGGCTCCTTCGTACTTTAGAGTTTAGGCTTTTCTCTTTTTCCCGTTCCACGTGAGCTTTACATGTTGTTTTGACAGCCTTGCTCGCATCAGAGCGCCGCTGTTCCCTTATCATTCCCAACTGAGTCCGATTCGAACGTCTTCTTCGGCAGACATTCTGAAGACAAGCACAGCTGAGACTAATAACATTAGCGATGGCTCGGGCTCAGCAACTATTGCACTGGCATTTAATAATAACCTTTGGGTGTGACAAGTCAACATATGTGCTGTGAAAAGATCTGCTCAGCCTTATTTCCCCCCCTGGTTCTGTGCACGCTGTGCAACGGCCCAGCGAAGCCCCACGCTCAGTGTGTTTCAAATAATGTCGCCCTTTCAACTTCAAAAATACATTGTGCAAACTCCAAGCTGTACAAAAAGATGTTTGTGAAATGAAATGTTCCCAAACTGATGAGCAAGACGCTCACCTAAAGATCTGGAGATGCACGTCAGAGCAGTGGGATGTGTTCCACAGAAAACCTCAAATGACCCATAAGTCTGCATACCTCATCATTTCTTGTGTGTGTGTGTGTGTGTGTGTGTTCCAGGTCTTGTCGTATCACGCCTCCGCCGCCGAGGACGAGTCGCGGGAACTCCAGGTAACCGCGGTAAATTAACATTTATTCATTTACCAATACACACGCACACACCCACATGAACGTCCGTCCACCAAGGTTCATGACAAACATTTCAGAAAACAGTGTTTTAGTCAAACGTAGCGTAGAAAAGTTGACCTCTCACAAAATAAATTAAGACAAAGTATTTCAGTGAACCCAAAATCTATATTATTCTACATGAGCTATATATTGTTAATGTTATTAGTGTTTTTTCCTTTTCTGAAATGTTGCACCTCCACAGCTCATGTTCATCTTTCAGAGGCAAAGTAGAGCCAGTGTGACCAGAGGACATTTTGCTGCTGTTGACTGAACTCCGAGGCGGTTTGTGTCGCGGTGACACAACGTGGATAACATGACACACATCACACGTTTCACTGATGCACGCGACGTTTCACGTCTCTGGGTTTCGAGGTGTTCTGTTGTTTCGCCTTCAGTGCAGAACAAGGAGTTTCAAAGCTCCCTTTCCTTTACGGCAGTTACTTTAGGAGGGGCACAGCAAGCTCTCTTACTTTTTTTGCATTTAAGAGCAATTTAAGAACCTGTAGTTTTAGCTTGAACCGCCGTCACATATAAAAAAACCTCCAATAACTACCGTCACATGCACTCTGGATCTCTTTGCAAATCATAGCTGTAAGCATAGGTAACCTGTAATTGCGGTTCTACGACTCAACCGCCTGAGGTTGTATAATATGAGTTTCAGTCATTGGCGGTCTTCCTGACCCGCCAAATTGAAGTGAACGGGACGTCGTTTTGGGTGGTGGGTTTAAGGCACCGTCACAGATTATTCAACATTTATTTTGGTCTGCAAGACAGGATCACTCAGTGTTCTTTGGAAAAAGGCAAATAACTGCCATTGTAATGAACTCTGTAAAACTGACACCAGAATCCAATGGTAGTATCATTAAGTGACTGTATGGGATTTACTGACACAAAAAGGGTTTAAATAGTGCCCAGGGCCTTGAATTACCCCGCCTGCTTGGTTTGAAGCAGACTTCTACCAGAGTCAGGCCTTTCTAACTGTTTGATAAGCAGTGTTGGGCAGCAGTGGCGCTACATGTAGCGGTATTACTAGTTTAGCTACATTTCTCAGTAGCGTGGTGGTAGCGTTGCTGTCTTCTCAATCAAATAGCTTTTCAGTAGCTTAGCTCTTTTATTGATCAAGTAGTGCGGTAGCGTCCACACGAGCTAACGTTACAGTCACCCGAGCATTTCGAGGAAACCTTGAGCTAACCATCGCAATTCAGTGCAGTCTGCTGAACGGCAGCCAGGAACTTGTCAACAGCTAACCGCTAGCCAGCTAGCTACAGTGTTTCTCGAAAATGAAGCGTGGCTGCTTCTGGAGCAGGGAGAGCAGAGAGCATAGATTTCTTGGCATGTTGCTGCCACCAACTGCCAATCAGTGGAATCCTACCATGAAATCATCGGCACGAGTGGGAATTTCGTCAGCTGGAATACATTTTTCTGCGTTAGATTATATCTGATGTGGGATGAGAGCATTTGGTAGCTAGCCAGGTGTTTTTAATTGAAGGTTTTTTTGCAGTTTAGCGTTGGCCTTTGTTTTCTCTTTGAACTAAGGGTGACCGTTTGTTTAGAGCCATGGTGATATATCAGATTGGTAAGTGAAAAGGATCATGACGTCAGACTGCGAGCAGAAATTAGAGAGAAACCACAGATTTTTTTGTAGCACCGCTCTCAGATAATTGGCTCTCTGGCTTTTTTACACAAATTTGAACAAAATATTAAAGGCCCTCCATGCAGCCGGACTGGCTTGTGATTTAGTTAACTAGCACTCTGACAGCACTCCAAGGCCGCTTTCCAAATATGAACCAATCAGTGCAGCCCAACTTTCCCACCAGTCACAGCCTTAACAATGCCACCACATGTCTCCAAAGGTGCTGCTCACTTCTCCTCTCCCTGTGGCGGAGTGGCTGAACCAACAGCAGAACCTGATTAAGGGGCCCCCCTCGGGTGCTAGAGAGAGCATGTGTCACTTGGTATCTAGGACACAGGCTTGATTTTTCTGGTATGTTCTACCTAAGAGACCGCGACATACAGCATAGTTGTGTAGTTAAAGCTGTCACTGTAACTGCAGCAGCACTTTTGCGTCACTGTTGTCACTTCAAATGAAAAAAGATTAAAGATTCTTCTGGATTTGGAAAATGATTGGCATTCATGCGTGTATGTCATTTACTCCACAGCCTCCCTGAATTGGACTGAATTGAATGTTTGTATTTGTGTGTGTGTGTGTGTGTTGCGTTCAAAGGTAGCCACAGTGCCGTCCGCCCAGTCGTTGCGTCTTCTGGACTTCAGCTTCAGTGACTTTGACCTATCAGACACTGAAACCACGCTGGCCACTATCCGCATGTTTGTCGACCTCAACCTGGTCCAGAACTTCCAGATGAAGTACACGGTAAGAGCTGCCCTGGGATTCTGTTCTGAAGGAGATTACACGTAAGCATTTTCCATTGAAATACATCTTTAGATCGTCTCTGTCCGTCTGTTCGTTCGACACTTTGGTCCACAGCAAGATGTCTCGACCAATAATGGGCTGAGGACATGAAATTCGCTGTGGATATTCCTCAAGGACAACATTCCACTTTAACACAAGAAATACTAAACCTCAAACTTTACTGAGCACAGTAATACTCCCCAGAGAATGAGCCTTTTCACTCCAGGATCTTTCCTCCAGCACCACCAAGATTTTATATATATATATATATATATATATATATATATATAGGTGGAGACGTTGAAACATTGCTTTTTCTAATAGACAAATTAGGGTACTTTGGGCCAAAATGTGAGCTCTCCAACAAACATTCTGCGAGTTATAGTTTAACATGTGACCTCTGGCGCCAGCCGGCAGGACAAACTTCTGGTCAGTGCTTCTGAGGAGAATTATCATCAATTAGCTCTTCATCCACCCAATAAAATGGTAGTGTTGGGTGTAATCAACACTGCAGCCTCTAGAGACTGCCAGCATGTATTCTTGTTATTTGTGTGGAATCAGGGTGTAGTTAAAACCCAAAGTGCAAGTGATTCACCTTCAAAGGATTCTGATGATAGGTTTCGGTGTGTAGAAAGCAACGAGGCAATCCTGAGCTAAACTGAAGTCCTAACCCTGAGTTGATCCAAAGGTGGTGGACGTCTACCAGTGACTCTTCTGATATGACCACTGGGGGGGCAAAGTCAAATGCTCTAAATGCTTTAAAGGTATGCTGTGCATAGCAATGTGCCAGCAAACGCCAGGGGCCAAGAAGACTGAGCGAGCGAGCACTCCTCAGGGTTGGATGTATTATTGAATGTGAATATAACATGAATATTATTTGAGCTTTGCAAAAGGAAACGTATTCAACCCAATTTGTGGGCCTCTAGTATACACAGATACACAGCCGTCCCGGCTCACCGCTATCACGAAGCCGGATATCAACTGGCTCCGTTAACTCCGGCTGCACTGATCGGGAATGTTGTTTGCTCTTTTGGCTTGATATATGATCGTGGGAGCGTGGATGACTTTTCTCATGAAAGACAACAGAGGGTTTAGTTTTTATTTCCTTGCTCTGTGTTCCTTGTCACCTCCATGTAAAGTCAGGACTTTTGTCCCTGTCAGGATCCTGTAGGAATGATGCTTTTCCAGTGACCTGATTGGTCAGTGCTCAGGTTGTTGGCAGGTTTTGATCTGATCCTCTGGACCAGGTCAGCCATGCAGCATAGGTTACCGCAGCTTCGTGATAGCTGAGTTAAGCCCAAAGACAGCTGGGATCCCCCTGTTCCCGTTGTGTGGGTCCGGCCCCTGGAGCCCTTCAGCTGCTCCTCAACTCGACACCCTGCAGGCTTATCGTGAAGCGTCTCATGGCAACACAGAGGCCAGGGAAGCTGGAACAGACGACGCCACCACGGTATCGCGCCAGGACGTCATGCTGTTGTTGTTCTCAGCACATGTCATGGAAAAAGACAAGAGCAGCGTCCTGTTTTATTAACTGTCAGCAGCATCGGACCCGTAGAACATGAGCGTGCGTGTCGGAGGAGCGGGGAGCGCACTTACACACACACACACACACGCACCTGAAACGCTGCCACACCCTGCCTCCTGGGTCTGTCAGACCCACCGCTGTCCTCGGCCGGCCCCCCCGCTGGCAGGCTTGGCGCTCGTCCTCGGCATGCTCGCCACGTGAAGAGGTCCTTGTATGTTGGTGGCTGCCCTCTGGAGTGCCTGCGGAGAGGGGCCTCATAAAGACAGCCTTTGACTGGAGGAGAGTCGGGCCCTCCAGCAGTTTGACGCTCACACCCTGACCACCCCGGAGCATCGCAGCCTGGGGGTCAAACTGTGCAACACGCTGTCATCTAATGACTATTCCAACATATTTAATGACGTACAGTCATTCGTTAGAATCTAAGATCAAAGTGTAATGATCCCTGTAGAGAGGATGAAGCGTCATTCCAGTTTAGATTAGTTTACTGCGTGTTCAAGGTGAACATGCAGTGTAGCAAAGGCTCATTCTCACACACACACACACACACACACACACACACCCACGCTGGCCATCGGCAGCAGCTGACAAAGTAGAGAGCGTTGATTGGCTGGCAGGACGCAGGGTTTTCCCTTTCAGGAAGGGCGAACATATGACAGAGCCTGCAACAGAGAACACAACATGTGTGATAAAAGTAAAAACTCATGACTCTGTGGAAATGGACATTATGCCGAGGTTATTCTGAGGTAACAGACATTCAGTGTTGTTTATCTTTAGCAGCTGGCCGTTATTTGAGACGGCCATTATTTCAATACCAGCTTTTATCAGAGAGCTTACGGCACACACGCTCTTAAGGCAACTCCTGTATTGATACGTAATCTCTGGGCACTAGCTTGTAAAGGGCTTTTGAGTTCAAATGGAGAAATAAGGCCTTTATTACAGCCATACACCGCATATTTTGCTTACATGGTGCACTTGGACAAGTCGCTCACCTGGGGTTGAATAAACCTTCTGCTCTTTCTCCCTTCTGCAGAATTTATGCCAGTGGATTCTGAGTGTGAAGAAGAACTACAGGAAGAATGTGGCTTATCACAACTGGAGACATGCTTTCAACACCGCCCAGAGCATGTTTGCCCTCCTCAAGTCAGGACGCCTGCAGGTCAGTGCAGACAGTCACCGGCTGGGATGATCTACCTTTTACTAACATCCAGACAGGCAATGTGCTTCACTAATATCCTTGCCTTAAAGGACCAACTTATTCTGCATGGTGAAGTTCCATTATCTACAAATCTAACATACTTTACTGCAACTCATTTTCAAAGCCTCACTCATTTCTTTCCTACCTTCCAGGCAGCCAGAGGTTTCACTTCATTTCACGACACTGTGGAGAACTTGTTTACGATCAAATATCCATTGTGGGAAACAATTTATTGCCTTTTTGTCCAAGCCTCTCCTTGAGGGTGCTTACAAGCACACTCCGACTTCCACCAATTAATAGTTTGCTATGGAACAGCATCGACTTAATCTGCTGGACAATCAAGAAAACAAGACATGAGAGTACATTTAGTCATTTCTTGCTTTGAAAAGTTGGCGTTCAGCAGCCGTCTCGCAGATCCAAAATGGCTTCCCTGGTTGCTCCACAATCCCTGCTTACATCTGCATTTCCGTGCAGCAATAACATAACTTTGAATCAAATGAAGAAGAAATAAATAAAGCCATTTGATGGATCTAGCAAGTTCTAAGGCTCTGCAAGGTGTATTTCATAGTGCAGGAAAGTGAACTGAAACAAGTGGCTCCGTGGTCAAATTAAATTAAACAAGACCTAAAATGATGGTTAAAATGTTTCAAATGATCTCCTACACCACCAAGAATAAAACGTTTGGAAAAAACTGAATACTCTAGCTAATTACAAAAACAGTAGTTTGTTAAGTTGGCTGTTTTCTAAATGCAGTGTTTGTCATGTGCCTGTTCAGAACATTGCTATTGTCGTCGTTGTGCTGGTTTATAGTTTGAACCATCAGTGAGGCAGCTGTTGCACGTCCAGCTGTATTTTGCCACTGTGTTTTACATTTCTTGTCCGCAGCGTTGAATGTAATTAAATGGTTGATATTATAGAGAGCTGTTATCTGTCTCAAACACAGAGCATTAGAAACAAATCCCCGCCTGGAATACAAGCCTGTTTCAAATAAAGGCCTGTTAACGTCTGCGGCTGAGGTAAATACAATTCGGGGTCACTATTTGAGGAAATACAGTATGGATTTCATCTGGATGAAACCCTTGGAAAGTAAAACCCCCTGGGTGGGTTCTTGTTAGCTCCGTTAGAAGGTGCAAAGGTTCCTGAAAAGAACCCCCAGAGAGGGTTCTGGGTGGACCCATTAGACCATAGAAGGGTTCTCTGTAGAACCTCTGATAGGGAGCTCTGGGTGGAACCTTTCACAGATGGTTCACAGATAGGCAGAACCTATGGGACAAGCTGAAGAACCCCATATGGCTCTAGTTATTAGCACCTTTATTCCTAAGAGTGTATGAGCAGCTGCAGCCTGGAAACATACGGAGCCCTGCTCTCGGCTCCGGCGTTCGAGCTGCTGCGTCCTGTGCGGGAGCGGCCGTGCTGTCCACTCCAGGCCGCCTGCTGAGCGCCCACGCTGACTCCAGCGGGTGGACAGTTACTACAGCACTGTGTTGTAACAGGCTTTTGTTTGGTCTGATTGTGGCAACAGATTGTCGTCTGTTGACCAGCTGCCGTTATGTGGATGTAGTTTGTGTGTGTTTTTTCGCCCCCGTCCTTTCCTCTTACTTCGTCCACTCATCCATCTCCTGACAGCATAACCTGAGCGATGTGGAGGTCTTGGCTCTGATGATTGCCACTCTCAGCCATGACCTGGACCACAGAGGAGTCAACAACTCCTACATACAGAGGTACAGCAGGAGAGCATGAGTCATAGAAGTATATGTGTGTGTGGGAGCACACTGTTTCCACTCTGCGTGGCTCTTACTTCTTGAGTGTGCGTGTGTGTGTGTGTGTGTGTGTGTGTGTGTGTGTGTGTGTCCAGGAGCGACCATCCACTGGCCCAACTCTACTGCCACTCCACCATGGAGCATCACCACTTCGACCACTGCCTCATGATCCTCAACAGCCCCGTAGGTGCACTCACTCATACGCAGGAAGTCTTCCAGTCCACCCATCATTCTTCTCTTTGCACCATCGCTCTACCTACCAGCTACCACATCAGAGGGAACATCAGTCTCAGATAGTTTCTTACTTTGTCCGACAAGCAGAAGGTTTCACCAGGGGCTTGATGATAGCGGTGGCATTAAACACAGAGGGGTTTCATTGGGGTTCCCATTTCAGCATGGATTCACAGCTGTGTTTGTATCCGCTCAGAGCTCGTCCTTTTGCTAATGCACAGCTGTAAAGACCCCATCAGTTAGAGCAAACTGGCTTTGAGGTCATTTAGAAACCGTATCCCCATTACTTACTTTGTCCACCACAGAGCACTGACAGGGTTATTCCCCACTGTAAAGTGACCTGCTCAGTGTGTATCCAGTGTCAGTGCACATGCAGCAGACGCAGAGCAACATTAGCATTCTTTTGGAGTTTGTGGCACCTGGTGAAAGTCAGTTCTTTTAGCTCTGTTTTTGGTTTCCACCCTCTCCTGAGAGAACTATGTGGCTCTTTAGCTGCTAAATGCTCCACTATGTTCACCAGCTGGTCGCTGCCTGTGTCTGTCTGCCGTTCGGTGCAGTGGGGCTGATGAGAGAGTAAGACTGAAGCAAACCAGTAAAGGGAACCAGAGCCGTGAGTTGAAAGTCACAGAGCCTTAGGGGAACTGCAGGTGACTTCTTTCACGTTACACAGTCAATGAATCCATTGTCAATATAGAAATATTGATTAGTTCAGCTTTAATCGATATTTTGATATCAACTCTGAACCAGGTGACTCTGTAATGCAATAATCGCAAAGAATTATTACCCGCCTGTGCAGCTCTGCTGAGCCTTTTAGCTTCCTCTAGTGCATTGTTTTGGTTTTACAGCCCATTTACGGTATCACTGAGTCTGAAACGCACTCATCAGCCCCCACAGGCTGCCGTTTCCAGCAAAAGAAGCTCTGCTAAACAGGAACACAAATGCATCAGCAGCACCAACCCCATGCTACACTCAGCTGATGTCATGCCCACATAGTGCTGCCGCCTCAAATCCCCAGCTGTCTGCACTGCCGTTCCAGTTGCTTGTGAGTGTAGCAAAGGAAGACCGAGGGAACGAAAACATCAGGCAAATTGTCTCTTCCCACATGGATTTGATCCTCGTCGCAGTTATGCAAACCATGACATTAGTTGCCCTCTGACAGCTGCAGCTGATTCAGTGTGCAGCAGCTGGGCTCTTGGCAGGCGCAATCAAGAGGCTCTATCTGCCTCGTCCCCCTGCCAGCCTCAGAAATGATTTCAAAATCTGCACAGTTTGCAAAAGCTCTGTGTCGTCTTGCACATTATACAGTAGGTCTCGGATCAGCAGCCATCAAATGTCCATGTTCTCTCGTTTATGGTCCAGATCCAGGAGCAGGAGGACAGAGAACAATGTCATTTCCACATTGAGGTTTAAAATGATAATGATAATGTAATGATAGTGGTAATAAAATAATAATTATAGTAATAATGACGGGAATACTAATAAGACTAATAATAGTGATAGTAGCAGCGGGTGTCGAGCAGGAACATGGGGGCTGTCGGAGGCCCGCAATCGCAGATCCAGACTCTGCAGCTCGGGAGGCAGAAACACCTGCTGAAAGAGACAGAAGGGGAGAGGAGAGAGACGAGAAAGCACAAAACAACTGGAGAGAAGAAGTGGAGTTAGTACCGTGCATTTATGGGATGAGAATGCATACAGATGGAGAGGAGGAGAGAGGTGCATCATGGGAAGTCCCCCAGCAGTCTAGGCCTACAGCAGCATAACTAAGGGATGGTTCAGGACTCTCCTGAGCCAGCCCTAACTATAAGCTTTATCAAAGAGAAAAGTCTTTAGCCTATTCTTAAATGTGGAGATGGTGTCTGCCTCCCGAACACGAACTGGGATCTGATTCCACAGGAGAGGAGCTTGATAGCTGAAAGCTCTGGCTCCCATTCTACTTTTGGAGACTCTAGGAACCACAAGAAACCCTGCATTCTGAGAGCGCAGTGTTCTAGTGGGGTAATAAAGTGCTTTGGAGTGCTTTATAAAAAAGGATTCCCACTTCAACGCTCTACAGCGCCTGGATATTGTTTGCAGCAATGCGTAGGTCACATAAACATGCAGTCAGAGAAAAAACTGGGTTCAAATCATTTCAACTTAAGGTTGCCAAGCTCTCGTCATAGGGGACAATGGCTGGATCACGTGTACCCAGCCTGGAAGGGTCAGTTCGTACATATAACAAAGAACTCACCACTAGTGTTATCTAGCCATACAGATAGTTGGGCTCTTATTTGCTCAGGGTTTGATATCTGTCTCTGAGATTTCTGCCTCGGCCAACACAATGGAGGCGAGCGCAGTTTCCTTTGTCACTCAGCAATGAAACATTAGATTTGGAAACAAAATCTCCAGCATTCAAAGCAGTGAAGTCAACGCGTAATCCGCTGATCCGCTCGCAGGGCTGAAGTAAATCAAGTTCAACTTTGGTGAACACGAAAAATTCATGCTGTTGCCCACTAGCAAAGCGCCTTGTCTGGGCTGACCTTTAAAGGGACGTAGAGCAGGACAGTCCAAAACAGAGGAAGCCGTCATACAGAGGCTTTTTAGCTGGGGTGAAACTCTTTTATATACAGTAACTCTGCTCTGTGGCAGTATAAACTGAGCCACGGTTAGCAGTCAGTTATGAGACAGGAGTGGATGGTACAAATGCGTCTCTTGAATAATTTACCCATATCATTTTTCATTTCTGTGAGCGCCACTAACTAATTCCAGTCACCTCAGCTGGGGTGGAGGCAGAAATCTCCGAGACAGATTTCTCCAAACCTGATCCCATGAAACCATCTGCATTTCTGTAAGTGGATGAACTGAAATGTAAATCATTTCAACCTGAGGTTGCCCTCTGTATAGCGAAACAATGGCTGCTCCCAGGCCTTAATGTTGTTGCCTGCGTGCTGCAGGATGCTGGATCTCTCTGTCTCATTTATTATGCCTATTCTGCTCATTTTCCAGCTGCCAGCCTGCCACAGAACACTCGGATGACTCCATAAAATACAGTGACTTCCAGCCTGCTCTGATCTTTATGGCCTCAAAACAAACTCTAAATACACTCCTGACTCCACAGCACCACTTAACCCCTCTGCTGCTGGACACGTCCATACATACTCACACACACACACACACACACACACACACACACACACACACACCCTGTTGCAAACACATGCAGGCTGATAAGCATTAATGCAAACACACGCATGTTAACACAGGGAATACAGTGTAAACTCACATGCTAGTAAACACTCAAGACATGTGGACTGGATTCAGTTTTTTGAGACTTCTTTACTTGTGTGTGTGTGCTTTCACAGTCTAGCGTTGCCATGGCAACCCCCTGGGGGTCTGTCACTGTACAAAATGTGGTCGACACTATCAGTACATAGTATCTATTCCTTAGAGGGTTGCTATCTCCCTCTGCGTACACACACTGTCGAACTGTCATGTATGTCTGTGGAAGGGTAACTCATTAAATAAGCTGGCCCTGCACTTCCATCATTCTTTCCCTCTGTTGCTCTTTCTCCAGGGAAACCAGATCCTGAGCGGCCTCTCCCTGGATGAGTACAAGGCCACTCTGAAGATGATCGAGAGGGCTATTCTGGCCACTGACCTGGCCCTGTACATGAAGTAGGTACCAAACGTCAAGCCCAGATGGAAATCTGACTGGAGAGGGGTAGAAGGGGGGGTGGGCAGCTGGAGAAAAGTCACTTTGGGCAGTGGGAAGAGCTCTATCCTGCTGCATATGTACAGGCAGAAATGTAAATCAGTGACAGATCGTGGAACAAATGAATGTGAGATGAGTAACAGCAGAGACCCTGCATACACCCCTAAAGGATCTTCTTTTTATGCGAACACCGTGGGACGAACTTGTAAATGTAAATGGACTGTACAGCACCTGTGCCTGTGTCTCTATGAAATACCATGGCTGAATGTTTTGCATTTGGTTTGGCGGTGCGACCGTGCTCTCGCAGTTAGCCCGCTTGTGAATGAGCAGGTCTTGCACCCAGCCACTGCAAAACTGTTCATGAGCTTCAAGGGATTTATAACTCTTAGGGTGCGTTCAGATCTCTAGTTCGGTCCATTCAGTCCGAACCGAGGGCAAACAGTTGTACACGGTAGCATTTTTCAGCTTTCTTGGTTCCTTTTCACGCCACGCTGATCGCTTTGGTCCGAGTTCAACGAGTTGAAACGAACCAACATGCAGTCACAAGACAACATCCACATCACTCATTGGCCATGGCGTATTTCCTAAACTGCTTTTCCATTGGTCAGAGTTTACATGCGGGAAGATTCCAACAGAAGAGGAAAAGCCAGCAACGAGGACGGAGACAACAGGACTGTGGCGAGACGCCTGCGCGGATCACGTTCTCACCACAAACGAACCGCTCCAGAGTTCGTTTGAAAGCGTACCGAGACCACCTCTTCAGGGAGGGCTCAGCTGCTTTCACACCTGGCAAACGGACCGCACCAAAGGGGCAAATGGACTCTAGTACAATTCAATACAAGGACTAAATGAGGCAGGTGTGAAGGCACCCTAAGACTCTGCAAAGTGTATGCTCTTTGAAAACAAGGCTATGAACTATGTCCGGGTGTGTGAGTGGAGGTAGTGGCAGTTGCGTACATTGGCTTGTTTTGAAAGAAGGTCGGGTGAATAACATGCAACAGCTTCCTTCCTTCCTGCATCCTACTTCATTTCTTCCTTCTTTTTTTCTTCAGTGTACCTCAGTGACTTCCGTTCTTATCCCTCTTTCAGTCTAGACAGTGGGTGGTAGAGGAGGTAAGCACTGTAGCTTATACATGAGGAGAGTTATCTGCTGTGTGTTGTCAGGAGGCGCGGGGAGTTCTTTGAGCTCACCAAGAACAGCCAGTTTGATTGGGAGGACGAACATCACAGAGACTTACTGAGGTAAGTAGCAGTCCTCCAAAACTCAAACACCCTTAGGGGATAGAAAAGGCCAAAGTATACAGTACAGTACAGGTACATCAACAATGGGACACGAACTGGAACCAGAAACTGGAGGAAACAGTGGGGATCAGTGATTGGTCATTAGGTACGAACATTCCCGTTCCTGTCTGGCTAATGATTGGTTGACTGAACACAGTCAGTCCAGAGAGGATCTGCCACATGACAAAGTCACTAAGTTGGCAATAATGCGCGTAACAGAGCCAGGCTAGCTGTTTCCCCCTGCTTCCAGTCTTTATGCTGAGCTAGGCTAACCACCTCCTGACTCCAGCTCTGTACTTAACACACAAACATGAGGAGATCAATAATCTCGTCTCACCTTTAGAACGAAAGCAAATCATGTTAAACTATTCCTTTAAGAGGGCAGCTGGGCTAGACTGGGTGCTATGACCTGTGATTAGTTATCTTGGACAAATCAACTGTTCTTTACTAAGCAGATAACAATTCATTAGGCAAATTATCTTTGCTAAATCTTTGCGATGACTTTAACTGGTTTGTGGATTAGCTGCAGCTTTAATTTCCCAGAATTCCCTTCACACAGAAATGAGTTTTGACGTCAAAAGTCAAACAGCAGTTTTGGAAAAGCACTTGGTGATTTTTAAAACACACAAAGTACACTCGTGTTCCAGCACTTCCAGCACCATAAATTCACTCACACTGCTTGGATGTGGCCTTATGCTGTGAGGAGCTATTGGCAATTATGCGTAAGGCGTGGCTCTGTGAGGATCAACGTGTGCCCATGTATCTCCCCGTCAGGTCAATGCTGATGACTGCGTGCGACATCTCGGCCATCACCAAGCCCTGGCCAGTGCAAAAAAGGGTAAAACAAATCCCTCTTATTTATCTGTCTGTGTTGGGTGGACTGCCGTGTTTTTGGCCTTCTCTGGTATACAATTTCCCTTCTGTTCCCTTATTTCTGGTTTCTTGAGTTAGTTTCTGACATGTGACAGCTTGTTTTTCTCCTTCATCATAAGCCAATGGCATTCATCCTTATACAGCATGAAAAGCATGATAACAATATAAGCAGTGGCTTATTCTCTGCTGAGGACAGAAAACTGCTGCTCTGCTCTCTGCTGGCTGAAACCTTTGACCATGTTGCGCTTCAGGCCACACCCTAATCAGTGATGTCACAGCAGGTGTTTTGCGTTGGAAACTAATGAGAAACACTGATTGGGGTGTGGCCTGAAGTGCAACACGCTTCAAGGTTTCTGCAGCGCAGCACTTATCTCCACCTATTTCCTTACTCTCTCTCTCTCTCTCTCGCTCGCTCACACATAGATATTTGTCTTATAGTCCTCCTTGCCCATCTCAGAGCTGCGTCCCCATTGGTCCATCTCCCTGCTGACCTTCGTTAGTCTGCACCTCGTTAGGAACACAGTGGAGACAGGTTCAGGGTCAGTGGTTGTGTGTGTTGACAAGTGAGTGCTCATTAACGTGAACAGCTGTGCCCCTGTCCTCAGATGGCACCTGCAGCGACACTCAGGGCAGTAGACATGCACACACATGCAAATATCTTCCCTCATGGAAACACACAACCCGGTACTGCTATACTTGTGAGGACTCTCATTGACATAATGCATTCCCCAGCCCCTTACCCTAACCTTAGCCATCACAACTAAGTGCCTAAGCCCAACCCTGACCCTAAAACCAAGGCTTTAACCCTCAAACAGCCACTTGAAGGTCTCTTGAAAAGTGAGGACCGGCCAAAATGTCCTCACTTTCCAAAAATGTCCTCACTCCCCAGGTCTAAATCGCAAACTGGTCCTCACAAAGATGGCTGTACAAGTGCGCCTACACACACAAAGGTTTGCGGCACTATCTTCGTGGGGACCTGTCATTGACATAATGCTTTCCCTAACCCCTTACCCTAACCCTAACCATCACAACTAAATGCCTAACCCTAACCTAATTGGAACATTTACCCTAAAACCAAGTCTTAACCCTCAAACAGCCCTTTAAACTTGTGCGGTCCAGCATTTTGGCTCCACAAAGGAGGTCGGGCCCCACAAGTATAGTGGGCTCCCGGTTTTTGGGCCCCACGAATGTAGCAAAACAAGAGCACACACACAGTAGCACCTCATCCAGACCTCATTATCAAACTGAGCCTCCCATCTGCCAGCACTAATACCTGTCCTTTTCCAAGAGTGGAACTTTGGCTTTAGTTGCACATCACAGTTTTACTTTTCAGTTTCAGAAGGGTTTAACTCAACCCTTATTCAGTTTGAAACTGATTAAATAACTTTTTCTAGTCCTTTGGATACTCGACGCAGGCAGGACCCTGGTCCGGGATTCGAACCCATGATCTCCTTATTGGGAGACAGCGGCGCAACCTGAGAAATAATTTAGAGTCGTGGTTCTGGCCACCTGATGAATGGAAGTCCAATATTCACGCTCTTTTTTGGTCTCCACCAGCTCCTGAGGAAAGAAATCCTTGACTACTGTGTTCACCAGGTAGTTGCTAACTTTGTCTGCTGATTGGAGCTGGGCAGGTGGTGTACAGCGAGCTGCCTGCAGTACTACGGCTGGAAACGATGTGGATGAGAGCAGAAAGACTGAAGGAAACCAGCTGTGGGCCGTGAAACCAAAACAATAAGATGAAAGCGGCTAAAACGCTCTGCAGAGTTGGAGATAATAATGTCTGTAGGGCCGTGACACCTTTCACATTAGACATAGTTGTTGATCCATTATTATATATCAACATGCTGCTTGAAACAACAGTAGATGATTAACATAGAGAAAATAGGATGGGGTGGATTTTGTCTTTATTTGATAGCTGACAGTGTACAGAGAGAGAAGGGTACGACATATGGGGTTTTTGTTTCCCTTTTGTACCAGGTCTAGCCTTGCGATAACTGAACCATCCATATGCTGCTAGGCATGAGTCCTCGTTTCTGATGTCAGCTGCCTACAGCTGCTTCTTTTCTTGGTAGCACCTAGAAAGTGTGACTCAGTCTTGAATCAACAGTACTTGTTCTTGGGCCGAGGGCGACTTGGGCGTTCTCCCAAGACCTGCAATTAGAACGTTTAGTAAAAAAGTCCTTTTCTGAACTATAACTATAAAGTATAACCTGTTCCGTATAAATCCAGACTTTATATTTCATTTTACTTTTACATCTATGTAATTCTGTCTTTTCTGAGATGGCCTCAGGCTATGGTGTCCCTCCAAAACAATAATAAAGTGGTTTAGATAATGTTTCCAACCCATCTGAACGTCCGACTGCTCGTGTTGCCTGTCCCATTGGGTTTGGTTACAGTAATGTCGCCATTTCCCACATCTGGTCCAATAAAGCTGAATTGTCCTTAAAGATTCACGTTGTGCGGGTCTCGGTCTCACGTCTCTGTGCTGCCCCCAGCAGTTTTACTTGCTTGAGCACACTGATCATGAACATAATGGCTTGAGTGTGTGCAAGCATCCTCCAAAATCAACAGTTTGAAATGCTTTCAGAAACCCAGCAGTAGGTCTTTCTCACTGGGGTTGGAAGTCTAATGAAGTGGCCCGTGACCACTAAAGTTATTTTCACTTGGAGCGAACTTGCTCTGCTCTCAACAAAAAAACGTTGGTGTCTTGACTGACACGAGGGCAAGTAAATAAAGACAAAGTGACTTAGCCTCACCGGTCAGTATTTGCCTCGTGCTTAGTGTTGGTTTTAGTCAGCTATAATAAGCTCTCCCTGCAGCTCTGTAGTGCTGAGCCTTGATTACAATCCGTGAGCTGCAGATGGCTGTAAAACACACATCCACACAGAGTGATAGTGACTGGAGCCTGAGGCTGCAGTCAGAACTCATTTACCTCTCTGTAAACAGACTGAGACCATTAGCTTAGAGTGACTACCACCCTTTTGGCAGACCTCTCCCTCTTTCTTTCTCTGTTTTGCCTTGTTTTATTCTTGACTTGCCTCTGTACTTTGAATTTTTCTATTCAGTTCAATTTTATTTATATAGCGCACTAGTCGAATCGAATGGCACTAGTCCTATAGAGCAGGACTCTACCTTTTCCACATACCTACTTTCTATCACTTACGTTCCTTCGTTCCTGTTCCTTGCACGTCGCATGTGTTCCTCTGTCTTGGCAAAAATTCTTGGTCTATCTTGTTCTTTTCCAGTCATTTCACAATGTTAAAGTTTGACAATGTTGACTCTGGCAGCAGAAGCATTACGTCTTCTCCACGGTAGGCTGTCCCAGCCTCGTTCCTAAAATCAGCCTCCTAGGACGTTCATTAAAATGCCTCCACTGAAACTCAAACTGACACAAGTAGGCGAGTGCAACAGTAGCGAATAGCAACAACAATGATTTGCATAGCTGAAATGTCAAACGGCCACCCGGTTGGAGTCGTGTCCAAATCAAACTGAGGATTTGATAGTGATGTTGACGGAGACAATTGTGAAAGCTTAGTTTGAAAAGTGTGCAACCTTAACAGACTTTGTGTTACATGCATCTGTCCTTGGTCTCACATGTGGATACAAGCAGAGTAGTGAAATGCACGTGGAACGAAAAGTGTTAATATTTTAGATGTGTTCTTAATTTGTCATGTTCTTCGTTCGTCTGCTTTAGCGTAACGATTCTACACGACCTCATCACTGTCTTCTCTGTGCTGCAGATTGCCGAGCTGGTAGCCACTGAGTTCTTCGAACAGGGGGATAAGGAGAGACGCGAGCTGAACATTGAGCCCAGTGTAAGTGCAGTGGGTCACTTCAGGGGCTACTCTGTGTGACAAGGACCTTTCTAAGAAGTACAACACAAGCTGTGGTGTGCCTCAGGGATCCGTTTGGGTTCTTTAGTTTTTAATCTTCATGTGTTGTTGTCATCAAAAGAAGAGCTATGCTGCCGATACTCAACTGTGTCTCTACGTGACGACTATTAAAGCCCTAAATAACTGCAAATTGTATATAAATAATCCTGGATAACCTTAGAGGTTTTTACACTTAAACCAGGACAAAACCAAGGTGTTTGGAATTGGCTACCTGGCCAGAATTGAGAGTTTCCGAACTCTTGTCTCACAAGTCACCATGCAAACAATCTGAGTATTAGTTTTCATTCTGAATGATGTAATGAATCATAACTTATGGAACGTCATACAGCCTTCTGCCCCTTTATCTGTGCCTCTCCCTGGTCCATACAGCGAAACCAACCAGTTATCATGGTTTTATCTGGCTTCATTACTGGGAATGGGCTCTTGAGGGGTCTCCTCAGAGAGCAATAAATAATCCAAACCTCTTCTGCCACACTGTGTAGTCGGATCAGAAGGAGGCCTGTTTTTAAATTGCTGCGCTGGTTGCAAATTGTTTCTGAAGTCCCTTTCTTAGTTTTTAAATCATTGTTTGGGCTTGCTCTAAGATACGTCTCTGTTTAGAGCTGAAACAATTAGTCGATCAATCGATCCAAATAAAATTAATCGGCAGCTTTTTGGATAACTTTTATCATTAATTGTTTAGTATTTTTCAAGCAAAAATGCCACTGGTTCCAGCTTCTCGAATGTGAGGTGTTGCTGCTTTTAATTGTCATACACGATATAAATGAAGCAGCCCTATCTCGGGTCTGGTTGTTAAGTCGTCAATCTGAGACCCCTGAGGTCATGTGGGAGTGTCCCATCGAAGGAATCGTTTCAGAAGCTTAGAAGCTGCTGTCAGTAGCTGTGGCTGCTTGAAATAGCCGACCAAAGGAACTTCATATACTGTCAAAGAACCTGAAGAAAACAGAAAATGGTGTCATTTGCAAGCATCTGAATGCAAACACTTTCACACTCTTGATTTGGTTTCCGTGCCATTTTTTTCTGTCCTTCCACTATAGGACCTGATGAATCGGGAGAAAAGAGATAAGATTCCCAGCATGCAGGTGTCCTTCATTGATGCCATCTGCACCCAGTTATATGAGGTAATTCAAGCCATTTAATTTGTGGTGACTACTGTTTCTGTTTTTTGGAAACCACTGAACCAAATGAAAAGCTGGAAAAGGCATTTTGCCAATGCAGTGGTGGACATTCATCCTATTGTTTCCCACTCGCTGGAAAGATGCTGTCAGCATGTCTCACATTGTGAAGAAAAGCGTGGAAATGTGAAACAGCACGTTAAAGGAATGAACGCTGCATTCAGAGACAAAGCTCTTTGAATTTTCCCTTGTTAAATAAAATGTTTTTTGTCGCTGTCGCAGACCTTGGCTGGCATGTCGGAGTATTGCTCCCCATTGTTGGAAGGATGTCAGGAAAACCGCCAGCATTGGAAGCGTTTGGCCGAGGAGTGCGAGAAGGGGCTGGTCAACGGCTTGATGTGATCCCAACACCAGTTTGGTTTCAGCCAACACAAATTTCCAGGGCTCGCCCTGCCAAACCAGGTCTCACAAAATGTCATGAAATTAACATGATACCTAAAAGAACAAGTAACATGCTTTGTGCACGGAAGTGGCCAAGAAAATTCATTTCCAGTATGTGGTGAAAAAAAACTAGATTAGGTGTGACAGTGATAGGGCAGATACACTTGCCTTCAACTTTAGCAACCGTAGAGCAGGTTCAGGTCCCCACTTACGCCAAGAGGGTTTCTAACACTTAGGAAAATAAGACCGGAGTTGTAAGTAACCAGAATTATTCTCTATGTTGGCCCATCCGTCCTGTCTGCAATAATAAAGTTGTACTCGACAAGTTAATTGCTCAGATCGGGGAATGCAGCCGCATCACTAAACAAGACTGAGAGCCATGCTAGCAGTCCGGCTTTATTTAGGCACAGCGGAGCTTTGAGCTGAATGCTAACGTAAGCATGCTAACAGCATAATGTCAGCATGCTGATGCGTATAGGTGTGGTATAGTGTTTCCTATGTTCACCATCTTAGTTTTGCATGTTATCATGCTAACATTTGCTAATAAGCACTAAACTCAAGATACAGCTAATAATAATTGTAAAGTCATTAGTTTTGCAAGCGTTGAGTCATTAACCAAAGTATTGCTACAGGGGATCACCATTCCATTTCATTTCAAGCCAACAGATGTTGAGATGTTTCAGTCTGGACCAAAGTGGTCTGAAAATGTCCTGCGGTGCAGTCAGCCAAGCGGCACGCAGGCTGTCCGCGTTGGTAGCTAACTTTGAGGCTAACAAAACCCCAGGATAACCTGTTTCAGAAGATAAAACAAAGGTGACCAGTGAGTAACAGCTCGAAATGATGGCCAAACCTACAGAAATGAGACCCAAGTTGTGATATCCCTCAACATAAACCCTTAAACAAACGGTCTTAATTTAACCGTTAGCTAGCTCCCACGACAAACCGTCGAGAATGACGTGCAATGTTGTGTTAATAACGTAACGACGTTTCAGAGGTCATGCTCATTTCGCCGAACTTTGTGAGACTTGTCTTCCTGTCACCATTCTTTCACGGCTTTCACTCACCGGAGGAAATAACTAAGCTATACGCATTACCATAGGCATTTTTATTTTTGGCTTTCAGTCTCACGCGCACTCTCTCTCTCACAGGTAGTGACATTTAGGGGAACACTGAATGGTTAGAAGTATATCCCCGGGGATCCGCACCGTTACAGTGGCATACAGATGTTGTACTTACTACATACTTTACAGAATGTCACAATAATCTGATGAGCGTGTTAAATATGTCTTCATTCACAGCGCACACACACTGCAAGGGTCGAGAGTCTTTTGTAACATTTTTTTCACTCATTGTCTTAACTATTGCATATTTATTTTTGTTTCATATATTTATTAGAGTTTCTATATTGTAAGGTAATCCTTATATCAAGAGCACACAATTCTTTGTATAAGAAATGTAGTTTTCATACTTAAAGAAACCCCATCTCTGCTTTTTCGAAGGACCTTTCTTTGTAACAACTCTTTCAGGCGACATTTGGAAATGTACTGTGTTGTGTTCTTTGAAATGTTGTTCTGTTTTCACAATGTAAAAGAGCCAAAGACTAGGCCTGCGATTTCAACGGGAAATGGGTCTGGAGTTTTCCACTGCCTTGTTGTGATAAAATAGGACCAATTCACAATTAAAAGAAACCACCCTTCTTATTTGTCCACATGCTTCTCCCCTGTGAAAGGGCTGTTTTTTACATCCCATTTTTATCAATGCATGATGGAGCGATGTTTGCGTCAAACTGTGGGCAGCCTGACTAGACTGTTTGATGGATTTAAGACTTTGACGTCACTTGTATTCCAGCCAACAATAGAACTGAACTTTGCTCACCACCCAACATGATGGCACAGGGGTGTCATCTAGGTCTGGTACGCTACACAATACTAAATAATTCAAATCTGGCTTGCTGATCAGCAAATGCATGACTTATATTTCAATCATCAAGCTATGATTTATGATTGATGTACAAGAAATTCACTACAAGTGAAAAAGCTGGCCCAAAGAGTCCAGCCGGGTTCAGCCGGGTTTGTACTTTTCCCTCAAAGCCTGATGTGGAACGAGATTTGGTGAGCAGCTCTCTCCATATAAAACAGTTCCCAATGTTCCAGGACTGTATGCAGACCGACTCGGTCACGTGGAGCAGAAGCCACTGCTGTCCAGTGGGTAAAAGTAGTAGATTACAGTCCTGGTGGCCAAAACGTCTCGGCCCATAGAGGAGTGCTTCCCAACATGGTGGTCTCATGACCCCAAGAGGTCCCTGGATCAATCTGAGGGCTCACCACCACCACCGACTGAGTGAAGGGACATGAAAGGGAAAAACAGGCTGTGATAGAAAGCTACGTACATCTTTAGCAACGTTTCTCAAAGGTGTGCTTTTTTCTTGTGACGTACAGGCCTCTGAAAGTCCTTCAAGTGAAACGGCTGGCGCCAACACCAGCACACACCAGTGGGATGAAAAAGGTGACAGTTTGGTGAATTGAGGCAGGGCTACTCGCTGTGTGACGCACGGCTTTCAGTGTGCTGCCCCTGGGCCAACGCTGAAGTAGTCAAAGAGGAACTACGCACTCAATTATTACACCTAATCACAGAAATGTGACCTTCCCAACAAAATCCATATTGTGCGTTAAAAAAAAAAAAAAAAAAAACTTCTGTATGTGACTGCTTGGATTTGAAGTTCAGTCACTGAAGCTCAGTTAAGAAGCAACACGCAAGTTACAGCATCCGAATCGTTTTATGGCAAACATGAGGTGAAGCGGGGTCCTGCCTTAAGCCCACCGTGTCCGGCCACATGCACAACCACAGTTGGAGGCCTATAATAAAGATGGTGTTCACTCTTGCGGATCACTTTACCCGGCTCTAGAGCTTCAGTGCTCAGTACGCACAGGAACAGGGGTCGCCTCGGTGCACGCCGGCTTAACTCAGGCACTTTTGTAGACGCACATGCTCAGAAGGCTCCTTTGTGTCTGTGCTTGGAGTCTTCAGGGCTGTAACACGTGCCTGTTACCTATCCTCTGTGCTAATTCAAAAAACTAAATATCCATTACGTCCTTACTGCTTCGGTCTCTGGCTTGTCTTCTCCTTTTGTTTCCTTATGTGTACATGGGGGGTTAGGTAAGAGACTTGTGGGTGTCTACTGCAGGTGAGACGATGTAAAATGCTGCTATGGAGGCATTATGAAGGTGTCCCACATCTGCAGCTGCCCGCACCGCTGAACGCTGTGAGCCCTTAAATGCTGCCCTATGTTCTGTGTGCACACCGTGTACACTATAAAAGCATTTAGCATCAGCTGGAACCAACCAGTGACACCTTCTGGTCAAACACAGTAAAAACACAGCAAGAAATCTTTGTGAAAGGGCTTTATTTATGCTATTTTATAAAAGTTTGACATATAAATCACTAGCTTCTAAAACAGAGGTTGCCAACTGGAGAGAAAGGGGAATCAATACTTCTTATGAGAAATATTTACATCAGTGTAGAGCAGGTTGCTGCCACATCCTTCTCAAAAAGAACACAAAGGCAGGAGAACACAGACAGTAAAATCTACTGGTTTCTACAAGGGCAGCGGTGCTATATACAGCTCATATGGGGGGGGGGGGGTTAAACTAAGTCAGTCCTCTTGTACGCCACCATGCTGTTCACCTTGTGGATGGAGGTGGTGAAGGAGCGTAAACGCACCTCCTCTGATTGGTCGATGATCTGCGGCCCAGACTCTTCCCACTTTTCAGGAACCAGCAGGTCTTTGTCTGTGTAGACAAGGAGGTCAAATGCACCTGGGGAGGAGGGGCACAGGGTTAGTCCTGGGTTCAGTGGCAGCTCTGGATTGAGGACGTGGAAACTGTCTGGTTACTCACAGGGCATTTCCAGCAGCGGCAGGAAAGTCACTGTGGCGGTTATCTGTCTGATAACCGAGCGGATCTCGTCCTGGATGGTCTTGATGGACTTCTCTCTGGGAGCACTGGGCAACACAAGAGAACCCAGTTACATGCATGATCTCAAGTGCTGTGCACAAACTCGACTGAAAGAGGGGGAGTTCAAGGCAACGCTCTGTTCACCGAGAACAAGCTTCTGTTGCGTCGCACTGGTGAGCCCGAACTTTAGCAGGTCTCATTACATTATGGATAGAAAAATGGACGTTTCCCTCCACCTCCAGCGCCTCCTGGAGGCTGCATCGAGCAGCGCCAGCTTTCCAGGTGATGTCTTTGGTGCGTGTTGTATCTGTATGAGGGTTTGTTTAGTGATCAGAGAGGCTGCCGTCCGTCACTTTGAACGTTTCCATGCGCGCAGTAAAGCCACAGCAGATATCGTGGGACATCTAAGCAGCAAACTAAAAACTCTAACGTTAGTTATAAAGCCGACAGGGCAGAGGAAACAGAGTTAAACTTTTAGCCTCTGAAATACATGTGTAGACAGCTGTGAAGGAGCTCACGATGTATCAGGACGGCTGCTTGCACTGTAGGAAGCTGCACTGTGTGTGTGTGTGTGTGTGACCTTCAGGACGCTCTGATTGGTTGGAGGTCCTCCCAGCACTTCAGCCAAAACTTCAGGGTTTAGTTGCTCTTTAAACTGCCAACGTGTGTGTGTGTGTGTGTGTGTGTGTGGGGCCCTGACAGATTAGTCATGACTGCCACCTGCTGGAGTCTGACAGGACTGCGACATTCGGAGAACTGTTGTCTTAATGTTACAATCCATTTCTATCATTCATCACCTAAACTCAGGAGTAAAACACTGTTCAGCTATTACAGACTGCTGGTAGATAAAGGGCTGCTGCTCAGACTTTAAGGACTAGCAGAGCGGCTGACCTGCTCTCCTTGGCTGACTTGTCACACTCGATGTCAAACTGCCATCTCTCCAGCACCTCGTTGGTTTCCAGACATGTGATCACCAACACCAGCTTCTGCACTGTGCACTCAAACAGCCACTCTGCAACACAGAACAAACCGTCACTGACCTGCACAGCCTGAACGGCGTCCAACAGGCAATACCAAAAAGACATGGGACATACGGGGATGTTTAAATTATTATGTTATCTTATTCGAATCGAGGGTCTGAGGACAGAGGGGGTCGTATGTTACGGATTGTGAAGCCCTTTGGGGCAAATGGGATTTGTGATGTTGGGCTGTAGAAATAACACTCAATTGAATTGAATTAAAGTCAACTCTGTTTCCTGTTCTTTTATGCTGTAGCCCACGCTGCTGTGCACCTTTCTGTAGTTCACATTTCGGGCTGAAACAAGGAGTAGATTAATGGATCAGTGGAGCAACAGAAAATTACCCGACAGCTAATAACTGTCATTAAAGTGAGAGCGTGTTGCTTTTCCTCATCTTGACAGTAATGTATTGTTTGTTTGGGGGGTCTGTGATTGTAATCCAACACACGTCTTCCTGTCAGACTCAGTGAATATCTCCTCTCGCTCCGCTAGCTGTCCGTTCAGTGAGCGCTGACACTAACTCCGCTGTTTGTACTCAGCCCTGCTCTGTGAATGGGAAGCTAACAACAGCTCTATTCCAGCCAGGACGTGTGCGTCAGGTGACGTTAAAGGGCTCGCCCGCGGACATTCAGCTTCCTGCTGTTGTTGAGAGCTGTGACTATCTCTGCTGAGCTGCTCTGGGAAACACCTCGTCCTCTCCGGCTGTTAGCTTAGCAGCAACTGTGGCGACAGGCTGCTTACCCACAGCCTAGCTAACAGTAGTTATATTGGATTTCTCCAGAATCGCATGCCCCACCTTTAAATAAAGCAGCAATATGGCTTCAGCTGGGCTGGGGTTTTAAGGCATTGTGCAGAACTCCAGTCCATTAGGCAGTCCCTCCAGTATTTCGCGACCGCAACTATTAACGCAACTTCAACAAATCCCCGTGAATTCAGTGCGACTCGCAATTTTGACCAATCACTGCAACTTTGACCAATCATTGCGGTCTCCTGCTAAGCGGCGTCATACGTCAGCAAACTCACTTCCTCGTTTTGTTCAGACGACGCTGGCCAAAATCTCACATTTACCACAAAAATAAGAGCAAAGGACCGTTAAAAACAGCATCCAGATGTTCTTTACGAAACGGGGGTAAACTGGTTTGCAAGATGTGCACAGTGTTGGGCAAGCTACTTGGAAAGTGTAGCGAGCTAAGCTACCAGTTACGTTACTCCACATTAAATGAAGCTTTTACTCCCTTTCTGCCAACAGACAGTAAAGAAATAGTAGCTAGCTAACGGTTAGCTGTTGACAAGTTGCTGGCTGGTGTTTGTAAACCGTAATGACTTGTGATGGCTGGCTAGGGTAACGTTTTCGATGGTTGTGTTAGCTTCTTCTGGAATCACCTGAATGTGTAAACTCCAGCTCGCGTGTCTGTGACGTTATTCCCCCGCAGCCAAGACGACGTCGGCCTCAGCCCGAGGATCGGTACGCGACGTCACCGTCATACGGAAGCGCCTCTGCCACTTACCGATCCTTAGCTGATTGATTTCAGACCGCAGCAGAACTTTAGCTGCGTTTTAGCTTCAGAAATGCTCACGTTTACTCAAAAAGCACATTTGCCTCTGAAGTAAAGGCTGGACTACAATAGAGCAGACGGTGAACAGTGTTTTCTGTTGGACATGGTATGTCCCTTTGGGGTGCACTTTGGGGTTTTCACAGGCTGCAAGAATCACGAAAAAGGCCCACGAAGTCCTGGAGGGACTGATGAGCCACATTAGGGAGAGGGAAGTCTGTGGGGAGGATTCAGGGGCTACCCAGCAAATTAACTCTGTTCAGTTCAAAATGACAACATTTAGTTGCCTCTTTCAAAGTGGAACCGGTTCCACGGTCTTGTTGCCACTTCAGAGTGAAATCCCCCAGAAACCAAAGCCGTGGACAGGCCACACGCGAGGCACTCCGTGGACTGAGGCTACCTTTGAGCTGCGACACCACGTTGGTCAGGTAGTTCTTCAGTTTGGGATCAGTGGTGAGCTGAAGGCTCATGTCATAGTGGGTGACCCTGGTGAAGGTCTCCGGAGGATAGATGCCCCGCTGGTACAGGATGCTGTTGATGCCAAACGCTGTGGTGGAGAGAGGGGAGGGAATGGTTCAGACAAGAGAACATTCAGCGAGGATCAGAGGCCAAGAGAGGCAGTGAAAGCTCGGGGAGGAACTGGCAACAGACAGCTAGACTTTAAAGTATCCAACCGGAAGGGCAATCAAGTCATTTGGCCCAAATGAAAGGAGTAGATGGACTTCCTCCAGGCCTGCACGCTGGATTTGTTTCCACCTTTCCCCTGAGCGTTTGGTTTCTGATTGCTGTCCGGATGAAGAGAGAAGTTCACCGGATAGGAACATTACATAATGGTGCCTATTAAACGTATTGGGAGTTAATTCAAACACACTGCAGAAGAAATGGACAAAGAACTTCATTAGAGGTCCAACTGGACGAGTGTAGAGACACCTCCCCGATAAATGTACGTCTCTTATGTAACGTTTGTTCCGGCCTCCGACACCTCGGGCTACGTCTGCTGGACTCCGCACTGTGTAACGGCAGAATACGGTTTGAACTGTCGACTCCAGTCTGTCTCCGGTTCACCTTAGCGTTTAGGCTCGGCCGGTCCGCGTACCGCCAAGTCCGCGGCGGGCGCTGCACGTCACCGGGAGCCCGTTCGAGCTCCGAGGTTAAAATGGTAACAGAAGCCGCTGGGTTTGCTCGGCAGCTCTTTCTGCCCTGGGCTTTTACGGCGCTCCCGCTGCCACGCGGAGCGTCCTAAAGCTGCCGAGGCCCGGGCGCTGACGCTAGCACGGTAGCATGTTAGCACTGCATTCCTGCGTGTCGAAAGCGTTCAAAAACGACCTGCTGGAGCCAAACACCGGACTAATACTTACAGAAGAACTCGGCCACCAGCTCCGCGCTGCCCTTCAAAGTAATTCCTTTCAACGTGCTGGTCATTTTCTTCCACTGTTGCTTTCCGTTCTCGACAGCGAGCCTCTGTAGTTCCTCTATCCGGGCTGAGACTACCCGCCGCCCAGTTTGAATTTTGTCAGCTCCACGCTCGTGCGCATGCGTGCACTGTCGATGACGTGTCGACCTACGCTTCCAATCCTCTGACGCTAGAGGGCAGTGCGCAATAACTAAAGAGCCCTTTCCCCCATAGACACCATAGAGGTGATGGTACCTCTATGATGTTTATGGTTTCCACAGAGAGGGGAGAAACGGCAGGCTGGTCAAGTTCAAGCAACACACATCCTGACTGAGGCAAGAACATGTAGAATTAGTGTGTGTGTGTGTGGTGGTGGTGGTGGTGGTGGGGGGGGTTCTGGCAACAGCTCTTCACCATGTGTAGGGTATGCTGAAATGTTCTTCACCACTGTGTTTCGTTTCTCCATATTTTGTCCAAAGCTTCAGAAAACAGTTTGTGTCTACGTATTGATTCAACTGGATGAGAACTAAGATGACCTTTCACGCCTTCTGTATAAGTCATTTCTCACAGGGCACATGGAAAGCTGGGATCAGGACCTCAGATAGGCTTGGAGTAGTATGCAGTAAGGATCTATTTCGTTTCTATTCAGACACTGCTGTTGACATTTTCTCACAAACAGTTTTAATGGCGTGAACATCACAAACCACATCCCATTCGCCATCACTGTATTGGATTAGACGCAGAAATCTGAGACAGATAATTAAGTTATCACTTAATGAGACACTCAATATCAGTTTCATCTGGGTGCGTCCCATGTGTAACTCTTGCTTCACTTAGCTTAGCACAAACCCTTATACCCCTTTTCCACCAGAATGAACCAGGTGCTGGTTCAGAGCCAGGTCTCACGTGACTGTATACGTCACATTTTTCCCAGCAACGCTAGCGCCGCAGCGCCAAACACGAACTCCGTCAACAATGGCGGACGCTGCGTTGATGTTGATGTTCATGGCTTTGCGGACGTACATCGGCATCCAAACACGGCGGATCCAGTGTGTACAGAACATTTATTTCAAACAATAACATGCCAGCTTTAGCCTCAGCACGTTGCTACCCTCCTAGCATCAACTCTGCTGATAAACCATCACATTGCATTGAAAACTGTGTTGTGAAAACTCTACTAGAAGTAATGTTATAATTTACCTAGGTAAAAGAACGTCTATAAGCATAAGCCCACAGTCAAAAGTAGTTAATCTGCAAAAAAATGTGTCCACTGTCAGTGTTGTTCTATCCTGTATAGAGGGTTTGCACCTACGTCACGGATTGGTCAGTTACCCGGATGCGCGGCCATATTGGAGATACTCGGATGTAAACAACAGCATGGATTGCACGGTTAATACACCGCTGAAGACTCATTTCTACCGATTTATTACGTCTAAACCATGAAAAAACGAAGCAAAGAATGGGCGGCAGCATCCCCGTGTTTCTGCTGGGTTCGAGTCACAAAACGTTTGTAGCGTGACGTTAGCGAGCCCTCAGGTGATCGTGGTTTTTGGTTTCCGTTCATATGAACGCACGGCACCCAGTCTGTATACCTTTTACCTAGAATACAGTAATAATAAATATAGCCCCATGAACTACATTTAGGGAACATTTTACAGAAAACATGCAAGTCTTGTACTGTTGGAGAAGGTTAAGAAATGAGATTAGAATCCGATTTTTAGCCAAGAAATAACAAACCGCAACGTAATGTCAATATGACAGTATACTATTAGCCTACAACTTTAGTTAAGATAGTAGCCTGACATTTCACCTAGCGGACAAGAAATAAGAAGAACAAACGCGAATGTAGTCACGATTCTTTCCTTTGAAATCCCGGTTCAGTTTGGCCACAAACGCCTTCTTTCCTCAGACAGTTTCTTCTCTTTGATTTGTTACTACTTTTGGCAGCATATGACACTTCAAATGTTTTTCCCGGTCCGACCGATTAGTACTCCCTAAGACCATTTTTAGCAGAAATAATCAGCAAAAGTTTGCGAGTTCCGTTCGGTTCAGTGGCATCGTTTACGTTCAGTATCGCCAATATGGCCGACTTCCGGGTTGATGACGTGTCGGGAAAACACACTATAGTGTTTTTTTTATTAATATTACTGCTGCTTTAATGTGTAGCCTTTGGTGCATTGTACTGCTGTTGGTCAGTGCTGGATGTTCCTGTTGTGGTAGTTCAATCAACAGCATCACATTCTAATATTACAAGTGTTCACGTTTAGATTTATAAATTTACATCTCAACTCCTTTTATAGTATTTCTACTGCACTGTTTACTTGATAGAAAATATACAGCCCCCCTATTGCCCACAAATGAAACCTCTTTTTTGTATCTTTACAGGCAATCTTACAGGTGAAGGCGAGGCGGAGCTCACCTGTAATGTGGGCATACCCTCGATCCGACCACTGGTGGGACACAATAGTTCCGGATTTCACTCCGGTACAATTCATGCAGACGTTTCGTGTGTCCCCGGAATCATTTGAGTACATCTGCAGTCGGGTCAAGCACGTCATGGGGAGAAAGAATACAAACTACCGGTTGTGTGTCCCAATACGAAAGCGCGTTGCAATTGCCATCTGGAAACCGGCCACGGGAGGCGAATACAGGACAATCAGCCATCTTTTTGGGGTCGGCCTCAGCACTGTGTTTAATTGTGTTCAGGAATTCTGCAGCACAGTCATCGCGGTGCTGCTTCCCGTCCACATGAGATTTCCTGACGCTGACACGTTGTTAGAAATGGCCACTTTCTTTAATGGTCGTTGGAGAGCTCCACAGTGTGTCGGTGCAATTGATGGCAGCCACATTCCAATAATTGCACCAGAGGAATATCCACGAGACTATTTCAATCGGAAAGGCTGGCATTCTATCGTTCTGCAAGCAGTTGTGGATGGCAAAGGTCTTTTCTGGGATGTCTGTGTTGGCTATCCAGGGAGTGTGCATGACGCCAGAGTGCTACGACAGTCACATTTGTGAGAGGTCCTAAGTGACACTTGGGCAAAACAAAGTGACCATCTCTGGCTGTGATGTTGGACATTACCTGATAGGTGATCCGGCATAGCCCATGCAGAACTGGCTCATGAAGCCCTTTTCCAACACTGGCAGACTGACCCCTGAACAGCACATCTACAATCACAGGCTGAGCAGTGCACGATCGGTTGTGGAGATGTCGTTTTGGAGATTAAAGGGACGATGGCGGTGCCTCCTAAAAAGAAACGACTGCAAGCTGGAGCTGAGCAAGAGGATGGCACTGAGCTGCTGTGTGCTCCATAACATTTGTGAGGAACACGGTGATGATTTCACTGAGGAGCAGCCCGACAGGCCTGTACACATTCAGCCTCCTGTTCAGACATTACCTGAGCATGCTGACGCAAATGTGCAATCATTTTTGCGCTTGAGCCTCCATTACGGCCACCATGAGTCCAAGCAGCGACTGTGTGTCCGCTCTCATGTCCTGCCGCAAGGCATCGTCCACTTCCTTGCTGTGCTGCAAGAACCTCTAATCTGCCCTTTCCAGATATTGCACCAGTTTCGAAGTGCTGCCTCTCTTCCTTTTTCCTGTGTGAAACAATAAAAGCAGATGACAGATCATTGGTGTGTTGTCATGGCATTGCAAAAAATGTTTTTTGCATGGAAATGCACGTATGCATCTGCTACATGATAACATATTTTTGACGGTATATACTAGGTTGTGTCTGAGCTATGGTATCATACTTCATCACTATCACTTCATCCTTTGCCTGCGTCTCATAATAGATCATCAACATTATTCTGTATATATTCTGTATAAATAGAGTTTATATTCTATTTTAAACCTCAGTTTTTTTCTAGACTTTTGCTTTGTTTTAGACAGTGTAATCAAATAAATGTTACATATGGTACATAAAGTCTTACCCCGTTCTGAAGTTGTATCTCTAGAGCTGCTACACGACGGCGTGGGAGAGCAGCAGCCCAGCGGTGGCGGTAATGCAACGTAGTCGTCACCGTCGTTGATGGCGGACAATTCTACAGACAACAACGAGACAGTGCTTTAAAATAAGATTTTTGTCCACTACACTTTGTACACTGTTCTGGGATACTTTATGCAAATGAAAGTTAGATACTACAATACTAGCTAGCAACATTGCAAACACTGATGTGAGAAATTAGTACCTAGCTAAACATACACTATAAATATAATACTATACACTATAAATAAATACTAAAAAAAATACACTACTGACTGGGAACAAGAAAAAGTAAAAACAGATCTGTGCAAGTTTGCAGCAGCGAATCATCCACCACTGACTCGAGCGTTAGCGTTGCTGAGCTCAATGCCCCAGTCACCTGGCATGCCGGTCGGTCGCCGAGGACAGAGTCGAGAACGTCGAAATGTGGGTTTCGACGTGGGCGACCATTGCCGCTTCGACCGAGGTCCTTTTTTTGGTCCCTGTAGTCCTTCTTTAGTTTTTTAAGCTTGTTGGTAATCTGTGCGGCATTCCTGTCGAACCCGGCTGTAGCCATCTCCCGCTGAATGTGCTGCAACACGAGAAGCCCCCTCTAATTTTTTCTGGACTTCGGCAGGAGTCCAAAATGAGACCGTGACAAGCAGCTAGCATTTGAGATAACGATGCAACAATGGCTGCGCACCGTCACAGCACGCAGAACGGCACAGGTCCGGTCAAAACAGCAACCGAGGCTGCACTTGAGCGTACCGATGCTAACAGATGCCTCATGGAAGTGATGGCATTGAAGCTGTTGCAGGGCCTGTTTTTGTTTTGGTGGAGGCTGGCAGTTCTTTCTGCCAAAAAGGTCTCCAAGAAGGAGGAGCTGTCTGTGAGCGACGGTTCAAACTGGAGGAAACGTGGCCCCAAGGAGGACGAGGTCTGGTTTCCGGAGGATAGATCAGTGAAGAGATCAGTGAAGAGCATCCGGCTTCAGGTACGCCGGACGGATGGCTGTTGGGTTCCCACAGCTCACAGCTTCAGAACTAACCTTCAAAAGTGAACTAAAAGTTTACTGTAGGCCCGTTTTCCTGTTCATGAGCTCATCTTAGGAGATAAGGGGTTTCTGGTGCTGGCATAGCAGTAAAAAGAACAAGCAACTGCTACGGATATCAGGATGGACCAACTGCTGACATCTGGGGAGCCCAGTCTGTGAGCCAATGGGAAGACAGTAAGGCCCCCAGGTGTGAATTGATAAACCTCGGTTAGCCGATAACCAGATACGTAGCGTTAACATAATGTTGTTCTTTATTGTAATGTGTTAGCTGGGAAAGAAATGCTAAACGCTAAACTAGCGAAAGAAATCCAAGGCTAACCTGGCTGGCGATCGGTAAAGTGCAGCTGATGTTAGCTAGATTCTAACGGAAAACCTCCCTTCTGTTGTGTTTGAGTGGACTGCGTGGGCTTCGGGGGCCCTATGAAGGGCCGCCGCCCACCCACTGAGCCGATATCAAGGAATACAGGGCCAGAATCAGCGATATCAGTACCGATGCTTTCAATTATTAAAAGCGGCTTACGTACTGTCATGTGTGTTACGATTTATGAGGTGAATGCATCATCAACAGGCTGAATCTGAATGCAGTACAAGAGACCGACTGATGCCTTCTTTGGTAGCGATCCTAGCGACGCTAGAATCGCCCTCCAAACGAGACGTAGCCTCTGTAGTGTCGATATACTACAGGCACACTGTGAACCCTGCAGGAGCTGCTTTTTCAGAGTTTGGTGGAAAGACACATAACATTTTAACTGGAAATAGTAACCTGTCAAATGAAAAACCACAAAGTAAGAATATAGTATTGAGCCCAAGTGGGCCCGAAGTGATTTTTACATTGCGCCGATTTAATCGTCAGTTTATCCGCTTTGGTTCTTTCCTGTTTCAGTTAGCTTGAAAGTCGCTCCAATAGCTCCTAACCTGCATCTCCACCACATTCACTTGTCAGTCCACAACTGCTGTAATTAACACTCTGCGACTTTGTCAGGTTTGTAAAATGGAGGCTTTTTATATTGCCAGAGAGTGAATAAATAAAGGGATGAGGAGGGAGAAGAGAGGGAGAAGCCCAGGATGCAACAGCAGAGACAGAAACATGAAGTAATAAATGACAGATGTTTTAATAAGAGGACTAACACCATAGCAGCTATTTTATTGTTTTAAGGGGTGTTTCCATTAGTAAGGTTTGTACACACAGCAGCAAAACTGCTGATCAGCTGAGAAACACATCTATAAGTCAAACTGTTCACTTATTTGTGAGGTTTGAACAAACTGATTACAGATCAGTCAGTTTTGCTCTTGTGTTCTTTTCCAAACATTGGTCCATAATAAAGTCCATACAGCTGTGTTTGACGGGAGACTGGTAGCTCCAGCTCTCCTTTGGTGGCCCTTGTTGGACCGCATTAGAGTAGCTGAGGTTAGGTAGGGTTCGGCCCCCCCGTCATTTTAGCACTGCAGCCCTGAGTGCCGTAACTACTAGCCTTCAAACATTTACATGAAATACAAACATATTCAAATGTTCCTCTGAACAAGCCTCATAATATGGAAACATAAAATGTATATCACAGAGTCTGCAACCTCACTGAGATTTGCCATTTCACCTATACTTAGCCATTGTCATATTGTCAAGAAAAGATCCACATGGCACCTGAGGAAGTTGGCTACCATGTGACTCTTGAAGCCAAGCTTATGCTCTTAACTCCTGTATTTAAATGACATGCCTTCCCTCTTTCCTCCATGCTCTGATGAAGGCCATTAGAGCGAAACGTTAGCATGTCCACTGACATGGCCAGAATAAGTTGGTGAGATTGAGATTTGTCAACTTTGTCCTGAAAATCTGTGTGTGCGCTACAGTTGGGTACACATCGTTGGGATTTTAAAATGTATATTTTCCAGGATTTAGTCAAGTCCCCACACAGGATGAGAAGGTAACAGTACTGTGTCTTAAGGACAGTGTCACACTAAAGGTTCATCTTTTTGCATGTTCCAGTGTGCACTGTAACTTCTACTCTCCTGTTTAATCATATTGAACTCTTTTTTTTATTGTTTTTAAATGTCTCTTTATATTGCCCGATGTTGCTCTTATGTTTTACGTAAAGCACTTTGAATTGCATTGTTAGTGAATTGTGCTCTACAAATAAACTTGCCTTGCCTTTAATGGCACACTAGCTGGCTTACATTTAATGTTAGCGTTACGTTTGATTCTATTTGGACGGACTGACACCATATTGTTGTCCATATGAGTGCATTCATCAAAACTATTTCAGTCATAATTCTACTGTATCTCTTACCGTGAACATCTCATCGGAATTAATGGAACCATCGACCTCCCACATACACTGAATGTGATATAACTGACCAGTCTGATGTATGTGTTTCAGCATCAGTATGCTTCAAACGATCTTCAAATAACGTCGGAAAGTTCCGATGTCGGAATTGGGACGTTCTGGGTAACGTTCCAAAAACGACAGTCCAACAAGCACGCCTCGGTGTGCCACAGTGTGCAGAGGTGTGAAAGTAGGCTGGGTCTGAACTTCGCTCTCTGGCTCTCTTCGTTAATTCTTCACACAACGACTTCCGCCAATTTTCACGTTAAACACCATGAATGTCTTTGAGGAAACGACTGAAAAATGACTCTTTTCCATTTTCTCACTTTAAATACAAAAGAGGAAAAACTCTACTGAGAGAGCGCGTCCCACCCCTCCTCCTGCTGGCATTAGCTGTTGCGTCTGAAGATATTTTCATGCTCCATCTGCCCACTGCTTCCTGCCAGCTGAGGGAAGTGACGCCTGTATAAACCCATAGCCGTGAAGTCATCATGCTGAACATATTTCATAGTCTGCCTCTGCTCATTGACAGGTCTTTTTCCCTACCACAGGCGTGTTGCCATTCATCACTGGCCTCTCCAAAAGCCCCATGCACACTGACAAAAAGGAAAGACTGAAGCCCACGTCATGGTAATCCTAGAGGCACACAACTGGCTTTGGTTCTGCATAAGCTGTCCAATACAATCTAACAGCTTCCATGTCTCTGTTGTATCAGCAGCAGTTACCTGGCCTCGGTACTGTGACAACAAGAAACTCATAAAGTATACTCAACCCTTCCATAACGCGAGTGGAGGAGCTGGGCATCCCTGTCTAGTTCCACACACACAAATCCAATTGACATGATTTAAATGATAAGGGGACAAATAATCGGGTCTTATTTGCCTAGTTTGACAATAGTCTGCTGCAGTGGATGAAAATTTGGGTTCTTCAGAGATAAAAGTTGGAATGCTAAATCTGAATTTCATTAGCTTGTGTACTTTGGAAATACTACTTCACGGTTAATGCTTTATGAATCCTTTCTGTATGTGCGCTTTGAATTATACATGCTTGGATTGTGATACTTGTCCACACTTACAGCCACTACAGACGTGCAAACAGCGATCTGATACATTTACAGAAAGTCGTGCAAACTGTAATCCCTCCGGCAGTGTTGGTTGGTTTGTGGTCGTTTTTAATTCAGCCTACAGCTTCGAGAGCCAAATGTTGCAACACTGACTCCAATCCCAGTGTGAAACCCAACTGGTGTCACTTTAACAAGTCTCTGCTGGTCTAAACTAACAGCTCTATGGTTTTATATCGACAGACCTCAGCACCACAGTCATGTTTCATAACAGAGACTGTGGGTACTGGCATCAAGCCCTCGCTCAGAAAAGCCTCTCCACACTCTCAGAAATAAGGGTTCCAAAAGGGTTCTTCCTGAAGGGCGAAGGTAACACCCAGAACCATTTGCTTCTGAAGAACCCTTTGCTGGAAAGAGAACCCCTTTTGGATGAAAGAGCTCTTCAAGGATTGTTGAAAGTATGGGTGTTAAAAGATCCTCACCCTCAATTATCTGTGTGACAGCCCACATTTCCAATCATGCCGAGTGCTGGACTGAGTAGTTTAAGTTTGCTGTTTTATGTTCCAAAATGCAAATATTACTTTTTGTTAGTGTTTATTCGGAGCATGCCGGTTTATGTGGTTTATCTTGGTATTGTCATTGTTGTGCTGGTTTATAGTTTTAACCATTAGTGAGGAGGAAATCTTCTACAACATCAGGAAAATCAGACCTTTCCTATCGGAGCAGTCTACACAAGTCCTAGTCCAAGCTCTTGTCCTGTACTATTGCAACGTGCTGCTGGCTGGACTCCCTGCTTGCACAATCAAACCTCTGCAGATGATCCAGAACGCGGCGGCAAGAGTGGTCTTCAATGAGCCGAAGACAGCGCACCTAACCCCTCTCTTCATCAGGTTACACTGGCACCCTGTTGTCGCCCGCATCAAGTACAAAGCGATGCTCTTGGCCTACAAGACCACCACTGGTTCTGCACCATCATATCTTCGCTCGCTAATACAGACCTACGCTCCTGCCAGATCCCTGCGCTCTGCAAACGAACAGCGTCTGGTGGTACCATGCCAAAAAGGAATAAAATCACTCTCGCGCACCTTCTCTGGATCCGTTCCACATTGGTGGAATGATCTGCCTGCTCCTACAAGATCAGCAGATTCTGTAGCCACCTTTAAAAAGCTCCTGAAGACGCATCTCTTCCACAAACACCTAACTGTCAATCACTAACTCTTCTTCCTTTCTACCTCTGCTCAAAAAAACAAAAAAAAACCCTTCCTATCCTTAGCTTTGTATCCTGTGCTAGGCTTTAATCAGACTCGTTTTTTTGATGCACTTATGCTTTTTGTTACCTTGTGTTGTTATATTGCTTCCATTGTCTTCCTCATATGTAAGTCACTTTGGATAAAAGTGTCTGCTAGATGACTAAATGGAAATGGAAATGAAATGACTATTTACACTTATCAAACACAGGGAATTACAAAAAAATCCCCGCCTCTAATACAAGCCTGTTTCAAATAAAGGCCTGTTGACTTCTGCAGTTGAGGTAAATACAATTCTGGGTCACTATTTGAGGAAATACAGTATGGATTTCATATAGATGAAACCCTTAGAATCTAGAAGGGTTATTGGTAGATTCTTGTTAGAAGGTGGAAAAGTTCTGGATAGAACCCCCACAAAGGGTTCTGGGTGGAACCATTTCACAGTAGAAGTGTTCTCTGTAGAACCCTCTGAAAGGGTTCCAGGTGAAACCTTTATAAATGGTTCTAAGTGGAACCAAAAAGGGTTCTCCTATGGGACCAGCTGAAGGACCCTATATGGTTCTAGTTAGCACCTTTATTTCTTAGAGTGTATCTGTCTGGCATCATGAAAATGATATATCCTTCTCTTGCTTGTTCTCTGTGCCTATATATGATTTGGTGAGGGGTTTAGTTTTCAGGGAACAAACCTGAAGTGTAGTTATTCAGCTGCATAGAAGAATTTAGGAGACAGACCAAGAGATGTTGGCTCTTCATTAAACTTCAGAAAGCCTGACCTGCCCGTCATATGTCCACCTTTGATATGATGCTGGCTGCTGCCTAACCACAGCTATTAAAAGGTATTTTGGTAAATTAGTAATTAGCAAAAATAAGTAACTTAAACGTTATTATGTTCACAGTATCCTCCAGGGGATTTACATTTTTGGTACCGACTGACCACGATGGTACTGCGACCTCAGTGGTGCACTAAGGCTACATGGCTTCCTGCTGCTGTCAGCAAACTCAACATTTAGTGTGCAGGAGCTTTGACAGTGGTACTCAGCAGGTGCTGAAATAACTTCGAAAAGCAACATCAATTGAAATCAGCTTAATGCTGACAAGCTAGGCTAACAAATTCCCCCTTTTGAGTGGAACACAAACTTAATAGCCTGAGTCCTCATTTTAGTCCTCCCAAATGTTGAATACATTGTAATCGTACAGTGACTTTGGGCTCCATTTTCATGTCTCATTACTCATTGCATTTCACATACTAAATTTGCATATTACCAATGCACATAGTAAAGTCTACATACTATTAGCTAAGGCATAGGTTTGGTTTCGAAAGTGGGGCGACACAATGACGTCAGCCCAGCTGAGAGTTTCTCTCATCTGGAGTTTGGCACCTGGACATTAAGAGGACACTCTGAGTCTGTAACATTGCTAATTACATATATCGACAGTACAGAATATGATTATGCTCTCCCTATCCAGTGTAATGAGGTGTTGCAGCACATTCCCGTCCTGTGGGTGCTGCGTTCATCCTACTTGGAGCCGACTGGCTGCAGCGCTCGGCCGGCTGGAGCCGTGCCTCGTGTTCCCTGGCGCTCCGTATGCAACAGCTGGAGCTCCGCAAATGACCCGTCTCATTCACACGCAAGCACACACACATTCCTGCATTCTTGTAGACACACAGACCAAATGTGAGCATATTACACACACACACACACACTCAACCTGTATTCGGGATGTTATTTTTGAAGATATGACCCTGTCTTTGTGTGAAGGTGTGTTCCTGTTCATCTACAGCCATCTTGTGTCACGATGAACACATTCTCACTTGTCTTTCGATGAAAACCTCTCTGCCAAAGTGGGGCCACAGCTTTCAGCATGTGTATTTATTCTGCTTGTGTTTGTCTCATAAAGGACTTCCTTCCTTTTACTAGTTAGTTTATATGACGGCCTACAGGCCCATTAGAGTCTAACTAAACATGCAGGCCCCAACCACGGACAGATAGCCCTCCAGAGTAAACAAGGTCTAATTGATGGTGTGTGGGATGAGAGCATATGGGGTTACTCAGTCATTGTCAAGCCACCTGCACTATATCCACATGCAATAACTCCTCCCAGCACATGTACAGATCTCTCCAAGGATTGCTACAGTCCAGAAATGTCTGCAAGCTATAAGCATTAACTAACAGCACGCACACCAGAAGGGGAGGGGGAATGGTTTTATTGCTCTCTGCAAGAACAGTGAAGTAGTCTTAAAGTTTCACTTTAAATATAAGCAGCCCCAAGTCTCAGTTAAAGCTAAATCTAAGTAATCATATAACATGACATGAGGAAACTGCACAGCGTGCTTATGTTTACCATCCTCGAAGGTGTGTGATGCTTCAGTTGAAGGTAGTCCCTTTTGTGACCGCAATACTCTGTATGTTACGCAGTCTAGAATGATAAAATGTTTGCCAATCTTCAACTTCCACATTTTCACACACTCCGTTCTGCTGCAATAGCTACGGCAGACCAGGGCAGTGGCCGCAATGTTGGTTTCGCCCCAGGCAAACATTGTAGTATTCCGGACAGACAACCGACATCTGTAGGATCATGAAAATCCTTTTGATACAATCTGCTGCTTGAAAACAGGTAAAAAACTATAGGTCTTGAGGGTTTGCATTAGGAAACCCACGTGACCAAATGACATGCTGAGGTAACTGCGGGGGCTACAATGAAACAAGAGTTACTCTCCAAGTGAGTATGGAGACACCAGAATTATCCATGTGAGCCCGGTTTCCATGGGGCCAAAATTTTTCACCCAATTTGAAGCGCACAAGTGGAAAACCTACCCGAACCCACCGAGCATCAATTCATTTTCATAGAAGGAGAACTGATCACAAAGGGACCCAAGGACAATTAGACCCGGTCTGAACAGACCCAGGGATAATTAGACCCAATCCAAAACGCCAACCACCCATAGAGATGGTCTATCTCAGATAGAGATAGACCACCAACACTGGTAGCACAACCTTATCGCCAGACCAAAATGTGGATATAGTACGATGAAAGAGCAGCTGTGGCTGAACATGAACTAAATGTAATTTATTTTTTCTGCACTTCACAGTTTGCACTTTCCATCTCGTCTCAAAAAGCACAGCGCTATCTTGTCATGAATACGACGCACCATGTAATTTGGAAACAGTCTGACTTCTAAGGGTCTAAGGTCACGTCGCAGTTAGAAGGAATCATGTGGACCCACGAAGCCCTCTAGTGGCAGTGATCCATGCTAACATTGTCCAAGTTAGACAATTAACTTTGTAACAACCAAAGTTGTTCAAATGTGTTATAAAAGGGCCTGTGTTTATTAGTTTGTAAAACAAAGAATTTCATTTAATATGGCTAGGTTTATTTCCAGGTCCACGAGCACTGCACACTTAATTGCCTACAAAACTGCCTACAAAATAAAGTTCTTCTGGGTTCCAAATGGGTACTTTTGATGTCCTATCTTTTGAATTTACTTACCATTTAGCAATTGAGCTGGTTGTGTTTCCTATTTTTCCCACTTTCGAGATAATGCTTGATACTGCTAGCGTCAGCTTGGAGGACCAGAATGAATGATCCACCAGGGGCCACAAACACTTAAGAAAATGTGACAGATGAAGCAAATAATGTAGACTTTAAATTTGACCAATCCAGTCAATCTTTGGTCTAATTTATACAACCAAACTGGGACAAAAGTACGACAATAGATGACAAAAAATATAGTTATCAGGGTAACAACAAGTGCTACATTTGGATGGAAACCTAGCTATAGCCTCCCCCTGGCTGCACCCTGCTGCCTCCCCACTACGCGTCTTTGTTGTCTTGACACGAACTGTACAAATCAGGACAACTGCACATTTTTGGACCGTGTCTCCTGGAAGGCATTCATGGTGCTGCATTTGGTTGAACGTACGGAAAGTGGCGGAAGTAGCTGTGCGAAGTAGCTTGTCTATTCTGGAAAGTTATAAAAATTGTCTGCGGCCCTTGGACAATGCGTGTAGCCAAAAACGGTTCTCGCAAGTATATCAATATTAGTGTATCCGTGTTTGTGTGTACTCCTGCATTAACAGGCTATGCAGCAGTCTTCTGAACACACACATTTTTACCTTTGGCAGCTGCTGTTTGTCCTTCAGTCAGCAGCAGTGAAATTATTTTATACCTTCTAAGAGTTTCCAGGGTCTATTATCGAGGGCCTTGTGGACTACCGCTGCGAGGGTGATATTTCACTTACTTCTTCTCTTCTCGCTCATCTCTCTTTTACAGTGTCTCATTGTACCTTTTTCCCAGTTTATCAGGATAAACCGATTTGACAAATAATCTCTTTTTGTAGAAATATTTGTCTCTTCTTCTCTCCTTCTCCCTATCCAAACCAAGCTATATATTTGTACATCTTGGCCTTCGAAGACTTTTCCACCAGCCCTGGTAGTCATATTTCCCTGCACGCTTCCTGGGGCCCACAAAACTGATTTATACATGCAGCCCTCAGTTTTGTTGACGAGCCCAATAAATGTTTCATGACAAACACATCTGTTGAGCTCTGTGGGTATGGACAGGCGGACAGAGAGGGGTTGATGGATGGGTGAAAGGACGGACAGAAGGGGGAGGAACATAAGGAAGAGGCAGGGCTCGGGACTTTCTGGCACGTCTGTCCTTGTTCCGTCCCTGCAGCAAACTAAAAGGCATTCATCTGGCTCTGTTTAGCTGCGCTGCCTGCGTGTGCATCACTGGATTTGCTCTTGTGCTGCCATTATTTAATAGCAGCTTTGGTGCAACATGGAGTGATGTTTATGTGGCCAAGCCTCAGACATCCAAATGTGGCCCTTCACAGCAACCGATGACATCAGGCTTTGACAAAAATTGTTTAATAGAATAATGTGTGCCATTTGGCTGATGCTTGTTATAATATCATAATCATTTTACAAAGTATGAAACTAGAGCAAAACACCAATATAAGTACAATTATATCGCTGTTATATCAGTTGTTATTTAGCTTATTTTGACAGTGTGAAGATGATTAAAAAGGTCATATTTAAGTCTGTCCTCAGTTTTTACCCCTACATCACTGGACATAATGCACAACAACATCTGGTTCCACAACTACACACATTTTTGACATTAGCTGCCCAAAGAAGACATTAAGGCCATCTGAGCCTACCCCCATGAGTTTGTCCCGGAATTAATGAAGCCACATGTAGCGTTTTAGCATCAATAAACCACCACCTTCATTGTGAGCATAATTACCAAAAACAACGAAGACCATCGCTGCCTGCCTTTAAAGGCGTGTACGCTGCATGCATACTATATGTTGTTGGTTTGGATTTGGTGGCTAATGCTGTGAGTACTTTAGCACATTTTCTGGTACAATAAGACATGTTTTGTGGTATTTAACCACATATTCTGTGGCAAAGTACCGAAGGTTATGCAGCATTAGTGTGCATGTTTTCTTGTGATACTGCCAGTACTTCCCATTGTGTTCCATTGCCTTAGTTTTAAGCCTTCGGTTCTGCCTGCCTGACTCCCTTTGCCCCTCTGCCTGATCCCCTTGAAGGTTGCCTGTTTTATCTGCCTGCCTGGTTTTTGAACGGTTGCCTGATCTTTAACTAAATGTAAACATGAATTTGCTACCTACCGGTCTGTCTCTGAGCTATTACAGGACATGTTGAGGTGTTCCCGACATCGGGCAGTCCTAGTTGCTGAGAAACAAAGACAAGATAAATACTTCAAAGTACTTCAAACTGAACTGTATTATAATATGAACGATTAAAACATTCCAGCACATCTGGAGGATATCTCTATATTTTTACATACACTAGGTATTTTTATATACCCTAAAGCTACTTCCATCCACTCTCAGTGCCTGTATCCTGCTCCGGGTTGCAGGGTGGCTGAAGCGTATCCCATAATCCTTCAGAGGCACAATACACTATAGCGTTAACACAGATTTATTACCTATGAGAATTATATCGTTTCTAATTCAACTCGCCTGCATGTCTTCTAGAGGGAAGACTATGTAGTAAATCCACTTGTTGTAACTTAGTAGCACAGCCGGGATCATTCGCACCTGTGGACACATCTAGATTTTCCAAGTCTGGCGTCAACGAGCCCCCATTCTCTCCCACTCCCACTCATGTTTGTGTCCCTTTTATGAATGTGAGACCAATATTTCACCTCCTTTTAGCTCTGTTTTGGTCTCCACCAAGTCCTGAGAACAAATATCTGGCTCTTTAGCTGCTGAATGCTCCACTATGTGCACCAGCTGATTAAAAGGCTAATAAGTTCTGTAGAGCTGAACTGAAGAGTTGGGTCATCACAACATGTCTGCGTCCAGGGGCTCATATAATCAGTCTATACCCTTTATTACATTTTCTCTTCAACATTATGTGGCCTTTTCAAACTCAGCCTTGCATAAAATGATTTTCTTGCAGCATGTAACTTTGGTGTTTCCATTAAATTTAACAAATTCAAAATGCCCGTAAAAATAGATGTATGAAAACTGACTTAATGTCAATGAGGGAGTTTTTATGTAGATTGGATAAGTAGACTTTAATGAAAGATATGACAGGGTATCATCGGCAAACAATGAAAAGACTGCGTTTTATTAGTCGTTCAACATGCCCTCGTTGACTTGCCCTCGGGGGGAAACCCCGCCGCCATGACAAGTGTCCTTTCAGTTGTCTGAAAAACTGACGTGAACTTGGTGAGATCAACCCTCGGAGGGACGAGGAAGCGAGTCTACAACGATGGACACGCCAGAAGTGCATCACCCACAATACACTGCAGTTATGCATTTGGTGCACATCCATGGTTAGGCAGCAGTAATGTACCTAAAACTCCTGTTGCCAAGTTATGAGATAGTTTTATTAAGAAAATCTTATTGATAGCTTGACATTATACTGAAAAAGTCATAACTAATTGCCGTTAAAAATTACTTTTCCATTTAATGTGTGATTTCTTTCTTTTCCAAAATGATCTGTAAACGCATTGGAAGATTTGCTGTTTTGCAAGATATCATAAACCTGTATCAGTAACAGTTAGGATTATCGCGATACACATCACAAACAGAAGTTTCTAAATCAGAAACTGATGCAGCTGATTACAAACTGACATATTATCTGACTATCTATCATGTTATCTGCAGAAGACGCCTTCGCCTCATTGCAATGCAGGTATTTTTGATGATTTTTAAAAAGCAGTACAGCGCTAAGCCTACAACTGGTGGTCGATCCGTCATAGTTTGGTCTAAAGTGTACAAGGGCAGGGGCGTTCCATTTCAATCCCCTGCTCCTCCTATAATTATTTGATTCTTCCACAAGTTTATTCTTGGCAAATGAATCACCAGAAACAACATTTAGCGGACACTACACTCTTCACAGAAACACAGGACAATGCAGTTTTATTATTAGCATGAAACAATCTGACTGCTGGTCTAAATCTAGAAGGTTTACCCCAGATGAATGCCAAAAAGGTGTGTGTGTTTACATCCAGTGCTCTGTGTATTTTCAGTGATAATGGATTAATGTTTGACCAGGTTACACACAGCACCTTGTTATCATTGTCGTGTTGTGTATCCAGTGAGAGCGAAGCGTGCGGTGGTGTAAAAGCTCTTTTCAACACAGTTCATGTATGGTGAAAGGAAGTCAGTGTGCGCTGCAGAAACACTGCTCATTTATTTGTGTCAAAGCAACCTGGCTCACACAAACACACACTCTGACTGCGGTCCCAAGCCCACCTCCAACCTGGACCAGCATGCACTAGGGTGGCTAAAAATAGCTCCACGAGGGCACTGTGGGCTTCTTTTGTGTGAGGTTGTTTGGGACGACTATTGAAACGTACGCCCCCAAGCCCCGCACTCCCACATCAAGACCAGTCAGCCATCAGGGCTTTACTTGTCACACAGAAAAATGACATATGAGATCGTTTTCAGGGTTATGTTCCAATAATAAAATTCAAAAGGAGCACAAACGCACCTCTACATGCAGAGAGAATAAATGGGAGAGAGAAAGAGATTTTAATTTAGATTATTTTTAATTTTATGTTTTCATTCGTATTTGCAGGGAAAAAAAACAAAAACCTTCATTGTCATTGATATTTCGATTGTTGTTGGTTTTTTTTAACACCATATCAGGCAGGAAAAAAAGCATTGTGAACAAGAACCTGAAACCTATTTTAAATTTCAATGTTAGAACATACTTAACACTGTTCTAACATTGAAATTTAAATATGATAAGCTGAAGAAGCATCAGCACTTTTGAATGAAAGCGATAGACTTTATTCTCTAAGATGTAGAACAACATGCCTTCTTACATGGTAACCTCTTATTTATAGTTTCCACAGCAACTGGATATACTAAGAAATCAACTTCAACAAAACATAGTAAGCCCAAATCTTCTTCACTGTAGTACTGTGTCACAGTGTGACAAACAGGCAAACGAAGAAGGCTGCAAACAGGTTACAAGCAGTCAGGCAGGCAGGCAGGCAGGTATAAATCAAAACTTCTCAGGCAGACAGAAGCAACAATGATGAACCGACTAAGAAACAAGGGAAGTGAAGGGAAGTATATACACACAGAGTTAATGAGGGAAATGGGGTGCAGGTGTGGAGTAGAACCCCTCACTGCAGGCTGACGAGGGAGAGTGAAACCAGGTGTGAGAGTGGTGGAGCAACCAGGGGTTAGTGCAGGGCATGAGAGACTAACGGCAGGAGACAAACAACACGTGAGGGAAGAGACAATTTACAAAATAAAACAGGAACTACCAAACTAAACCCAAAACCCAGACAGGAACAGACTGTATTCAAAAACCAGTCGCCCTCGGCTAATGGTAGGAATATTTTAATGCTTAATTGGTAACACTTTATTTGAAGGGGTGTGTATAAGACATGACACCTGCCATGAACAGGAAGGACTGTTCTCCCCACCTCCACCCTGCCAGCCCTCATTGACACTGCCACCACTCACAAAGCACTGACCATAGCACACGGCCCCTGCCAACCCGTCAACCCATGCTTCACCTTCTTCCCCGCTGGCTGCAGATACAACCAATCTGCAGTCTCCTGCTTTGGGAGGAGCTTTGTGCCCTCGGCTATATCTGGCACTGCACTAAACTGGTTCTCATCTTATTTGTTCAATAGGAAGTTCTGTGTCGCCATTAATTTCTTCAGGTCACCTTTTTCCGAAATCAATGACGGTGTGCCTCAAGGTTAAATTCTGGGACCAATACTGTTCTCCCCCTATATGCTCCCCTTGGGTGATGTCATCCATAGAAATAAGATTTCTTTTTATTGTTAAGTGGATGACACACACTTGTACCTCCCTGTGAAGCCCACCGACCTCAGTATGCTGAGTTCTCTGCAGGACTGCCTGTCTGACATAAAAAAAAGTGGATGTCCATACATTTTCTTCAGATCTACTAAAAACAAAAAGAAATATCAACATATCACAAAACAAATACTGCTGTCTACTGGCTACCTGTCACAACATATCGAGCCTGTTGCAAGGAATCTTGGTGTCCTGTTTGACAGCAATTTATGTTTTGAGAAACACATAGTTAAGCTTTTTTTCAAATTTTAAATCTAGTGTTGCAGAAAAAACATGTTTTTCTCTCCTCACGCCTTGGGTATTGTAACAGCCTGTTCAATTCAATTCAATTCAATTCAATTGAATTTTGTTTATATAGCCCAGTATCACAAATCACATTTGCCTCAAAGGGCTTCAGAATCTGTAACATACGACACCCTCTGTCCTTAGACCCTCGATTCGATTAAGGAAAAACTACCCAAAAAACCCCTTTTAACAGGGGAAAAAATGATAGAAACCTCAGGAAGAGCAACAGAGGAGGGATCCCTCTCCCAGGATGGACAGACATGCAATAGATGTCGTAAGTACAGAATAGATTCATAGCATCAAAACTATAACATATACAGCCATGATGGCAACATTGTTGTATATATATATATTATTATGTTAGAAATGTTTAGGTGGTAAAACATAAAGGAAGATGATGGGTCCAGACGGACAACCGAGCAGCTCCAGGTGGAGCCCAACGAGCAGGACCCGAGCCACTCGTCCCCTGCACCATAGACACAGCAGCACTGCCCCAGCAGGCCGCCATAGTCACAGATCCAGATACATCTCCGGACACTGAAATACCTGCTGAAAGTGACCGTAAGAAAGAAGAGACAGACGACAAAGCACAAAACTCCGGGAGAGGGAAGAAGTCAAGTTAGTAACATGCATTTATGGGATGAGAATGCATACAGATGGAGAGGAGGACAGAGGTGAAGAGAGAGAGGTGCATCATGTGAAGTCCCCCGACAGTCTAGGCCTATAGCAGCATAACTAAGGGATGGTTCAGGTTCACCTGAGCCAGCCCTAACTATAAGCTTTATCAAAGAGAAAAGTCTTAAGCCTACTCTTAAATGTGGAGATGGTGTCTGCCTCCCAAACCCGAACTGGGATCTGATTCCACAGGACAGGAGCTTGATAGCTAAAGGCTCTGGCTCCCATTCTACTTTTGGAGACTCTAGGAACCACAAGTAACCCTGCATTCTGAGAGCGCAGTGTTCTGGTGGGGTAATAAGGTACTATGAGCTCTGTAAGATATGACGGTGCCTGACCATTAAGAGCTTTGTAGGTGAGGAGAAGGATTTTAAATTCTATTCTGGATTTCACAGGGAGCCAGTGCAGAGAAGATAATATTGGAGAAATATGATCTCTTTTCCTAGTTCCTGTCAGTACACGTGCTGCAGCGTTCTGAATCAACTGGAGAATCTTAAGGGACTTTTTCGGGCTGCCTGATAATATGGAATTGCAGTAATCCAGCCTTGAAGTAACAAATGCATGGATTAATTTGTCTGCATCATTTCGAGACAGGAAGTGCCTGATTTTTGCAATGTTACGTAGGTGAAAAAAGGCAGTCCTTGAGGTTTGCTTCATGTGGGAGTTGAAAGATAGATCCTGATCAAAGATAACTCCTAGGTTCCTGACAGAGGTGCTGGAGGCCAGGGCAGTGCCCTCTAGAGCAATTATATCTGCCGACAGTGAGTCTCGGAGGCGTTCGGGAAGTACAATGACTTCAGTTTTGTCCAAGTTTAACATCAGAAAATTTCTGGTCATCCAGGTTTTTATGTCCTTAAGGCATGATTGAAGTTTAACTAAATGATCAGTTTCATCCGGCTTAATCGATAAATATAATTGGGTATCATCTGCATAACAATGAAACTTTATGGAGTGCTTTCTAATAATATTGCCCAAAGGAAGCATGTATAAAGTAAATAGAAGTGGTCCAAGCACAGAACCTTGCAGAACTCCGTGACTAACTTTGGTGTGCTCGGATGATTCATCGTTAACATAAAGAAACTGAGATCGGTCTGATAGATAGGATTTAAACCAGCTTAACGCAGTTGCTTTAATTCCAATTAAATGTTCCAGTCTCTGTAATATAAGTTGATGGTCAATGGTATCGAATGCAGCACTAAGATCTAACAAGGCAAGTACAGAGACAAGTCCACTGTCTGATGCAATTAAAAGGTCATTTGTAATTTTCACCAGTGCTGTTTCTGTGCTATGATCCACTCTAAAATCTGACTGGAAATCCTCAAATATACTATTGTTATTTAGAAAGTCACATAACTGATTAGCAACAGTTTTTTCAAGGATCTTAGAGATAAAGGGAAGGTTAGATATAGGTCTATAGTTGGCTAAAACCCCTGGATCGAGTGTGGGCTTTTTAAGGAGAGGTTTAATAACAGCTACTTTAAAAGACTGAGGTACATAACCTGTCAGTAAAGACAGATTGATCATATCTACAAAAGACGTGCTAACGAATGGTAGAACATTTTTAAGCAGCCTAGTTGGAATTGGGTCTAAGAGACAGGTCGAAGGCTTAGATGAAGAAATTGTCGACGTTAGATGAATAAGGTCGACAGGAGAGAAGCAGTCCAAGTACACATCAGGTTTCACAGCTCCCTCCAACGCCTCTATGCTTGAAAATCGGTTGGCACCAGCTGAGGGCAGGACGTGATTAA
>CM022475.1:2448436-2462892 GCA_011952105.1 Coreoperca whiteheadi | reverse complement strand
TATAAGCCATTTTTATATGCACTTAAAATCTTTTTATCTGCACTGTTTGTTCACTGGTTCGCACTTTATCTGCCATGTGCCTTGCGCTGCTTTTAGTCAACCTTATTTTTATTTTATTTTTTTATTATGTCTCTTTTTTTTATTTTTTTATATTCCCTTATTGTATAGTTTTAGCTTATATTTTATATTTGATCTAGATTTTAGGCTCTACTGTCAATGTTATCTGTATGCACCGGGGGTCTGAGAGTAACGCAATTTCGATTCTCTGTATGTATGTATGTACATGTGGAAGAATTGACAATAAAGCAGACTTGACTTGACTTGACTTGAAGTTAGCTCACTTGCAACACTAAAGACCACCGGGTTGTGCTTTGGATGGGGAAGTGAACAAAACAACTTAAAATTTACATCCAAAGACTAAAATACATATGGTTAAAAGATATATTTAAAATGACCAATATCTGAAAGGAGTATCATAAAACTCAGGGTAGAAACTAGATAAAAAGTAAATTTAAGTCAGACCCTGTGGAAGGTAGACTCAGACGTAAAAGCATGCGCAACCATTACCCAAAGTAATATGCAGTAAAGGTTAGCAAAGTCACTTGGTGAAGCCAGTCATGCAACTTCAGATGACTGACAGAGCTGCGTGGATTATGGAAAACAACAAAGTAAATTACCATAATTTTGCAGATGACATGCACATTTACATAACCATATCACAAGGGGACTATAAAACTTAATATGGAGAAGTAGCATTCAGTTTTGATGCACCATATATCTGGAACAAACTCCAAGACAACTGCAGATCTGCTGCAACCCTCAGTTCTATGGGAAAACAAGCGCTGAGTAAGTGTCTTAAACAAATCAATGACTGGATATGCCAGAATTTTCTTCAATCAAACAAAGATAAAACTGAAGTAATTGTTTTTGGAACCAAGGAGGAACGATTAAAAGTCAACACTCAAGCCAGAAATCTTGGTGTAGTCTTGGACACAGACCTGGATTTCAATAATCACATTATTACAATTACAAAGTCAGCCTACTATCACCTGGAGAATATACCAAGATTTAAAGAATTTATATCTCAGCAGGATTTGGAAAAACTTATCCATGCATTTATCTTCAGTAGACTTGACTAGTGTAATGGTGTCTTTACAGGTGTCTCTTAAAAATCGATCAGACAGTAATCAGACAGAAGTTTAACTTTGGACAGGTGTGTCCTAAGACTTTAGATATGACTACAAAGCAAGTCTACAAATAAAACATTATTTGAAATAGAAAGGTATCTATAAAGTCTCTTTAATTGCAGAAAGAGTAAATAAATAAATCAGAGGCCATCTGTTGAGTCCATTGAAATATACAAATACAAAGTAACATTCAAAGACCATCTTTCGTAAAAATACACTTTTGATGCCCTCAATAAAGTCCCTTTATTTCGGCTAATTTTACAAAATAAATATAAAGAAACATTTTTTGAAAAAGAAGGGTATCTATATAGTCTCTAGTTATGAAAAGAGAAGAGTAAATAAAAAATAAAAGACTCAGGCTATCTGTTCTGGCTCTGTTGTTTATGCAACAATATATAATTTGTGGTCTCATAAACAGTAAATTGATCAAATTCAGTGCCCCATATTGCTATTTCATAAGCTACTATAGCTGCCATATTCTGTCGAGTCATATGGAAGTGGGCTGCATGGTTTCAAATGGTAAATGGACTGTACTTGTAGAGCACGTTCACACTACATATCACATTCACCACATCATACACTGATGGCAGGAGCTAAATGCCCATCAGTGCAAACTAATCATTCACACAACAAAGGCACAGCCTCTGGAGTATTTTGAGGTTCCGTATCTTGCTCAAGGACACTTAGAAACATGGGTGGGGAAAGACGGGATCAAACCGCCCACCTTCCGATTGGTGGACAACCTGCTCTTCCACAAAGCCACAGCCACCCCAAGTAGGTTGCAAAAATGATAGATGCGCACAGGAAACTTTCTTATGTAGTTTTTCGTGCCTACTTTCCGGTAGGCATGAGAAAGTTTTCTGTGCGCACCAGAAACATAAAGATTTGTTTTTTGTCCATGTCCACTTACGGGCTCCATACAGTTTAAATCTGGATAAACTGTTGGCACTGTGTTCCTAGAATTCAGCTATTCCTTTGGTGAGTACAGTGTTTTACTGATAGAAATGGTGACCAAAACTATAAAAATAAAACCCAAAATAATAATACCGGAATGTTCCTTTACAGTGTGTTAGGATGGACTTTCCTTTGAGTAAGGCTCCAGTACCTCTGGCAGGGCTGTTAGAAACGGTGGTACCTGTAAGCGCAGGAGATATATAGAATCTGCTCTTCTTCTTCTGAGAGAGAGGATTGAGTGTGTGTGAGCAGACATGAACATACTTATACACATGCACGCAGTGCTCAGGCAGGCCCACACACACACACTGCAGCCCTGAGTCCGACATTTTACTCACTGGCTATAACAATGATGGATGTGGAGGGCAGCACCAGCAGATTCCTTAGCCAGACATAAAGGCAGAAAAACTGAATAAAAACACAGATATTTCATCCTCTCCTGTCTTTCTTTCTGTCCTCTTCTTGTTTTCCATGATTCCCTCATGTCTGCCACTCCCCAGCCCAACCAAACACAATCTCATACACACACTTATCTTTTTTTACTGCTCACCAGTCCATTATACATTGTTTTTCTCACTCTTTCAATCACTCAAACAATGACGCGTGAATAAGAGCAGGGAACCTCAGAGATTTACATGTAATATCAGCAGATCGATACTCGTCGTGGTCCGAGAGGCCTCCAGGGTTTCTCATTGCCATGGAGATGCTGAAGCCAAAGTGTTAGTGGTGACATGTGTCACTGTGACTAAATGAAATAGCCACATGGAGGGACATCAAAGGTAAGATTTGTCTTCATGTTAAAAAGCAGATGTCATTTTCCTGTCAGAGACACTGCATATTTCACTTGTTTCATGCTGCCCTTTTGTTTTGAAAACTCTTACTCTTCTGTAATCCTTTTTACTTTATACATTTAATCGATGATTCACATGCACACATTCATAAAAAGTGTTTATTTGGTTGGTAGAAAGTAAATCCACTGAAACGTAGCTGTGAATGAACTGTGTGTGTTGAGTTTCAAAATAGAAAGAGTGACTTCGCGCTTTAGATATGCTATTTGACACAATTGGGCCCTCCTTGCTTTGCCTGGAGTCGGGAACTATGAAACAAAACTATAAACTGTAGTTTCACTATATATATAACTATATAAAACTATTATTTGTTTTACGAGGACAACATGGCATCCCTTTGATATTGTACTACCATAATGTGGCAAGAGCATTCATGCAATCTATAAAGTGGGCGTAATCCTTGCATGACATTAACACGCTCATTCAATAGATGTTTATTAAGAATTATACCCTCAGACCTTAAAGCAAAGGTCTCAGAAACATCCTCAAGGCACAAAGTCTTTCTAAACTGTCAATGAAAACTCAACAGCAGTCACAATTCAAAATATCACAACTGAACAACTGAAATTCGGCCGATAATCGAACCTCGGATTCAAGAGGAACAATGTGGTTTTTGTCCCGGTCATGGGACACTGGACCATCTATTGTAGTTCGACCTGTTTTCCTTTCCCTGGTGTGTTGTGTGTGTGTGTGTGTGTGTGTGTGTAAGGGGCGTTCCTGCGCAGCTGAGGAGCATCTGCTGGAGCACCAAGGCGTCACACCTGTTGCTCGTCTCCACTATCAAGATGTGGATTTAAACCAGCGTCCTCCAGAGATCGGCGCCAGATCTTCAGATTATCTCAGTGGTAACTTTTCGGCCAACTAAGCAGCAAACCTGAAAAGATAAGTAGCTACACAGATTATTTGCATTCTGACCAAGTGTCCGTTGTGTCCAGGACTGCAAACCGCGTCTGTTTACCTGCCTGCTAACGAGCTACGATCACCACACCAAGCTTCCCCGCAGAATAGTAACAAAGTCATCCGTCCCGCCGGTGCATCGCCCCCCCCTCCACCCAAGCCCACAGTCCTCCTCATTCTCCTGCCTCGCCCTGCTTCACGGAGCTCCTCCTCCAGCCCCCAGTGTTAATAAAGACTGTTTATTCAATTCCCATCCACGTCTCCTGAGTCTTGCATTCCGGGTCCACCTAATTCCCTGCAGTCGCCTAACACCATCTCTATACCCTCGCCAGGTTGCTGGAGGGTTCTGGTTTGCCCAACCAGTCCACATGTGCTTTGTGAATCTGGAAAAGGCATTCAACTGTGTCCCTCGCGGCGACCTGTGCTCTGGGAGTATGGGGTCCGGGGCCCTCTGCTAAGGGCTGTCCAGTCCCTATATGACCGGAGCAGGAATTTGGTTCGCATTGCCGGCAGTAAGTCAGATCTGTTCCCGGTGCATGTTGGACTCCGGGAGGGCTGCCCTTTGTCACCGGTCATGTTCATTATTTATATGGACAGGATTTCTAGGCGCAGTCAGGGGCCGGAGGAAGTCCAGTTTGGGAACCACAGGTTTTCGTCTCTGCTTCTTGCAGATGATGCTGTCCTGTTGGCTTCATCAAATCAGGACCTTCAGCATGCACTGGGATGGTTTGCAGCCGAGTGTGAAACGGTCCGAGGCCATGGTTCTCTAGAAAAGGGTGGCTTGCCCCCTTCAGGTTGGTGGAGAGCTCCTGCCTCAAGTGGAGGAGTTTAAGTATCTTGGGGTCTTCACGAGTGAGGGAAGGACGGAGCGGGAGATCAACAGGCGGATCGGTGCATCCTCTGCAGTGATGCGGTCGATGTACCGGTCTGTCGTGGTAAAGAAAGAGCTGAGCTGCAAGACGAACCTCTCTATTTACCAGTCGATCTACGTTCCTACTCTCACCTATGGTCATGAGCTTCGTGTCATGACCGAAAGGACAAGATCCCGGATACAGGTGGGCGAAATGAGTTTCCTCCACAGGGTGGCTGGGCGCTACCTTAGAGATAGGGTGAGGAGCTCAGAGTACAGTCACCGAGGTGGCTCGGGCATCTGTTCCGGACGCCTCCCTAGGAAGGTGTTCCAGGCATGTCCAACCAGGAGGAGGCCCCGGGGTAGACCTAGGACACGCTGGAGGGACTATGTCTCTCGGCTGGCCTGGGAACGCCTCGGTATTCCCCCGGAAGAGCTGGAGGAAGTGTCTGGGGAGAGGGAAGTCTGGGTGTCTCTGCTCAGACTGCTGCTCCCGTGACCCGGCCCCAGATAAGCGGTAGAAGATGGATGGATGAATGGACAACTGAAACAATTCTTGCACTAATAATCTGAATGGTTCATTTACATATGTATTTATAAGTTTGTTTCCAGTATTGTAGATGCCACAAATACAACTGTAGATCAATGTAAGCATTTTAAAGCATCTTTTTCAATTCAGAACATTTTGATAGATTGATGCAGGGGAGCTTGTCAGATATTAATTTAGCAGTGCTTGTCGACCTGTTGACAGAATGCAGCATGAAAGAAGCCTGCTTTCACATTTTCTTAATAAAATTGCAGGTGAAATTTTTTATCTTTTCAGCATATCAGGGGCAATTTTGTAATACTGCTCCCTTTATTTGACCTGGCTGTAATATCCTTGTGATGACAATGGCAGTGAAATAAAGTTCTGTTGAAAGGGTCAAGCTCTCTCTCTGCCATCCATGACAGTTCTCCTGTTCACGATCCATTACACTGGCACTGTATGTGGACACATGCACACAACACTCTGTCCTCTGGGTGATGCAGGCAGAAATTGAATGAGAGAGGGGACTGGGAGCTTGAGCGGCACAGTTTCCCCGTGGTCCTAGTGCATGTAGTATCTGCTGTTTTTTTTATTACGTTAGTTCAGTGTTTCAGTGTTTGGGGTAAATTTACACACTCCTTCCCACTCTTCGGTCCATGTATGTTTTTATAGTTTGTTTTTTCGTTTGAACCAAAAAACTGAAAAACAGCTTTGTTGTCTGAATCAAAAAGTGGAAAACCCAAATTCAAATGAAGGTCCAATTTTGGTCTTTTTCAAATTCCTTTGTTCATTTTTCCATTTTGAAGACAGACACAAGAAAAGCAAGACACGTGGCATGGATGTCAAAATAAGTATATCTAAATAAAAGCCCAGATGAAACATTAAGTTATAAAAGCAGGGCAACTTTAGAAAAAAAATAAATAAATAAAACTGTGACCGATGGAAGTAAGTTAGCAACAGTAGTCAATTACATGCAGTTTTGCATTCCCTTTCAAGGGCCGTGTTACCGCTCTGGGAATGCCTTTGCGTGATTGCGTCGTGAAGCACCCCACAGCCATCAGTCCAATAGGGAGACTGAACGTCGTAGGCGAATTGGGTATGCCATCCAGTTCAGATGTCATCCTCCCAGTTTCAACAAGGTTCTGCCCAAGTTGGTGGGCCCCGAGCAGGCTCTGGTGATCTCTCAGGAATAACAGACTCAGCTGGAAAAGGGGGCTATAGAAAGGGTTTCCCCACCCGACAGGCTTTTATAGCCGGTACTTCATTGTGCCTAAGAAGGATGGAGGGCTGCGCCCCATCTTAGATCTCATAGATGCGTATTTTTATGTCTCCATTCTTCCGCAGCACAGGAAGTACCTGAGCGTACCAATATCGGGTGCTTCCCTTCGGTCAAGCTCTTTCACCCCGTACATTCACGTAGTGTGTGGACGCTGCGCTAGCCCCCTTGCGTATGCAGGGGATTCACGTGCTCAACTATATTGATGACTGGCTGATCCTGGCACAGTCAGCTCGTCTCGCGGCTCAACATCAAGATGTTGTTCTCGCGCACATGAGTGAAGTTATGGCTGAAGCTCAACTCCAAAAAGAGCGTTCTCTCCAGTTCAGAGAATAACGGTCCTAGGTGTGAAGTGGGATTCGGTTGCTATGCAGGTTCGTCTGTCAGAGCCTCGCGTAGGTTCGATCCACTCAGCCATGAAAGGGGTGAAGCTAGACCAGTCACTCACTGTGAAGCAGTTTCAGAGACTGTTAGGTCTGATGGTGGCAGCGTCCAATGTGATTCCGCTGGACCTGCTGTGCATGAGACCTTTGCAGTGGTGGCTCAAGACCAAGGGTTTTTCCCTGAGGGGAAACCCCTTTCGCCTGACCTGGGCAATTCGGCGGTGTTGTCTCACCTTGGTCATGTGGAAGGATCTTTGGTTCCTGGCCCAAGGCCCTTTACTGGGGGCACCGTGTCAGCGGGTATCTCCATGGATGCCTCCCTTATGGGTTGGGGGGCTTGTGGCAGTAACGCCATCATTCGTGGCAGATAAGAAATGCCTAGTGTTTCATGCTCTGAAACACTTCCTGCCACATCTCAGGGGCCGACATGTGCTTGAATGGCGTCTGAATGTGGAAGCAGACATCCTGTCGAGCCAGGGCCCGAGGCCCAGGGAGTGGAGACTCCACACCGAGGTGGTGGAGCTCTTTTGGGAGAAATTTGGCAGGGCTCAGGTGGACCGGTTTGCTACACACAACAATTCACATTGTCGTCTGTGGTTCTCCCTGTCGCCTCCAGCCCCTCTCAGACTGGAGGCAATGCTACAGGAGTGGCCAAGGCTGCCACTGTACGCTTTTCCCCCGATTGCTCTGCTTGTAGAGAGAACGCGCCAGGATGGGGCCCAACTGCTGCTAGTAGCCCCGTTCTGGCCGGCCAGACTATGGTTCTCGGTCATTGTGTCTCTCCTTGACAGCTCTCCCCTGGAGATTCCGCTCAGGAGGGACCTTCTCTCTCAGGGGGGCGGTGTCTTCGTACACCCTCGCCCGGAGTTGTGGAAACTGCGGGCTTGGCCTCTGAGGGGGCCCAGCTCATAAGTTCTGGTCTCTCAACCAAGAATGTTGAGACAATTGTACACTCTAAAGCTCCCTCCACGAGGAAACCGTACGCTCTGAAGTGGAGACTCTTCAGCTTATGGTGCAGAGGTCGCCTGTGGGATCCAGTTAACTGCCCTGTGAGCCCGGTGCTGGAGGTCCTGCAGGGGAGGTTCTCCACTGGGTTGGCTCCCTCTACACTAAAGGTGTATGTGGCGGCCTTAGCAGATTACCACACCCCTTTGGGTGGTGTTTCATTTGGGCGACACCCACTAGTTACTCGTTTCCTCCGTGGCACTTTCAGGTTAGTGCCTAGAATTTGCCCGGGGCATGGCCAAGGCCTTTCTCTCACCGAAGGCCAGGTATATGACTAAGGTTCTCACTAATCCTGTGAGGACCATAGTACTCCAGGCCTTTTGTCCTCCTCCGTTTTTGATGTCAGACCAGGAAAAATGTCTGCTTTGCCCTGTTCGTGCACTTGATGCGTATGTCCACAGAGCTGCCCTGTGGAGGAAAACCGAACAGCGGTTTGTGTGTTACGGGCCACCCTCGAGAGGGGGTCCGGTGTCGAAACAGAGTATGAGCAAGTGGATGGTCGATACCATCTCACTTGCTTATGGACTGGACAACCAAAGGGTAGGGCTGGAGTATGGCTGCCTCTCAGGCACTTTGTGCAGGGGCCTCCCTACAAGATATTTGTGATGCGGCAAGCTGGTCCTCACTGCAAACATTTGTCAGATTCTATGAACTACACGTAAATATTACTCCAGGGGCCCGGGTGCTATGTCACAGGTGGGCATCTGGCTCCTATGGGGGCGTGGGTATTCTCGTTCCCACAGCGGTGACGCAGAGCAAATCCCATTGAAAGGGAACGTCTCGGTCACGTCTGTAACCTTAGTTCCCTGAATAGGGAATGAGACGTTGCTTCACCCTGCCTTGTTTCAGCCTTCTTCAGAAGCTAACAGCGTGTGGTTGCCGGTATGCTTTATAGTTTCCGGTCTGTGACGTCAACCGCCTACACGTTCCTTCTTCCTATTGGGACTAATGGCTATATAGTCTAAAGAATGATTTACCACTCCACCACTTCAAAACATTCACCACCTTCCCTGTGATTTCAAAAAGTATTTTTGGGAAATCCTCATCTCTGCATTTTGGGAGGACTAAGACTCTGAACTTTGGCACAAGTAATGATTAAGGCACAAGGCATACAAACAGCCAAATGCCACACATTAAGCCCCACTGGGCCCTGCAGTTTGAATATTTCACAGCACAGTTGTATAATATAATGTAATTTCACTATCTGCCAAGATGTACAGAGCTGAACTTCTCAAGTTGATGCAAGTGTATTACTTGTTATTAATTGTAAAGCCATAACTCCCCACTGTGAGTTATACAGTTGGGTAGGTTGTGTGCTCTAGCCACCCGTGGGCTTGTACACTGGTACATATTCATTTACAGTATATCTTGACATTCTCCCCTCCTATCTCTGTGTTTATATATAGTTCAAATCAAACTAGTGGACAGTTCTCTTGGCGCTTTCAAGATGTTTTTATGCCTTTTATCCCAAATGTGCGTACAGAGCTTGGAAAATGGGTGTTGTTATGTATTCAACACCTTCTGCATGGAATCTGCTCCTGAAAGACTTCAAATTTAATGACTTCATCTCGCTATTCAAAATGAAAGAATTGGGGGCTGATTCATTTGAATGTCACTGTTTTTTGATTAACAATACTAAAGGCCTTTACACACCGGGTGCATTTTGTTTTGTGCATTTAATTTGCACTTCAATATATTTCACTTCATGAGCGCATTGACATAGAAAGTGAATATTACATATATATTAAGAGTAATACTACGAGTTTTATAATAACAGATAATATGAAAGACATCCACCAATGCAGTTGTGCTAATCTGGCATCACATCACAACTCCTAATGACAGTGGCGCACCTGTTTGATTTTGTTTTTGTCCAAAGAAGCGCAGACAGACATTAATGATCTAGAGAGGATTTCTGCAGGAGCAGCGCAGTGTTGTGACAGCTTGGGCAGACGTCTGTAATGGAGGTGGTGCTGCTGACCATCCTGTCTTGAATGCCTGTGTGGGCACAGGTGAAAATCAGATTTGACACACTGTTTACTGAAACAGCTCTAACACCAAGTGAGTTTTAGCACAAGCTGGCGCGAATTTTTAATTGAAAAAGTGTCGAAAATTTGAACTATTGCGAACTATTTGCAAGCAAATACTTCACACACCCCCGGTGCGTGAAGGCCATAATACTACTAATTACTAACAACAACTAATATATTTAACACTAGAACTTATAATTAATCTGGAAAATAAACACAGTTTACACAGTACCTAAAAATAAGGTGATACACTCCATAAAATGCATCAGAAGGTAGCCAATGAAAGAGCCCCAGACATTTCTGCAGCTTTTTGAAGCTACCCCCAAATGACCCACTTCGGCTTTGTAAGAATTGGATTTTTGCGCGACAACCGTCGTTGTTGAAATGCTCACAACTGCTGTTCCAGCTGTACTCAAACACGCTGATATGGGGTCCAGTCCGTTACCCTACTTGGAGGCGGAAGACAGTTAGTCAAACCTTCGGTTTTTGCGCCGCACTTCCGTTCTATTGTTTTCCTGAGCTAAGATGAAGACATCGCCTCATATAAAATATGAGAGAGAGAGAGAGAGAGAGAGAGCCTCGTATAAAAATACTGGTAACTTTAGCCTACATCAGAAAGGATGAAAGCCGAAGGTTACCGTAGTTATTTCAGTCTTTATTTGCAATTTGAGAAACGTGCGGGCCCTAACATGTAGGCCATGTTTGTTCTTGGCCTGGCATTGGTTTGTCCCTCTGACTGATACACATCATCAGATTATTATAACCTGGATTTTACAAATTGTTTGACCTAGTTTACATACTGTATCATATATAAGAGACAGAGTCACTTAATTAGGGCCCGAGCATAAAACGTATCACCTTGGCCTTTAGTTTACTGATATGCACAAGAGGCCTAATTCTCCTTTTACAAGAATTCACTACATGTTAACAATCGGGTAGGCAAACTCATTAAAATATGCAATAATTATGAAAAGTGTATAGGATGAAGGAGTGGCATGGACATGTGCCAGAAGCCAACAAATTTGGGCTTTTACGGTCAAAACACTTGGTGTGAGAATCCTTTCACATTAACATTTATATTTAGTCATTTAGCAGACACTTTTATCCAAAGCGACTTACATATGAGGAAGACAATGGAAGCAATTATAACAACGCAAGGTAACATAAAGCATAAGTGCATCATAAAGTAGTCTGATTAAAGCCCAGCACAAGATATAAAGCTAAGGATAGGAAGGGTTTTTTTATGAGAAGAGATAGAAAGGAAGAAGAAATTAGTGATTGTCAGTTAGGTGTTGACGGAAGAGATGCGTTTTCAGGTGCTTTTTAAAGGTGGCTACAGAATCTGATGATCTTGTACAAGCAGGCAGATCATTTCACCAATGTGGAACGGATCCAGAGAAGGTGCGCGAGAGTGATTGTTTTCCTTTTTGGGATGGTACCACCAGACGTTGTTCATTTGCAGAGCGCAGGGACCTGGCAGGAACATAGGTCTGTACTAGCAAGCGATGATATGTTGGTGTAGAAGTTGTTGTCTCAGGGACTTTGTATCTGTACATCATGTTTTTGTAAAAAAAAAGAAAAAAAAGGACACATTTGTATAAAGGCTTGTCCACAATAGGTTTTCAATATGTAAATGAAGGTTTCTGCTTGTTCAATTTCAGGTTATACAAATGAAAAGGAACATACAGGTGTATTTACTCTACAATTCATCTTTCCCATAATGAGTTATAGTCATGCTTTCTGCCATTGTCACGTCAGTAATTCACACTTATTTACACATTTATAATTTAAAATGGGTGTAAATTCATTTTGTACATGTTTTACCTATATTTGACAATGCCCCCAATTGTTCACTATATTCACATGATAGTTGAGCTCAAGAGCCTGTAGCCCCTTTTGTTCTTAAATTACAAGCCTTAAAACATGCACTGAGGTCAGTGTTAAAAGGTCATTATCCGAAAGCAGGACCCATGAAGAATCATCATGCTGACATTCAGTATGTTACTCTCCAGGTTTAGACCTTTTCCACGATGTATTTGGTTTAGCTCTAGAAAAATTTAAAATGTTGTCATTTTATAGACAGAACACATGGTTTCAGAGAGGACTTTGAATGCCCAATATTTAAAATTAATCCTTTTGTTTGTTTTTTTTCTTTTTAATTCAAAATAGTAACCAAAATGAGTCACCTTCAGAGATTACAATAGGCTGCAACAGACAATCTAGGACATTACTACAGGCCGAGAGGAAGCCCTGAAGACCAACCCGGTTCTCATTCACAAGTTGTCAAGTACTGTTGCATTCATGATTTACACAACCCTGGAGATTTTTATATCTCTATGATTCTTGGTTTTGGGATTTTATGTCAACATGACAGCACGTTCAATCAGAATCTGTTATATTAGCCAATGCAAGCATACAAAGAATGCTTTGTAACACAACACAGAAGAAGTAGAATAGACAAATGTAAGGTCAGTCAGTCAGTCATTTTCTGCCGCTTGCTCCCGTTCGGGGTCGCGGGTGACTGGAGCCTATCCCAGTGGCTTCGGGCCTTAGGCGGGGTACACCCTGGACAGTGGCCAACTCATCGCAGGGCTGACACATAGACAGACAACCATTCACGCACACATTCATCCACTAGGGACAATTTTAGAGTCACCAATTAACCTAATGCATGTCTTTGGACGGTGGGAGGAAACCGGAGAACCCGGAGAAAACCCACGATAACACGGGGAGGACATGCAGTCTGCATGTCAGGGAGGTCGTGGTCTGGTCCGGGATTCGAACCCACGATCTCCTTGTTGGGAGGCAGGGGCGCTAACCGCTCTGCCACCGTGCACCCCCAAATGTAAGGTAATAATAATAATTTAATTTAATTGACATTTTAAAGTCTATTTACAGAATGGAAAAGTTATAGTATTTAAATGGGTTATAAAACTGTATGACACTGTATGAGACTATATGGGCAAAGAATTGCAGTGTATGAAATATATAAAGTTGACAAGAGCAAAACATTAAATGTGACATGTGCATAAATAATTAATTAATGTAAAAGTGGAGGTTGAATGCAATGCACCCCTTCTTCATCCCGTTTATATGGCCATGGTACAATATTTGATGCGCATGCACACACACACACACACACACATAAGTTGGAGTGCTTTATCAGATGATGTCCACCCACAACATTACGTACACGTAGCAGTGTCCATAGCAATCACCATAGCAAGCATTTGGCGAGACCTGAAGGAATCTTCATGAAAACTAACAAAACTAAGCATCATATACATGATACTGAACGAAGATTATGAAAATAAAATGCACATATATTGCTAGAAATGTTATCAAATCACATTCTAAGGCTGAAACTATCTTAAAATATGGTACTTTCCACTGTGAATAATGAAAATGTCTGCCATTTTTGGTTTCCTGAGAGAAATGTGACAGTCACGTGACGTGACGCAGGCCAATAGAAAATAAATGGACAAAAAAAAGCTTTATTTTTCGGAATTGATTGAGAAATAATTAGAACTGATGGCTATAACATTAAACTATATAGTTAAAATGAATAAGGTAGTGCATGTATCCTCCAGCTATATCATAGCATCAACACATCACATCAACATTATTCCAAAACTAAGCTTTCCCGTTTCTTTACTTTTAGTCTTCGACTGTATGCATGTTTTCTTAAGTTTCACTATTGTTCTGGCATAAAGCATTTTTTCAATATCCATTTAGCCAAATACCTACCAGTCACAATCACACATGGAAACTCTAACAATCTGAACAGTGGGACCTAGTGAAAAATAAGTTATGTTGTTGTTGTATACATTAAAAAGATTTGTGTCTCAGAAATAAACTTAATTCTGCACAGTTAGACAGTTTTGTCACTGAAGTTTATTTATTATTGCATCATATTTGTATTGAATAGTGAACCTCAGACTGTGTTTCTTATATCGTGAGATAAGCAGATTGTCCCATTCCTACTGAATTGGACATTGTGATTCAGAATCAGAATCAGAAATACTTTATTGATCCCCGAGGGGAAACTCTTTGTAACAGCAGCTCACTAGCATGTCAGTGCACACAAGAATGAAAGTACTAAGCAAGACAAAAGCAATAATATAATACACTATATGTCAGGGTTTTGGGAATATCTTCCCTCTACTTCCTCATGTTTCCCAGTGTTTTTCCCTGCCTTGTGTTTCCTGTCTGTCTTGTTTTGTTCGTCTGGAGCCTTCCACGGAGCAGACCAGTCTCTCTCTCTCCTCCACACCTGCAATCACTCACCTGCACCCCGCCTACCTGCACACCTGCAACTCATCCCAGTTCATCACCATCTCCTGCAGTATTTAAACACCGGTTCAACCACCCAGTCTTCGCCAGATCGTACTATCCCTACCGTGGTATTTACGTCGGGCTCTTCCCGCTACAACTTCCTATGAAGATTGTTCGAGTGTTTTGTCACAGCAACTTATTGTTTCCCTCTGTCTCCACATCCAG
>CM022475.1:2400221-2447158 GCA_011952105.1 Coreoperca whiteheadi | reverse complement strand
AAACATTTTGATTGACATTAAACCCCACTGAGCCCCAAAGTTTGAATGTTTTACAGGGCAGTAGCAAATATATAAATAAATATAACTCACCACTGGGGCGGCTGTGGCTAGGTGTGGAAGGTCGGCGGTTCGATCCCGGCTTCCCCCAACCGTGTGTCGAAGTATCCTTGAGCAAGATGCTGAACCCCAAATTGCTCCCGAAGCTGTGCCTTCGGTGTGTGAGTGTATGAATTGTTAGTTTAATTTGTACTAATGGGCAGTTAGCTCCTGCCATCAGTGTATGAATGTGTGTGTCAGTGTAAATGTGATATGTAATGTGAAAGCCCTTTGAGTAGTTGGACGACTAGAAAGTAGCCATACAAGTACAGTCCATTTATATTCACTGTGCGTTACAGTCGGGTAGGTTGGCCTTCTCTAGCCACCCGTGGGCTTGTACGCTGGAACATTCATTTCTAAAGTGATTATCCTATCTCTGTGTTGATATTTCAAAGAAAACTAGTGGACAATTTTCTTTGTGCTTAAGATGTTTTTATGTGTTTGTTCCCAAATATGTGTACAGCGCTTTGAAAAAGGGTATTTAATGTATTCTACACCTTCTGCCAGGAATCGGCTCCTGAAAGACTTTTAAAGGCTTTTAAATCCAAAATGAAATATTTTTTCCTTTAAAAGAGTTTGTTAGTTTATGCTTCTGTTCCAATATCTGATCTTATTGTAGTCTGGTGATCTGTCTGAAACTAATTGTTTTTATCTGTGCTGCTGCTAATCTTGGCCAGGTCTCCATTGAAAAAGACTTTATTAAACTCAATGGGATATCCTGGTTAAATAAAGGTTAAATACATTTTTAAATAATTGCTACCTTCTGATACAGTGATAGCAAAATGGGACAGTGGGTGCCAGGGCCTCTGTAATTCGATGTGGAATACCACAGTTTGGATAGATACCTTAACCTGCAGTCATCACGACGGCTACATTAGTGGCTGTTTCTGAGGACTCTTCTTTTATCTGCTGTGTACCTAAAGTACATAAATCAAAATTTAATAACATCTTTCTTAATACCAATTTTGAATCTTTATTTCAGATTTGCAATACAATTTGTCAGCATTTATAATGCCAATGCTTATAGTAAATAATTGATCGGAAATAGTTACAACTCACATTTAAAGTTTCACAATTGGCATCTACAAACATAATTTAAAACATCCATCCATCCATCCATCCATTTTCTACCGCTTATCCGGGGCCGGGTCGTGGGGGCAGCAGTCTAAGCAGAGACACCCAGACTTCCCTCTCCCCAGACACTTCCTCCAGCTCTTCTGGGGGAATACAGAGGCGTTCCCAGGCCAGCCGAGCGACATAGTTCCTCCAGCGTGTCCTAGGTCTTCCCCGGGGCCTCCTCCTGGTTGGACATGCCCGAAACACCTCCCCAGAGAGGCGTCCAGGAGGCATCTGGTACAGATGCCCGAGCCACCTCAGCTGACTCCTCTCGATGTGGAGGAGCAGCGGCTCTACTCTGAGTTCCTCCCGAGTGACCGAGCTCCTCACCCTATCTCTAATGAAGCGCCCAGCCACCGTGCGGAGGAAACTCATTTCAGCCGCCTGTATCCGGGATCTTGTCCTTTTGGTCATGACCCAAAGCTCATGACCATAGGTGAGAGTAGGAACGTAGATCGACTGGTAAATAGAGAGCTTTGCCTTGCAGCTCAGCTCCTTCTTTACCACGACAGACCGGTACATCGACCGCATCACTGCAGAGGATGCACCGCTCCGTCCTTCCCTCACTCGTGAACAAGAGCCCAAGATACTTAAACTCCTCCACTTGAGGCAGGAGCTCTCCACCAACCTGAAGGGCACAAGCCACCCTTTACCGACTGAGAACCATGGCCTCGGACTTGGAGGTGCTGATTCTCATCCTCGCCGCTTCACACTCGGCTGCAAACCGTCCCAGTGCACGCTGAAGGTCCTGATTTGATGAAACCAACAGGACAACATCATCTGCAAAAAGCAGAGACGAAATCCTATGGTCCCCAAACCGGACTCCCTCCGGCCCCCAACTGCGCCTAGAAATTCTGTCCATATAAATAATGAACAGGACCGGTGACAAAGGGCAGCCCTCCCGGAGTCCAACATGCACCGGGAACAGATCTGACTTACTGCCGGCAATGCGAACCAAACTCCTGCTCCAGTCATATAGGGACCGGACTGCCCTTAGCAGAGGGCCCAGGACCCCATACTCCCAGAGCACCCCCCAAAGGTCGCCGCAAGGGACACAGTTGAATGCCTTCTCCAGATCCACAAAGCACATGTGGACTGGTTGGGCAAAATCCCATGAACCCTCCAGCAACCTAGCAAGGGTATAGAGATGGTCCAGTGTTCTACGACCGAGACGAAAACCGCATTGTTCCTCCTGAATCCGAGGTTTGACTATCGGTCAAATTCTCCTCTCCTCTATTCACCCGAGTGTCCAAGACATACGGCCCGAGGTCAGATGAAACAACCAAAAAGTTGATGATCGACCTCCGACCTAGGGTGTCCTGGTGCCACGTGCACTGATGGTCAGGGCGGATCTCATCCACCCCCGGTGCCCTGCCACCGAGGAGCTTCTCAACTACCTCAGTGACCTCAGCCCGGGAGATCGACGGGCCCGCAACCGAGACCCCAGCCTCTGCTTCCGCAATGGAAGACATGCCGGTGGGGTTGAGGAGATCCTCGAAGTACTCCTTCCACCGTCCAAGGATGTCCCCAGTCGAAGTCAGCAGATTCCCACCCCCACTGTAAACAGTGTGTGCAGGGCACTGCTTCCCCCACCTGAGGCGCCGGATGGTTTGCCAGAATCTCTTCGAGGCCGACCAATAGTCCTTCTCCATGGCCTCACCGAACTCCTCCCAGACCCGAGTTTTTGCCTCCGCAGCCACCCGGGCCGAGGCCCGCTTGGCCATCCGGTACCCATCAGCTGCCTCCGGAGTCCCCCGAGCCAACCAGGCTCGATAGGACTCTTTCTTCAGCTTGACGGCATCCCTTACTTCCGGGGTCCACCACCGGGTTCGGGGATTGCCGCCACGACAGGCACGAGACCCCGCGGCCACAGCTCCGAGCGGCCGCGTCGACAATGGAGGTGGAGAACATGGTCCACTCGGACTCCATGTCTCCAGCCTCCCTCGGGATGAGGTTGATGATCTCTCTGACTGGAGACTCTGCCAAACGTTCCCAGCAGACCCTCACAGTACGTTTGGGTCTGCCAAGTCTGTCCAGCTTCCTCCCCCGCCATCGGATCCAACTCACCACCAGGTGGTGATCAGTTGACAGCTCCGCCCCTCTCTTCACCCGAGTGTCCAAGACATATGGCCGAAGGTCAGATGAAACAACCACAAAGTCGATCATCGACCTCCGACCTAGGGCGTCCTGGTGCCACGTGCACTGATGGACACCCTTATGCTTGAACATGGTGTTCGTTATGGACAAACCGTGACTAGCACAGAAGTCCAATAACAGAACACCACTCGGGTTCAGGTCGGGGGGCCGTTCCTCCCAATCACGCCCCTCCAGGTATCACTGTCGCTGCCCACGTGAGCATTGAAGTCCCCCAGTAGAACCACGGAGTCCCCGGTCGGAGCACTTTCCAGCACCCCTCCCAGAGACATCAAGAAGGTCGGGTACTCTATACTGTCATTCGGCCCGTAAGCACAAATAACAGTGAGAGACCTATCCTCAACCCGAAGGCGAAGGGAAACGACCCTCTCGTTCACCGGGGTGAACTCCAACACATGGCGGCTGAGCTGGGGGGCTATAAGCAAGCCCACACCAGCCCGCCGCCTCTCACCGCGAGCAACTCCAGAGTAGTAGAGAGTCCAGCCTCTCTCAAGGAGTTGGGTTCCAGAGCCCAAGCCGTGCGTGGAGGCGAGCCCGACTATCTCTAGTCGGTATCTCTCAACCTCCCGCACCAGCTCAGGCTCCTTCCCCCCCAGCGAGGTGACATTCCATGTCCCTAGAGCCAGATTCCGTGTCCGGGGATTGGGTTGCCGAGGCCCCCGCCTTCGACTGCCACCCAATCCACAAAGCACCGGCCCCCTACGGTTCCTCCTGCAGGTGGTGGGCCCACGGGAGGTCGGCCCCACGTCGCTAGTTCGGGCTGAGCCCGGCCGGGCCCCATGGGGCAAGACCCGGCCACCAGGCGCTCGCGTTCGAGCCCCAACCCCGGGCCTGGCTCCAAGGTGCGGCCCCGGTTGCGCCGTACCGGGCGACGTCACGGACCTAGTTTTTATTTTCACCATGAGGGGGGATTCGAACCGCTCTTTGTCTGGCCTGTCACCCAGGACCTGTTTGCCTTGGGAGACCCTACCAGGGGCAATGGCCCCAGACAACATAGCTCCTAGGTTCATTCAGGCACGCAAACCCCTCCACCACAGTAAGGTGGCGGTTCTAGGAGGGTAATGTAATCCAAATACCAAATACTAATAAAATAGCATTGTATGTTAAAAGGCAGAATGACAAAACAACTCTCTAAATAAACGACCTGGGTACCGAGGAGAAGATCATCCTCTGTAATGGTCAGCGGAACCGCCTCATTGAAGGCATTGGTACAACTGGTAAGATATTGTAAAAAATGAATTCCTACTTGATTGTAGTTTGTTATTACTTTAATGTATTTGACTTTTCTTGTGTTGTCACCTAGTAAGGTGGTGCTGAAAAGGGCTCATTAGCTTGCAATTCAACATTTATATGTACATTAGGACATTCTGGAGTGTGGGTATTTAAATGTCACTCTTTGGTGCCTATTGTGTAAAAAGAAATTAGTCTTGCATTCTTTAATAGGTGGAGGCTTCGATAAACATTACGCTCGTTACCTTGTCCTCTTCCTCTTCCACCTCATCAGCTCCTGGTATGTACTGTCACAGAGGGCAACGATTTGTTGTGCATTCTGCTTCAAGAATGACATACCTAAAGAGAAGATGATTCAAATTAAATTTCAGTACTTTTTGTCATTTTTAACTCTTTCGCAAGTTCAATGTGGTTCTGATGAAAGGCACAACTATTGACATAATGAAGATCTTGATAAAGACCACAGAGAGGGAGCCCCTTGCTGGCAGCCAGGAGTGCAAAAGGTTGCAACCAAGTGGGACAAATATCAGCTTATATCAAATGATATTAAAGAGGCTATAAAATACATTGACTTTGAGACCTATACATGCAGTCACAAAACATCCAGCAATGGCACTGTAGTGACAATAAAGTTAAGTCATTATCACATGAATTAATGTTAACGTCCAGCTAACGAACTGCCAGCTGGCAGCGCTGCAGGACCTGGGACAGTATGTTTGCGCTAAAAGGGTCAGCAAGGTGGCCCTGACTGATGACCAAGTGGCAACTGTGAGATCAACTTTTCAGTGCCTTATATGTTAGTCAGTTGCAAATTCATTCTCTCCAAACAAATCATATTTGTCAGTAAATTCAAGTCATTGCATTACCCTCTTCAAAGTGGCCTGTCACATTAATGGTTTCTGCCAAACTTTGTTTGAAGATTTATTTCTAGTACAGAAGATAACACATACTGTATGTACTACCTAATTACAGGGAAATGTGTCTAAAAACAGTAACATATTTTATGTTTGATGTGATACTGCAGCCATAAAACAATGGCATGTTGGATTTTAATACGTTAATCTATATAAGTTGGATGTTGCTTCAGTGAAGATGCAACCAGCAGATACAAAATATGGATGTTACTGGGAATTGAATTCAAGGGAATTGAATTAACCCCTTTGTATTAGCTTTCTTGCATTATACAATTTGCATTCACGTTTGGGGCATTTGTGTTTGTGTGTATGGATATTTGAAGGAGGAGAACAACCAGAATAAACACACACACCCAAAACACACCCCATAAGACCCACGACATGACAGGAGAGACTAGTGAACCAAAGAAGGCAGCCAACCGTACAGAAGAGGTAGGTGACTATAAAATGCATTTCATTCACAGTTCTAAAATATGACCAAAGAAGTAATTTTGCTTGTGTTCAATTCTATGTTATTATCCATTTCTCCCCCACATTCTCACTCACACTCTTCAGGTACGTATCATATATCATATATGTATCAGTATGTACGACACACATACTGTGGTCTGCAGCACTGTGTGTCGGACACTGTTGTCAGCAACACTGGGGCCCCTCAGGGGACTGTCCTCTCTCGCTTCCTCTTCACCATCTACACCACAGACTTCAGCCACCACACAGAGTCCTGCCACCTTCGGAAGTTTTCTGATGACTCTGCTGTGGTGGGCTGTATCAGTGGTGGTGATGAGACTGAGTACAGGGCTGTGGTGGGTAACTTTGTCTCAAGGTGCGAGCAGAACCATCTGCAGCTCAATGCGACAAAGTCCAAGGAGCTGGTTGTAGACCTACGAAGGGCCAAGGCACCAGTGACTCCGGTTTCCATCCAGGGGGTCAGCTTGGGCATCGTTGAGGATTACAAGTATGTGGGAGTACACATAGACAATAAACTGAACTGGGGTTAGAACACTCAAGCTCTGTACAGGAAGGGGCAGAGCCGCTATTGTCTGAGGAGGCTGAGGTCCTTCAACATCTGCCGGACAATGCTGAGGAGGTTTTACGAGTCTGTGGTGGCCAGTGCTATCCAGTATGCTGTTGCATGCTGGGGCAGCAGGTTGAGAGTAGTGGACGCTAACAGACTCAGTTAACAGATCCGTAAGGCCAGTGACATTGTTGGGGTGGAGCTGGACTCTCTGTCGGTGGTTTCAGAGAGGAAGATGCTGGCTAAACTACATGCCATCCTGCCATCCCCACCCTGTTCTGTCACTTTCCACTCCCTCTGCGGCATCTGCTGAGACCTCATGCTAAGCTAGCAGTTCAAAAGGATCTGAACCGCTGTCTGGACCGTCACTAAAGGTGGAGACTTTGGGGGACTTGAGGTCACAGCTTTCAATTTCGGCATAGTTGCAAAAGTGAAACACGAGCCGTTATGTTCCAGGTGTAATGAGAGTTAGAATGTAAATGGTTCTCTGAATTCTGGCTACGCATCTGAAATGCGTCACTTCAGCATTTAGGTGATGCGATTACCCTTGAGCCAGCTCCATTGTATGTATCTATTGAAAAGACCATAAGTGGTTCAAAGCTCAGAAAGCCAGTAAGTGGCCCTTTAAGCTTAGATTATTTTGTGTCACATAATCTTCCTAAAGGTCAAGAATGAATCCATACACAAAAAAAACCATACATAGATACATATAATGTCAAGAACACATGTTTGTTTGTGTAGGAGATGTATTGAAGGTGACACATCCTTGTCAAGAGTGCTTTGGAAAAAGAAATTGAACTGCATTTAAATGAAAAGTGAGTTAAATGACACTAGAGAAAGAGAGGGAGGAGTGGAGTGCACAATGGTAAATAAGGCCATAAAGATAAAGGCAGTGAGAGAGACATAGCTGTGGAGGGAGTTAATTATGAAGAAGCTGGCTGACAGAGCAGTAAATCCGCAAAGAAGCCAAAGCTGCTGTGTGTGGTCACTGCCAGTCACAGACTCTGCTAGTCATTGCAGTCAGTCTGACAGTCATACACTCTGCTAGCCAACAAGCACTAGTAACCAGCTAGTCTAGATGGTTACGACAAGTACTGTATGCCAACGAGAAGCAGTTTGAGAGCCGAAGAACCTTTGTTATTGTGTATAGCTTCATTATTTAAAAAATGCTATTTCAAGACAAGTATTCAGTAACTTATTTGCAATCATGAATAAATGCAAAGAATACAGCAATGAACCACCAAAAAGTGCTAGAATGAAGCCATGACAATCGATGCAGTGTCGATTATCACGTGGGACAGCTCCCAGGAGCTCTCTTGTATCGTTCCGTTCCACATTGGTGGAAAGATCTGCCTGTTCCTACAAGATCAGCAGTTTCTTTAGCCACCTTTAAAAATGTCTGAAAACGCATCTCTTCCGTCAACACCTAACTGACAATCAGTAACTTCTACTTCCTTTGTATCTCTTTTCTTAAACAACAAAATAAAACTTCCTATCTTTAGCTTTGTATACTGTGCTGGGCTTTAACAGACTAGTTTTTGGTGCACTTTGTTACCTTGTGTTGTTATAATTGCTTCGATTGTCTTCCTTATATGTAAGTCGCTTTGGATTAAAGGGGACTGTAAAGGGACTGTACTTGTATAGTGCCTTTCTAGTCGTCCGACTACTCAAAGCGCTTTCACACTACATATCACATTTACCCATTCACACACTGATGGCAGGGGGAGCTAAACTGCTCATTACTACAAATTAAACTAATCATTCACACACACACCGAAGGCGCAATTTGGGGTTCAGTATCTTGCTCAAGGATACTTCGACACATGGCTGGGGGAAGCCAGGATCGAACCGCCAACCTTCCAATTGGTAGACGACCCGCTCTACCCCCAAGCCACAGCCGCCAAAGCATCTGCTAAATGAATGCTAAATGTAAATGTAAATGCAATCCGTGCGCTCGGGCCCACGTGGCGACTGCTTGTGTCGGCCGTTTCTCTCGCTGGAGACGCGGTGGCAGCATTTACCACTGTGTTTGTCACAGTTCACCTTTCTAACGTTTGTCATGTTAGAAATGCAGGCGCTGAACAGCCAGACTGGAGCAGGCTGTTCTGTGCGAGCGGGCCAGCAGCTCCAGACAGAGATCAGGAACCCAGAGAGGACAAAACGAGATGCAAAGAAGGAGAAATTGATCTTTGGGTTTCTTCCTGTTTTACAGTCTTCTGTCTGTGATGTCAACGGCGCAAAACACTTTTTAAATTATTTCTTTGTTTCTTTCTAAAGAATTAATAAAGATTAACATGTCTAATTTTCCCATGTTTAACAGCTTGGGAAATTAGCAATGATACAGTAAAACAATATTACAAAATAATACTTAAAGCTAGGGTAGGCAATTAATTTCAAAAGCATTTTGTTATATTTGCTGAAATTCTCAATACATCCCGACAGCAATCAATAAATCAAATGCTCTGAAACAAAAATTAAAAACAAAATTCGGTATCTGTGGCTGGACTGTAATAAGCACAGCATATCATTTCATTCAGCCTGGCATGCATTGTGCCTCTGCACTCATTCCACATGAAATGTGTTTTGGTGGAGTGGCTTGGAAGGGAGGCATGAAGAGAGGGGGTGGGATTTTTTCAGTTTCACTTTCACTTTCAAAATCTAGCTGTCTCTTGTTAGTTTCTCCAACCTCAGCTGACTCCTCTCGATGTGGAGGAGCAGTGGCTTTACTCTGAGCTCCTCCAGAGTGACCGAGCTCCTCACCCTATCTCTAAGGGAGCGCCCAACCAGGAAACTAATTTCAGCCGCCTGTATCCAGGATCTTGTCCTTTCGGTCATGACCCAAAGCTCATGACCATAGGTGAGAGTAGAAACGTAGATCGACTGGTAAATAGAGAGCTTCCCCTTGCAGCTCAGCTCTTTCTTCACCACGACAGACCGGGACATCGACCGCATCACTGCAGAGGATGCCCCGATCTGCCTGTCGATCTCCCACCAAGATACTTAAACTGCTCCACTTGAGGCAGGAGCTCTCCACCAACCTGAAGGGGACAAATCACCCTTTTCCGGCTGAGAACCATGGCCTCTGACTTGGAGATGCTGATTCTCATCAGAGCACCCCCCACAGGTAGCTGCGAGGGACACAGTCGAATGCCTTCTCCAGATCCACAAAACACATGTGGACTGGTTGGGCAAACTCCCATGAACCCTCCAGCAACCTGGCGAGGGTGTAGAGATGGTCCAGTGTTCCACAACAGGGACAAAAACCGCATTGTTCCTCCTGAATCCGAGGTTCGACTATCGGCCAAATTCTCCTCTCCAGTACCCTGGCATAGACATTTCCGGGGAGGCTGAGGAGTGTGATCCCCCTGTAGTTGGAACACACCCTCTGGTCCCCCTTCTTAAACAGAGGGACCACCACCCCAGTCTGCCAGTCCAGAGGCACTGTCCCCAGCTGCCACGCGATGTTGCAGAGGCGTGTCAACCAAGACAGCCCCAGAACATCCAGAGACCTGAGGTACTCAGGGTGGATCTCATCCACCCCTGGTGCCTTGCCACCGAGGAGCTTCTCAACTACCTCAGTGACCTCAGCCCGGGAGATCGACGCGTCCACAACCGAGCCCTCAGCCTCTGCTTTCGCAATGAAAGACATGTCGGTGGGGTTGAGGAGATCCTGGAAGTACCTCTTCCACCATCCGAGGATGTCCCCAGTCAAAGTCAGCAGATTCCCACCCCCACTGTAAACAGTGTGTGCAGGGCACTGCTTCCTCCTCCTGAGGTGCCGGATGGTTTCTTCGAGGCCGACCAATAGTTCTTCTCCATGGCCTCATCGAACTCCTCCCAAACCCAGGTTTTTGCCTCTGCAACCACCTGGGCTGAAGCTCGCTTGGCCCTCCGGTACCCATCAGCTGCCTCCGGAGTCCCCCGAGCCGACCAGGCGCGATAGGACTCCTTCTTTAGCTTGACGGCATCCCTTACTTCCGGGGTCCACCACCGGGTTTGGGCTTTGCCGCCACGACAGGCACCGGAGACCCCGCGGCCACAGCTCTGAGCAGCCGCGTTGACAATAGAGGTGGAGAACATGGTCCACTCGGACTCAATGTCTTCAACCTCTTTTGGGATCTGGTTGAAGCTCTGCCGGAGGGGGGAGTTGAAGATCTTTCTGACCAGAGACCAAATGTTCCCAGCAGACCCTCACAGTACGTTTGGGTCTGCCAAGTCTGTCCAACTTCCTCCCCCGCCATCGGATCCAACTCACCACCAGGTGGTGATCAGTTGACAGCTCCGCTCCTCTCTTTACCCCAGTGTCCAAGACATATGGCCAGAGGTCAGATGAAACAATCCTGGTGCCATGTGGACTGATGGACACCCTTATTCTTGAACATGGTGTTCGTTATGGACAAACCGTGACTAGCACAGAAGTCCAATAACAGAACACCACTCGGGTTCAGGTTGGGGGGGCCGTTCCTCCCAATCCCGCCCCTCCAGGTATCACTGTAGCTGCCCACGTGAGCTTTGAAGTCCCCCAGTAGAACAACGGAGTCCCCGGTCGGAGCACTTTCCAGCACCCCTCCCAGAGACGCCAAGAAGGTCGGGTACTCTACACTGGCATTCGGCCCGCAAGCACAAATAACAGTGAGAGACCTATCCCCGACCCGAAGGCGAAGGGAAACGACCCTCTCGTTCACCGGGGTGAACTCCAACACATGGAGGCTGAGCTGGGGGGCTATGAGCAAGCCCACACCAGCCCGCCGCCTCTCAGCGCGGGCAACTTCAGAGTAGTAGAGAGCCCAGCCTCTCTCAAGGAGTTGGGTTCCAGAGCCCAAGCTGTGCGTGGAGGCGAGCCCGACTATCTCTAGTCGGTATCTCTCAACCTCGCGCACCAGCGCAGGCTCAGTGAAACAGTGAAACCAAACAGCATAGAGCAGCATTTAAGAGCGTTTACCTTGAAACTGCTTGAACGCATCCATTATGTTAGAGAAGTCTGGACAAAATGGACACATCTGTATGTGATCTTTTATTTGATTTAATTTAAAGTCAACATCAATAACCCTTGATGGTGCGCACTCACACAGATGAAATGAAAGAAGATTAATGAAAAACAGGATGGAATAAATGTGAGGAAGAAGTTGGACATAGAGCTGGTCAGAGAGAGTATAATGGAACACCACCTGTCACTTTTTGATCCAAGTTTGATTGATTTATGACTTATTCAGCCCCGCCCCTTTTATATCAAATCCCCCCACTCCCCCCTCCTCCCCCACAGGACATAAAATGAATTAATTAATGGATTGAATTAAATAATTTAAAACAAATTAAAAAATATATTTTTTATTTAGGAGTGAAAAGGTTCATTCATTAAAGTATATGAAATTAAACTTTGTATCTTTAAAGTGCATCCTGACGGCCCCCTCCATGCGGCACTGGGTGTGTGTGTGTGTGTGTGTTGGAGGGGGTGGGGATCACCGCAAACATCGGCTAGACCTCATTCTGTCCGTTAGAAAAGCCCACGTTTGTAGTAATGTTGTTACATTTTATTGCAATTTATTTTCATTAATTTACAAAGAACAAAAGCTTTAGAAACTTAAAATAAGGAAACTCTGTGCCGCTTGAATGAATAAAATGTCTTTTCAATAGATGAAACGTATTAAACGAGTCCGACGCAAGAATAAAACGTCATTTCAAGAGCTCTCCTTCAGCTGTAAACGGCTAAAACTTGTCAAACTCACCATTCTCTGTCTTGCAAAACACACAAGTCTCTCTCCGAAATAAGACAAACTCAAAGTGAAGCGGCGTAGACGAGTATAAAATGCAACTTTTGCAGCCGTCTTCATCCTGTGCTCAACACAGTCTGCTCCGGTCGTGTTTCTGCTCCGCAGTGGTAAGTGACACACGCTGACTTGTGACCCTCCCTCGGGCTATTATCACCATAAGACAGTCAGGAGTCTGCTAGAAAAGCCCTCTTTTACCGGTACATTTTAATGCAAACTATATTTATTTTCATTAAAGAAAGCCCCTCAATGTAATCAGGAGCCTGTCGTCACATGCGTATTACGTGAACAAAAGTCTTTACCGGTTGCTTTAAACATTGTGTCGGTAAACGCTGTTGACTTGCTCTAAAGGTTTATTGCATTTGTTTTTTAAAAAATATATGCATCATGTTGTCAATAAATAAAATAAACCCCCGAATGCATTTAGCCGCCGGTTAGGCCAGCACGACGCATGAGGAAAAAACACAGCATAGTGCTTAGCGCTGTTGACTTACATTCTCCCTAATGCTTGCAAAATCAAGAGCTACAGTTCAATCGCTTCGTTAGTTTAAGTGACACAGAAAATATAACACACATCTTTCATTGATTCATCCGAAATTTAGAGCTTGAGTCTGTCGCTTGTTGCGGAGTATTGTAGCCGGCCCTCATTTCCCAGCATCCACTGCCTAGTCTGCTGTGTATATTACTCAGAGACATGACTAGCTTCATGAACGCTACAAATGTTAGAATTGCTAAATGTGAAAGCCGGTGCCATGGAGGGATCGATGGAGGCCGGCCCCTGTCTCAGATGAGCAACTCGTTTCCTGCCGATAGTGAGGCGCCGAGGGGCCCCTGAGCAATGCCGTGATCCCGGTCCAAAAGCCGGCGTTGGCAGGTGGCCCTGGAGATGGTAAATGGAGAGGAGAGGAGGAGAGGGGAGGAAAGAAGAGGAGAAAGAAAGTAGAAGAGGGGCAGGTAAGGGGATGAGGAGAGGGGGGCGGAAATGAGGAGATGAAAAGAAAGAAGGAAACAAAAGCAAAGGAATAGAAAGAAAGCCAAAAAAAGGAGGAGAAGCGCCCAGAGTGGAGGAGAGAGGAATTAAGTAAAGGAAAGAAAATGAAAGGAGATGAATGAGGATGTGGGATAAGGGGATGAGGAAATGTATGGAAAAAGAAAAGTGGAAAGAAAAGGGAGGAAAGGACAAGGAAGGAAAAGAAACGATGAGAAGGGAGAAGGACTGGGGAGGGAAGGAAATGAAAGGAGGGTTAAGTTGAGGTGAGAGATGGGGAGGAGAGTGCTGAACCTTTCTGTTTTCAGAGACTTAAGAGTTGCTTTGGTCTGGTCTGGTGTGGAGACACACACACCCCCTCACATTTCATGTGTGAAGGAGCATAGTGATGTGTCAGCAATGAACAGTGACCCTGGTGAAGCGCCAGGCTATCCCAGTGCTGATCAGACGCTTTCAAATACTTCCACACATATTTCTTTTCCTCCCTCTGGAGTTTCCCAGCTGTCTGACAAACCAGCAAGAGACACCAAAAAAAGAAGCTGCTGTGAAATGAAACCACTGATTCGAAAACCACATGCTCCATTTCCACAGCCAGGTTTTTTTTCTACATTTCCCAGAATACTATACAAAAGAGCCCAGGAAAAGGATTATCAATCAAACAATGAGCTATACAAGCATATAGCAGCAGTGGCTGCCCTGTTGTATTATGTTTTCCTAAAGGGGACATCGCAGAGGATCAATAATTCCCGATCGCCCCTCCAATATCTACCATGCTGCAAATGAATGACTGCTGAATTTAATTTTGCTGCTTCAGTTTCAGGGTCCTGGTATTGTTCTCGCTGGCTCACTGTCAAACTGTCATGGCTTACTGGGGCACTTGAGTAAAATTGAGCCATCATTAATGTTGTTAGTAATACCTGTGCTTTTCCTAGAATGACAAGTCAAAATGTCACATGAAACTCACAAGGACTAAGACACTTTGTGGCCACTTTGCGTCTCTTTGTAGTTGTTTTGCATGTCTTTGTTATTTTGTTATTTTGCATCTCTGTTGTCATTTTGGGTCCATTTGTGGTCATTTTGCTTCTCTTTGTAGTTATTTTGCATGTCTTTGTAGCCATTTTGTGTCTCTTGGTAGTCATTTTGTATCTCTTTGTGGTTGTTTTGCATCTCTTTGTAATAATTTTTTCTCTCTTTTTGGTCATTTTTTGACTATGGTCTTTGTTGTAATTTTGTGTTCATTAGTGATAATTTTGCATCTCTATATGGTCATTTTGTGTCTCTTTTGGGTCATTGTGGGTCTCCTTGTAGTTTTACATCTCTTCTGTGGACACTATTTGACAACTTGACTGGATTTACATAAGCGCAATGTGCAATACACAATGCACATTTTTCCCTGAGAGGTTTAAACCATGACAACAATCATTCCCTAAGCTTAACCCAATATCTTTAGGTGCCTACACCTAACCTAACCTTAAACATAGTGTGTGTCTCTTTGTTGACACACAGAGATGTACAACGACCACAAAGAGATGCACAATTCCACAAAGAGAGGCCAAACTACTACAATGAAAAACAGATGCAAAACAACTACAATGATACAATGTAACCACAAAGAGATGCCAAATGACCACAGAGAGAAACGTTTGTGCGTCTTTGTGTCCTGGAATCAATTAAGCATGCTGCATGTTATCAGCTTTAGCCAACACTATGTCAATAAAGGCTCCAGTAAATACATGAGCAGGACATTTATTATTAGTATTTTTAAACAGAATTCAGTCAATTTGTGTGTGAACTTGTAAATGTGACTATGGTAACAAGAACATCTTTAGTCCAACATTAATGTGTCTTGTGACTGCATTACATCCTAGCCAATTGAAACTAATTGTCAGTGAAGAAGCTGGTCTCACTGCAGTGCAAAGTGACAGCTCCAGAAAGAAGCAGTTTGCTCTTTAATTGAGGGACTGACAACAAAACCTGACATTTACTATTGACATTTTACATAGATGAAACCCTTTCTGCTATCACAGTTCTCTAGCTGTGTTGCAGATGGCCCAATGTAACCTCCAAGGAAAGAAAAAATAATAATACACAGCTGAAACAAACTGGAGTCATGAATTTAAGTTCAATTTAGTAAATTTTTCAATTTTATTTATATTGCGCCAATTCATAACAGAAGTTATTTCATTGCACATTGCACTTGTTGCAATATGTTTAGCATTGGCAAAAGAACAATTCATGAAAGCTGCTGACTATTAAATATTTGTTTTAAATCAATATATAGTCTATATATTCTATATATAGTCTATTAAATCTATATAATATAGTCTAAATGATCTTCTTCCCAGCCACAGCACACTTAAAATAAAATAGTAAAATATATGTGATGGGAAAACTACATGAGTGCAAAAAACATACAGTATATGAAAGTAAGTGGGATAATCTTATATTTACATCCAAAATCTATTTGGACTTAAGACAGTACAGGAGTAATTTATGCTCTGATTTGTGAGCATGCTGCTCATACACAGATCGCAAAAATACTCACAGACTTCCATTTCAAAAGTGATTGTCGCTCACAAATTGCAGATACATTTCCAAGTCTTAAAGAGCCCTTGCATGCTCATGAAAGGGCACCAAGTATGGTGCTTGTAAAAATTAACGCAAGTGGAAATTATGTCATGTTGCAAATTGCAGCTTGTGTAAATTTGGTGGAATGAGCCCCAGATCTTATCATCCAACAAGTATTGGACTTCACTAATGCTGTTGTGGCTGAATAGGAGCAAATCCCTGAAGCCAGGTTATAACTAGAAGTGGGGGGTTGCAGCACATTAATGCCCATGGTATTGCAATGACATGTTACACTATAACGTGGGTGGAATGTTTGCCTGTCCACATACTTTGTTCAGGTGTCCACATACCTGACATCCAGATGAATTATATAGACATTCTGGATATAAATATGTGTTAGAATCTGCCTATTAAACACCCATCCAGCCCTACTGTGGTTTAGATGTAATACTGTATATGAAATGCCACACTGTGACTGTGGAAATGGCCCCAGAACGCAGCGGAACGTATCATATTCCATTTTCTCTTGCCTGTCTTATCTGATCATAAGCGTGATCAATAGCAAAGCTAATAAAACCAAATGCATCTCGCTCCTTCCTGCAGCCTGCTACCTGTGTTTTCCTTTCAATAATCCTGAGTGCCTAAAAAATTTCTGAGCACAAACTCCCCGCCTTTGACACCCAAAGATGCCAAATAACGCCACAGCCTATCAGAAGGTGACATCAAGAGTGTGCGATCATCTGGCAAATATGTACAAATAAATAAAAAACACGTAAATGCCACATCAGATTTTCACACAAATATACCGAAGCATTCAGGGTGGGAAGCCTGTGGCATTTTCAAAGTGTCTCATTTAACAAATGAGAGAACATTCCAGCAAAATCTAATTCACACCTCATGAACAGACTGCAGCTGCACGATATACGAAGGATCTCAGTGAAGTGTTGCTACAGTCTGAACACTCCCAGGCCAAATTTCTGAGCAGTGTGAAGTCTGGGTTGTTCTGTACCCTGCAGATCCTCTTCCTTGCCAATGTCAATCTGTGAGTCCCCCGCTTTGGTCCAGACTGAAATATCTCATAAACTATTGGATTGTCATGACATTTTGTACAATATTCATAAGATGTCTCCGAATGACTTTGGTGATCCCCTTGCTTTTCCTCTATTGTCGCCATGATGTTGACCTTTTTGGTTTTGAATGAAATGTTTCACCAAATAATAACTTTATTTATATAGCACTTTTTAAAAACAGAGTTTACAAAGTGCTTTGACTGACAAAGCATAGCAGAAACAGGATACCAAGATGGCAATTTAACAGCAGAAAGAAAAACCGGAATGCCAAACAAAGCAAGACAAAAAATTAAGACAAGACAACTTAAAAACAATGAAAAACATGAGAAAGGAAATAAAAAAATGCAAACAATTAAAGCAATAAAGACACGAATAAAAAGACAACATATAGACATCACATAAAAGCAAGTCTATAAAGATGACTTTTTAGAAGTGATCTAAAAGAAGTCACTGATTCTGTGAGCCTTATCTCCTCAGGTCGTTCCACAGGGGCCCTGATGGCAAAAGCACAGCACCTTTAGATGTAAGCCTCGACTTTGGAACAGCCAAAAGGGCCCCACCTAAGGATCTAAGGCTGCAAGCTGGCTCATATGGGGTCAACATTTCCATTATGTAGCATGGGGCCAGACCCATACGTGCTTTAAGTGATAAGTGTAAATTCTTTAAATTAATTCTAAAACAATGGCGAAAAGTCAGGATTGGGGTAATGTCTGTTAAAATGAATGAAAAGTCTAGCTGCTGCATTCTGAACTACTTGGAGGCCAGCCAGGGATTTTTGGTTTATGCCTGAATGGAGGGAGTTACAGAAGTCAAGTCTAGAGAAGATGAATGCGCGAATAACTTTTGCAGGTCAAAGTGTGACAGCAGTGATTTGATTCTGGTAATGGTTCTTATTTGGAAAAAGCAGGACTGGACAAATTTTTTTAATTTGTGGTAGATCAGAATCAAACAGTACACCCAAATTTCTGCCAGTGAGCTCCACAAAGAGGGGACCAAGGCATTTCTCAATGAGACTGATGGGGTGCGATTTGATTGAACAATATGATTTCTGTTTTTGAGATGAAGAAAATGTTGTGCCATCCAACAGTTGACATCAGTGAGACAGTCTAAAACAGCAGCTAGGCATTTTGGGTCACCAGGTTTCAGGGGAAGATATGTCTGTGCATATCTGCATAGCAATGAAAAGAGACATTCACGATGTTGAATGAGTTGCCAAGCATGTAGATAGAAAATTAAATTTGGACCTAAAATTGAACAAGAAATGTGATGTAGAGGATGAGAAGTTACCTATGGTGAGTGTGTAGGTTCTTTCTAAAAGGTAAGAATTAAACCAACTAAGTGCAGTGTCCTTGATGCCAACCCAGGTTTTAAGGCAATTAAATTGTCAATTAAGGCGATTAATTAAAATACTATGTTAAAAGCTGCACTTAGGTCTAATAGTACAAACTAGTATTCTAGTTTGTATGTCTTGTTCTGAGTATTTAGTCCATACCTTAATACGCTGTTCTCCGGTGTTCAGATTCACCTCACCTAAAGGAGAATCTTCGCCTTGCCTCCCTCTCCCTCTCCCTGCCTGCTTAATTAGCCCACTCTCTGCCTCGTCGGGACTAATCTTCAAGTGCCACCGGACCTCCTCCGCGACTCTGGGCTCTCTAAGTCCTCTACCCTACAGCCTTCAGTCCCAGTCTTCTACTTGCCACCACTGCTGGTCAGCACACCACAAAATCCTTTCCCCTAAACCTTAATAACAATAAAGACAGTGCCTTCATCCACTTACTTCTCCGTGTCTGCATTCGAGTCCATCTCGCCAGCAAAATCGTAACAAGTTGAGACTTTAATTTGATCACTGAGACAAATTTCTGATATTGTGCAGGCTCTTTTATAAGCCAATCAAGATTTTCTTTTGGATCTTACTGTTATCTCAGGAGCTGACCGTTTCATACAAATAAAGATCAGTGCAATGAGAGAGAGAAAAGTTTCTATCATTTCATTTGTGTAATCATTGCTGTAGATGTACGATAATGTACTTATCGTATGTACATTATTTTCCTTCATCAGAGATGGGTGTTCAATCTACTGATTATTCTGAGAATATAAGTTTGTATTGAATGGAACGTAAACCATTTGAAGTACTATTTTTTTCAAGGGAATGTCACATGGTGGCAAAAATGAACTCATACAAACCAAGGTCTAAACCTGGAAATTTGATATTTTTTTCCAAGACAAAATTGAGAATATACCGCCATGCAAGCCAAAAGACTTACATTTGAAATAAGATGTTTTTGTATTGAAACTTCACTTTAAATAAGTGTCAAAGCATTCTGGAGGTTATGTCACAGACATGTCCCTTGTATCTAGCTAAACATTTGCAAATTAAGACAAGGCAAGTGACATTTTCTTTAATTAAGTCAAAAACCCTTGCACAGTGAGCAATACATAATCAATTATCAAAACAAGTCAGACTAAATTTAAAATCTAAATATAACATATAGTATCTCACTTACTTAGAAATAGAGTCTTTGCAGTGTATCATGCCATTTGAGACACTGGAAGGCTTTTAATGAAACACCTGTAAAGGAAGTGTTGAGTTTCAATGGCTGTAGCTTAAATAAGCTAAAGAACAAAAAACTGAGAGCAGCAGAGTGGCGAGTATGACTGTTGTTGTACTGATGGAATTAATGCTGTGGAAATGTACATTATATCTAATTTCTCAAAACAACAGGTAAATGGGGAAGTTCTGAGTTTGCGTTAAGAGCAAACAGCTTCAACAACAAATTAAAATGAGAGTGTCAGGGAGGCTTCTTACTCAAATATGATTAAATATATTTATTAAACAGGGGGAAAAGGAGTTGTCTCTAATATAAACCTGTTGAAAATAAAAGGCCTGGTTATCACAGTAGTAGAGGTAAATAAACACTGTGGGGTGGCTGTGGCTTGGTGGAAGAGTGGGTCCTTCACCAATCGGAAGGTCGGTGATTCGATCTCGGCTTCTACCAGCCCATGTGTCAAAGTGTCCTTGGGCAAGATACTGAACCCCACATTGCTCTGGAGGCTGTATTTTCGGCGTGTGAATGATTAGTTTACTTTGTACTGATTGGCAGTTAGCTCCTGCCATCAGTGTGTGAATGGGAAAGTGTGAAAGCGCTTCGTGTAGTCGGACGACTAGAAAGGCGTGCAAGTACAGTTCATTTACCTTAAGGTCTGGGTAGGGTATAAATATTGCAGACTTATGTGTGTACATTGGTTTTCTATATTTATCTAGGGGCGGCTGTGGCAGAACGGTTGCCTGCCAATCGGAAGGTCAGCAGTTCAATCACCCAGCCATGCATTGAAGCATCCTTGAGCACGATACTGAACCCGAAGCTGCGCCTTCGGTTTGTGAATGTTCTCATATGTAAGTCACTTTGGATAAAAGCGTCTGCTTAATGTAAATGTAACCTATTTTATGAAAATATAACATCACAAGGTTACAAGGTACAAAAACATGATGCAATGATCTTAAAATAAAATATTGCGACTTGTGAATGAATTGTCTTTTTTGCAGCATAAGTTTCGAATGTGTCACAGAGATGCAGCTGTAGCTTGTGATGCTCACATTAATATGTTGATGACTGACTCAACACAATCTGTTCTTTTCTGAGGTCTCTTATCTATTCTGATCTATTCTGAGTTAGCCTGTCAGTAGTTAGTAAAGAGTTAACCTGTAAGTCTGTGGTCTCTTCTGTTCCATGCTGGGTTTACCCTTTGTCCGTCCCTCCTCACCTCTCCCTTATTTCTTTCCCTCCATCTCTCCGAGTCTGTTTTTCAGAGCCATGGAAAACCGGTGTGTCAGTAATTAACGGATTGCCTGAAGCCATTTTATATACTGCAAAGAGCAGGAACACACATTTTGGACACTTATCAAGAGAACTGGGACCTATTTGAGGCCTATATGGGGCCACTATAACTAAAGTTCGTTCTGTTGTGATTTAGGGGGTTTGAAGGGAAGGAGGACCCAAATGCAGACTGGTAGCAGTGCAGGAACCAACAGGCAGGCAAAAATCCAGGAAACAGAAAACAAGGCGGGAGTCCAAAAAGCCACCAACATAAATCCGAACAATAGTGACTTACACAGGGAGACGGACATACAACGATGAACTGACAAAGACACAGGGAGAACACACTGGCTAAATACACTCAGGGACAGGGAAACAACGGGACAAAGGTGCGCAACGAGACACAGGTGCACACACTCAGGAAATCAGGGGCAGGAAGTAAAGTCGACCAGGACAGAGGGAAACAGACAATTTCAAAATAAGACATGACACTCACAGAACTAAGGTAACCTAGGAACAGAAAAAAGAACACACACTCCAAAAATCCCAACATATACACCGAAGACCCCACAACATAACAAACTAAGTTACCAACTTGCACGTTTCTACGGGATACAGTCCATTTTTGTCTTTGTTGTAGCGAAGGTAAGTACTCTTGCCTTCAGCGTGTCCAGAATTGGTTGGCAAGAACCTGAACTTGTCTTCATTGCTTGGTGTAAAGGTCTTTGTCCGGGAAATCCCCAGGAGGAGGTAAAAGGCAAGATTTCTGGGTTAGCAGCATTGAGGGGGATAGGATGAAAGGGTTGTCTGGATCAGAAGAAACTGGAAGAAGTGGCCTTGCATTTATGATTGCGATGACTTCGGCCATGAGTGTGCACAACTCCTCGTGAGTGAGTTGTACCTTACTTTGAAGTAGCATAGAATCCAGAATTATCACCGCGATGCCGATCATGCCCACCTAATATCCACAGACCTGCTGCCCTTATCGCCCCTTCTGTCAGATGATGATCCTGGTGCTTGACCTGCTCTTGATAGTTGCGAGTGAGCAGGAGTGAGACATGAATGTCTTTGGGAAGAACTATAGGGCTCTTTTCAAAGTTCTCGATCTCTGAGTGTTTGAGTCGGCCTCCAACTGAAATAATGCCGTTGTCTAGGACTGGGCTGAGTTTTAGCAGAGGTCTCTGTTTGGCGATTGGTTTGCCAGCTTTGAGGGCAGACAGTTCTTTTTCGAAGGCGGCCTCTTGAGTCTGTTGAGGATGACATGTTTTGCTTGAGACATTTCATCTGGAAATTTCATCATCTGGAGTGCGAGGTAAGTGACATCTGTCCCACCCTTTACATTCACTGTTTGGGTTAGTGCCATTGAAAGATTTCGCAATGTGGATGAGGAATGCTACTGCTCTGACTAAGGACTTGAAGGTGGAGAAGCATTCAAAGCATTTACAGGTGAGCACTTGGAGGTGAGTGGGAGGTGCACGATGAATAAAGGAAGGTCCAGTGAACCAAGTCATTTTTGTTAGTTGAGATGGAGTCAACGAGTGCGATGCATGATCTGCTGGGTTTTCCTCGGTGTGTACATAGTGCCACTGTTCTGGCTTTGAGGACTGATGAATGTGCTGCACTCGGTTGTGGACATATGTGTAGAATCTCTTTGATTCATTGGAGAGGTAGCCCAGGACTACCTTACTGTCTGTATAAAAATGAACTGCGTCAAACTGTATGTCCAACTCATCCTGGATAAGACCAGCAATTTCTACTGCCAAGACGGCGGCGCACAGTTCAAGTCTCGGTATAGTGGGTTCCGACCGGGGGGCTAGTCTTGCTTTGCCCATGACAAATCCTGCCTCAACTTTATCATCTGGATAAACTGCTTTTAAGTAGGTTACAGCACCTATTGCCTTGGTTGAAGCATCTGAAAACAGACACAGTTCTTTGTGTTTTGCCTGACTGAGAGAGATAGAAGTGTAGGTTCTCGGGACATGGAGATCTTTTAAGTCTTTGAGGGAATCTTTCCAAGCTTCCCATTTGCTTCGCTTGTCTTTTGGAAGTAGTGAGTCCCAATCTGAGCAGAGCCCTTCCTTGGATAGTGACAGGTGCTAATAGGCCCAGAGGATCATAGACGCTATTAACAGATGACAGGACACCACGCCGAGTGAATGGCTTGTCCGTGGTGGCCTGCTGAGAAAGTGAAAGCGTCCGTCATTGTTTCCCAATTGAGACCTAGACTCCGCTGTGACAGCGTTTCCTTGCCACCAAGATCCAGGTGTTTAAAGACAGCTGCACAATCTTCAGGACAAAAGGCTTTTATGACTGCCCGTGAGTTAGAAGCAAACTTGTGCAGGCGCAGATTAGACTTGGCAAGTAAGGCTTGAGTTCTTTGGAGCAAGTCAATTTCTTCAGCTGGAGAAGGCACAGAGATCAGGCCGTCGTCGACGTAAAAGTGTCTCTCCACAAACTTGACTGTAATAGCACCATAGTATTTTCCTCCTGCCTGATTGGCCTTGCGCAGTCCATAAACAGCTACAGCAGGGGATGGTGCGTTTCCAAACACGTGGGCTTTCATTTGATAATCAATTACCTCCGTGTCAAAAACATTGTCCTTGTGATACCTTCCATATTGTTGCTGCATGTGGGGTTTCCTTTGCAAGATTTGTTTTAGGGAAGAAAACCGACTGACTGCTAATTCTCTATTGTTTGGCATCTGCTGGCGAGGTTCTTTAAAGGGCAGAGGGGCAATCCAGCTATTGTCGTTGTCTCTGTACATACCTTTGTCCATAATTTCTAAGAAGAGAGTGTGCTCTATGGAGCTAGCCTATTGTCATTTTGAGTGCAGTTAAAAACTGCCTGTCCCAGAGTTTGTTCAGGTGCCTTACTGGGCCTATTTGTGTGTGTCATTTCTTTGAGTTGCCGAAAGTTGTCACACTGTCTGAAAACTGTGGGGCAGCCATTTTCAAGAATGACTGTCTTAAATTAGTTGACTGTTGGCTTGTGCACGTTACCTACACACACTTCCCCAACTACGACCCACCCTAGATCTAGGCGTTGAGCAGAGGGTGCATGATGAGGGCCATTAACTTGTTTCCTTACCGTCTGTGCACGTAAAACATCTCGCCCTAGAAGTAGGAGTATTTCTGCCATTGGGTCTAGCTCTGGGATGTACTTTGCTATGGACCTGAGGTGTGGCTGATGCAGTACAGCATTTGGAGTTGAGATTTCATTTCTATTGTTGGGAATGTCCTGAATTTTAATAAGAGGAGGAAGTTGGATAACTACTGACCCATCTAAAGACTCAATCTGAAAGCCTTCAGCCATTTTGCCCCAATGTTTCAACAAGGCCAGAGCAGGTTCTTAAGTTGTAGCAGACAGGCTCGTTTTTAATGTTAAACAGTTCAAAGAAATCTGGCCTAGCTAAGGAACGATTGCTCTGGTCATTGAGGACAACATAAGCTTTAACTACACTTTCTTTGTAACCTTTAGGGTACACCCATGTGAGAAATAAAGTTTGCAGATGATGTGGTGCCTGTTATTCCAGATCTGTTGCTGGCTGCCATTTTGACCACGATGAAGCGCTAAATGCTGCCTTTTCACTGTAATGTCATTGATATAACACCAAGCTAAACCATTGATGAAGGACCGGGATCACAGGGAACGTTTTGTAGCATGTATTTCCCTCTCCAGATTTTGAAAACTGCAGAACATATACAACATGCTCTTAAAAACTGAGCTGAATGTTACACAAATAAAGTGCATTCATCTACTTGGTAAACCTCACGTTTTAGCTTAATAATGACTAAATATAGATGTGTAAACACATATCTACACATAAGCGAACTTAAGGCATTGCCTTCAAAGTGCCACAAGGTAAATGTTTTATTTAAGAAAACATTTGCCTTAGAGGCAACACAAGCACCAACAAGATCATTCCTCTTTTGCTTCGCCATGTTAACAGTTCTGCACTGAAGAGCACTCTGTGCTCCTATTGGTCAACTTTTGGAACATGTTGTGGAATTTCTTTGGAAAGCAAAAAAATGTTGACATGCTAATGTTTTTGTCTGGATGTCATGAGCCGTCCCAGATGCGGCGTTGTTTACCGTCTGCTATAATACACCACAGGGGATTAAACAATCAATTGTCGCACAGAAGATACGTTTTGTTCCCATCGACATCTGCTGTTTTCGTAGGGCTGCTATCGGGCTGATATCGTGTAGTCTAACCTGGAATACAGTCCATTCTAAACAGAACTCCACAACATTGGTAATTTCATCATTTCCTCAGCGTACCAAATAGAAAGTCATACTAAGTCAATTTAATCTTGCTGCCTGCTGATGGCTTGCGAGAGGCCAGGAGGAGCAGGGGACGGTGTCCCGTCTGCCTAGTAGGCGAGCGCAAAGATATGAGAGCCCGGGACGGCATGTGGCCGTCTAGAGGACGAGCGCTGAGTAGACAGTACACTATCCTTTCAGTCACACATCAATGTCACTCAGTCTGCATACTTTCACCTACGTAATATCTCCCGTCTCCGCCCCTTCCTCACCCACCACACCAGTGCCATCCTTGTCCACAGTCTTGTCACCTCCAGGATTGACTACTGCAACTCTCTCCTCTTTGGTCTCCCAAATAAATCCCTCCAAAAACTGCATCTCCTCCAGAATTCTACAGCCTGCGTCATTACTCGGACCCCCATTACTCATCACATTACCCCTGTCCTACAATAACTTCATTGGCTCCCCATAAAGCATCGCATCAACTTCAAAATTATTATTATTATTATTATTATTTTGCACTCCGCAGTAATGTACAGAGAGAAAAGAGGAAGGGCAGAGGTTGCTGACCTGTTTTGTTGACTTGGTCACTTCCGGGTCACACATCAGACCAACGTCAATGGCTGTATTCACTGTCTCTCAGGATTGTGGGACGAAAGGGAATGCATTCCTTAAATCAAAGTTCTGTTAAAATCACCCACATGGATGAACTCATCCGTTGAGTCTCAACAGTGTGCACTTATCAATGACTGCCAAACCATAAAATGTTTGGCTTCTCTGGCCCTGCCAACACATCTGCTATGGCTTTGTTTTCATATTTCAGAACTTTGCTGGGATCTTTACATTTTATTGACTGTTATATGTGACAGGTCAGATGAGGTGCAGCACTTCAATACACAGTGGTAGACATCTTGAGCATCATTAACCTGTATCATGCGGACAGTGTGAGAGAGTTTTACAGTACTGAAGGGGCAGGCACATACACTTACTGTCACTGTGTCCCATTGTAAAAGCAGTCTTTCTCATACTCATACAGCACATGGTCCCAGGCGGACTGAAGAGCTCTGTTTTCAATGTGTTAATCAATAAAGTGCTGCAGCTCGATCTTGTACCTTTCCTTTTGAACCTTATCTGGATCACTCATAATTTAGGAAATTCAAAATTACAAAATGTACAAAGCTTCCCATTATGTTGTGCTATAATCAAAATGTTATTTCACAAGCATCACTGCTCTATTGATTGAAAATATTGTCAGCATCCAGACAGTGAGACATTTTTACAAGAGTGAAAAATGTGTTTTCTTAACACAGTGTGTCTGGAGTGGGTAAACGGCCCATTTACTTTCCCATTATGAAAAATCAAAGCACTCCTGACTGCTGTGATTTTATTCAATCTGGTTTTATGTGAAATGATTTCTGATGACCTCTCTCTTCATGTCCTATTCATGCTAAAATGCTTCTTCATCAACAAGGTCTTTATATTATTGGTCCCCTCCACACCCTCTTGGCCAGGGCTCATCAACTACACACTGCAATGTGGCAGATTGAATATTTCACTTTTGGTGCCTGAAGAAAATCTGATTTCAGGTTCATACTGTCTTACACCACTTACTGAATACCAGCACCTCCCACAGAATCTACTAACAGGAGTCAACTGGTGGCAGCCTCTCTGTACACCCTGCTATACAGAAGAATGAATAAATCAATCATGATACCATGATGTTTCTGATGATATGTTTGGCATTGTAGACCACTTTAATGTTTGCAGTGTATTCTCCTGTCATCACACAGATTATTTTAGCGGGACCAGGTGTTTGAGTGGAAACCCACCAGAAAGTGTATCTTGTTGCAACATTTCCCTCAAAAATAAAGACAGATAAATCCCAACAGTACACATGCTACTGTAAACACAAATTGGTAGAGAGACAACAACCCACCCATAAAATCAAAGAATACATGTGTTAATCAGAGCACTCACGAAAAAATTTAGCTCTAGAGTGCTACATTTATGAACGATTCTCAAAATTAGGAGAGGCTCTCAGCCTTTCACTCTCTCTCATACATAACATACATCAAAACATATATAAACAAAATTGTGATGTTAAAATATATACAGATAAGTAAGATAGGGTAATAATAATGAAAATAACTTGTATACATGCAGTTAAAATACAAAAGGTGAAAACTAAACAATTTTTTTTATTATTAATGTGTGTAGGTCATTCACAAAAATTCCAGCTAATCAGCAAAATTTGCACAGAAAATTATTTGGTTCTTACCAAGATAAAAACAGTGTGCAGTATGTTTGTTTAGTTATTGTTTAGTTATGCAGTGTGTTTGTTTAATTATTTCCTGTTTTTTCCTGTTGAAATATTCTCCGTCCTGTTTTGTAGTTTTTTTTCCTGTCTATGATTGCTTTGATTGTTTTCACCTGTGTCAATTACTTTCACCTGTGTCTCGTTGTCTCCCTCGCATAATTGATTTTAAGTCTGTGTCCTTCCTTTGTTCATTGTCAGATCGTATTTGTACCTTATGTCAAGCATCTCGGCCTGTATCCTGTGTTCCCTCCACTGTGTTTTGGATTGCTTCTCAGTTTTTCTTTGGATCTTGTCTGCCTTTTTAGATTTGTACTTCGCACCCTTGGACTGGTTTGCCTTTTTTTGACTGCTGCCTACCTCTCCACGCTTTAAGCATCTTTGTCTTAATTAAATGGTTTATACTGCACCTGTTCTGCCTGTGTGTCTGCATTTCAACTCCTGCCTTCTTTGTTCCCTGGCTTGACTTCAACACAACAGTACAATCTGATTCAGCAAACGTTTATTATGAGAAACTGATAGATTTAGTCTTGGAAATGGTGAGTTTGAGGGAGTAGCTGTAGCTCAGTAGCTAAACTGCTGCACCAGAGAAGGCTGGTCTGTGAACCAGCAACGCATCAATCCAGATGGTTAAACCACCTCTGCTCCCAGTCGGAGCTTGACCAATTAGAAATGTTCAGCACAGCTTGCACTACCCTGAAAGTACTGGTACTGGAAAAGTACTATCCCTAGAGCAGGGACCTTTTGGGGGATAAGAAATGTCCCCAGTACTTTATTTAGACCCTGGTCCCTGCGGTGGAAACTTTGGAGTTCCTCCAAAGGTTCCTAGTACCTGGGGAAAGTTCTTGCGGTCAAAACGCAGCTTTAGACCTCCCAGGCCAGGCAGAACCATCATGAGGGCCAGTTCTGGCCTGCGGGCCGTATAATGCCCAGGTCTGGTCTAAGGCGCCTGAGCTTAAGTTTAGTATACGGCAAAGCCAGGAGTCCCAAGTCTGCTGACCTGAGGGACCTGCATGTGGAATAAGGGGTTAGGTTTGCAATATAGGAGGGGGCCAGCCCATATAGGGCTTTTTTAGACAAGTAGAACCTTAAAATCAACTCTGAACCATACTGGCAGCTAAATGAGAGGCCAGAATAGGGGTGATGGTCCCTCGTCCAGGTACCTGTCAGGAGCCTGGCTGCGGCATTCTGGACCAGTTGCAGCCGGGACAGAGACGAATGACTTATCCTAGTATACAAGGAGTTGCAGCAGTCTAAGAGGGAGGATATAAATGGATAAATGACTTTCTCAAGACCTTTGAAAGAGAGAAACCACTTGACTTTGGCAATGGTATGTAGCTGGAAAAAAATGGCTTTACTACTACATTGATTTTGACATGGAGTTTAAAAAGAGTAAACAGGTTGCCAAACTGTTGGTAAGCACGTTGATAGATTCAGGGGGGGAAAATAGGAAATCTTCAGACTTCAGCATAACAGTGGAAGGAAGAATCAAAAGGGGAAAAATGTACATAGAAAAGAATGGGACCTAGGATCTAATGTTGTGGTATCCCTTGTGAGACTAGCTGGCAAAGAGGAAAATTTGCCTATGTTGACGGAGAAGCTGCTATCTTTTCAGGTAGGATGTGAACCAGTTCAATCAATGCCAACCCCGTACCGGAGATGGTCTGTAAAAATGTACCCCCAACCGGATCTCTCTTTCAGCCATGTTGGACCACCCCAGTCCATGGCTGAGAGGGCTTTGGATTGGAGCTGTGAACTAGGGCCTTGACCCTAGTTCCTAAGCTTTCGATCTGCTGATCCTTTTTCAAAGCTCTGAATTCAGGGGGTGGATAGCCTCCCTTAAATGAGAGTACTGAAGTTTGCAGTCCACACACAAAGCCATGGATCCAAAAAGTGAAGTGTAAAATTGTGGCATAAAACTGGATAAAATGTCAATTTATGACAGAGCTTCTGTTGTCTGTTACCCATAGGATTTGAATACCATTTTCACTCTGTAAGTAGTGACAGACCAGTCATATTGCCAATCCTCTATAGTTGGTTTAAATTGTGCAGGCCTCTTGTTGGCTTTTTCACCACCTCTGGTCTTCTATATACTGCATACAAAAGCTGTCGCCTCATGTCATTTGTGTTTTGGCCAACAAATGACACTTCAAACACACTTCACCGACTACAACAGACTGCCAACTAGCACATACGTTCTTTACGAGAGGTAATAACTAACCAGCAGGTGTTATACTTCAGTTTCTCTTCTCGTCCACTGATTCACTTAGGCTGAACAGCCAATCAGATTTATTTCTCTCACAGATGGCCTCTGCTGCCGATTCAGCATGCTCAGTTGGCTGGAAAAGCCAAGGGCCAAAAAGTGGAACGGTGCGGAACACACTGCATAAACTATGGCTACAGACACTCACCGGCTGGTGTGTCAGGGCCTTAACTGTGCATTAAATTAACAAATCGCCTACTGATTAGGACTATTTTTGTAAAAAAAACATTTTTAGAATTAAGTTGAAATATTTTGTAAATTCATAATATTTTGAGAACAAAGTAAACATGAAACAAGAAAAAGCTTGCTTTGAGAACAAAAAGGCCTGTCACCAATACACTGGGTAGATTGGATTGTATATATGTTATGTTTGGCAGACCCAGAAGCAGACAGAAGATAGAAAGGGCAGTGAGGTACAATGGTTTAATGAGCAATGGAGGTAAGATGGTGGGAGGCTAGCGGGTCTGACGAGGGCAGGAGGCAGGCAGGCTGTTGAGATGGGAGAATGGCCGGAGATAGTGGAAGTGGCATGTGGAGAATGGCAGGGCAAAGATGCTGGCAAAAAAATCCTGAGGAATAGAGAAAAATCAAGCTATCCAGGAGCATTATAAAATCTTCAAGAAGTTGAAATCGCTGAGAGTCAAAGCACCACTGAGAGAGATGGAACAATCTGGTAACAAGTGACTGCAGAACTGATGTACATGAACTATGAGTTGGTTGATTGAATACAGGTGCCAGGAGAGGGTGCCACACCTAAAGCACACACACTAGGCAGGCTGGAGCCGTGACAATGTTGTCTCCTATTATTGCAACTATAATATGACCTAATGCTCAAAATATTAACTTAAGTTTGTTCTTGAAATATCAACCTTTTTCCCAAAATATTACAACTTTTGTCACTAACTCAGCTTTATTCTTAGAATAAAGAAAATCTCACATTACTACCACCCTTTTCTTGTAAAATATTGACTTTATTCAAAATAAAATTACAACTCTTAATACAGGGGTTCAAACTTGTTACCTTTCATCGGGAAAAATAAATATAACTCGCCATTTTGAATGTAATTGCGTGATTCGATGACTTTAAAACAGCATACACTCGATTTCATCCATTTTCCTGTGTGTGGGTAGTGGGTGTGTGTCACAGCGGTTTCCTGCAGGTCGCTATGATGACAAGGTAATATCTGCAATGGAAAATGAAGCGAAAAGCGAGTCGATCTGGTACTAGTAATGGAAAAGCGCCATAAGAGTGAGGCTGTTAGGAAAGTCCATATAGCATTAAGAATGAACGCTGGTCAAGATGCAATTCAAATTTATTTAATTAGCCCAATATCACAAATCACATTTTGCCTCAAAGGGCTTTACAATTTGTATAACATACGACACCCTCTGTCCTTAGACCCTTGATTCGACTAAGGAAAAACTACCCCCCCCTTTAACAGGAAAAAATAAAAAAGATAGAAACCTCAGGAAGAGCAACAGAGGACATGCAATAGATGTCGTATGTACAGAATAGATTCATATCAGAAAATATTACATTCAATTATGATGACAATGGCAAGATTGTAGTATATATAATTATGATGAAAAGTGTTGGATGTAAAACATAAAAGGAACAGGATGGATCCAAAAGGACAACCGAGCAGCTCCAGGTGGAGCCCAACGAGCAGGACCCGAGCTACTCTTCCCCTCCACCATAGACACAGCAGCACTGCCACAACATGGCTCCTTAGTCACAGATCCAAATACATCTCTGGAGGCTGAAAGTCACAGTAAAAAAAGAGAAGGATGAGAAAGCACAAAACTACGGGAGAGAGAAGAAGTCTAGTTAGTAACATGCAAATATGAGATGAGAATGCATATGGATGCAGAAGAGGAGAGAGGTGCATCCTGGGAAGTCCCCCAGCAGTCTAGGCCTATAGCAGCATAACTAAGGGATGGTTCAGGACTCACCTGAGCCAGCCCTAACTATAAGCTTTATCAAAGAGGAAAGTTTTTAGCCTACTCTTAAATATGGAGATGGTGTCTGCCTCCTGAACCTGAACTGGGATCTGATTCCACAGGAGAAGGGCTTGATAGCTAAAGGCTCTGGCTCCCATTCTACTTTTGGAGACTCTAGGAACCACAAGTAACCCTGCATTCTGAGAGCGCAGTGTTCTAGTGGGGTAATAAGGTACTATGAGCTCTGTAAGATACGATGGTGCCTGACCATTAAGAGCTTTGCAGGTGAGGAGTAGGATTTTAAATTCTATTCTAGATTTTACAGGGAGCCAGTGCAGAGAAGCTAATATTGGAGAAATGTGATCTCTTTACATAGTTCTTGTCAGTGCTGCAGCATTCTGGATCAACTGGAGAGTTTTTGGGCTGCCTGATAATAAGGAATTGCAGTTATCCAGCCTTGAAGTAAAAAAATGCATGAATACATTTTTCTGCATCATTTTGAGACAGGAAGTGCCTGAATTTACAATGTTACGTAGGTGAAAAAAGGCAGCCCTAGAAGTCTGTTTCATGCGGGAGTTGATCCTGATCAAAGATAACTCCGAGGTTCCTGACAGAGGTGCTGGAGGCCAGGGCATGGCCATCTAGAGTTACTATACCCGCTGATATTGTGTCTCAGATGTTTTTGAGGCCAAGGACAATAATTTCAGTTTTGTCAGAGTTTAACGTCAGAAAATTGCAGGTCATCCCCGTTTTTATGTCCTTAACCGCATGCTTGAAGTTTATGTAATCAGTTTCATCCAGCTTAAGCGATAGATATAATTGGTATATCCACATAACAATGAAGCTTTATGGAGTGTTTGCTAATAATATTGCCGAAAGGAAACATATAATGTAAATAGAATTGGTCAAAGCACAGAACATTGCGGAACTCCGTGACTAACTTTGTTGTGCTCGGCTGATTCATTGTTAACATGTACACACTGAGATTGTTCAGATAGATAGGATTTAAATCAGCTTAATGCGGTTCCTTTAATTCTGATTAGATGTTCCAGTCTCTGTATGTGATGGTCAATGGTGTTGAATGCAGCACTAAGATCTAACAAGACAAGTACAGACCAAAGTCCATTGTCTGATGCAATTAAAAAGAAATTTGTAATCTTCACCAGTGCTTTTTATTTGTTATGATGCACTCTAAATCTTGACTAAAAATCCTCAAATATACTATTGTTATTTATAAAGTCACATAACTGATTAGCAACAGTTTTAGCAAGGATCTTATGGATAAAGGGATGGTTAGATATAGGCCTATAATTGGCTAAAACCCCTAGATCAAGAGTGGGCTTTTTAAGGAGAGGTTTACTTTAAAAGACTGTGGTACATAGCCTGTCAATAAAGATAGTATTACTATCTACTAAAGACGTGCTAACTAATGGTAAAACATCTTTAAGCATCATACTGTACCTCTTCGGCCTTGGAGGCTTGTGAGGAGTCTTGAGAAGCAAGTGGACGAGTGGCTGGAGATAACTGATCATGCAGTGCAGAAACACTGGCTACCACCGGCAGGAATTCCCTTGTGATGTCTTTAAGCGCTTGGCCATGCTGGTTTAGCTGGGCTCACTGAATTGAGATGGCGTGTCAGGCTGGTTCCAAATCCACTTGGTCCATGCTGGCTGGATCGTACTGTCACGTTTCAGGTAGGAACCAAGAGCAGACTGGAGATAACTGGTAGGTTTATTTACTAAAGTGCTAAGAAGGTGGGGTGGTGGTTAGGCTGTGGCTGGGCACTTCAGATGGTGTGGAGCAAATGGTTGGTGGCTGGGGAGAGTCCCTGCATAAAAGATCCAAGCTGATCCAACAGAGTTCCTGAACACAGAGAAACACCGTCAGGACTTGCAGGCAAAAAATGGCAATCAAAAATCAGGTTCTTAAGAAGTTTAGTGAGCTGATAGCTAAGGTTTACAAGTACAACTTAACAATCCACTGCGGACTGGCTTCTGCTTAAGTAAGGCTGGAGCCTTAGAAAACTCGGAACAGGGGTGGTTGATTCCATCAGCAACAAGTGTGTCTCAGTCAGCTCCCAACCCACAGTCACGCCCCTGACCATGGTGCAAAGGAAGACAGAGGAGAGGGCGAGAGGTAAAATAACGAAACACAACACACGCCCAACAATCAGACTGAAGGAGAAAAATAACCAAAATACTTGACACACACAATCATGACAAGAGATTAAATTTAAGCAACCATTTTTTGCTGTAGACTATCCAAGTAAAGTGTAACTAACAGTCATTATCCTAAATTACCTTGGAGCCCCAACTACAGCTTGATGAGCAGCTGAGCACACCTGACTACGGAATACCTGTGAGAGAAAAAACAACACTAAGTGGTATGGTATCTTTTTATAGCATTATTATTATGTAGCATTTTAAAAATACATTGAATGATTTTGTCTACAAAATCCTAAATTACCCAAATCAGAAATTTCTTCACAACAAAATTATGAAGCACCTTTACCCTGACATTCACATTCATACTAGGCACGAAACTGTCCCTGGCAAGTGCACACATTTACACCACACACACCTTCTGTAATCCCCCAAGCTGATGCTGGATATATGTTATTAAGCAGCTTCCTTGTTAAATAAGTCTATCACTATCTCCTCCAGAGTATTAGCCATCAGCTTTTTATCCCTCTGCTGGCCTCCTGGGAGCCAGAATAAAGAGGACTGAGGAGAAGCTTCTTAATTGTCATAGTCTCTCTCCCCCATTCTCTCTGTGCACGTGTGTTTTTGTGTTCATGCATGTATACATGAGGCTGTTTTTAAGTTTATTAAGGAATGTGTATTCATGTGTGTCACATGAGCATGCAGGCAAATTAGAGAGAAGTACTGTGTGCAGGCAACATGTTTGTGTCCATAACAACCCCCCCCAGGGAGGGCTCCCTTGTGTGTGAATTGATTTTTAGGGGCGTGTACTAAACTCTGAAGTAATGTACAATTATTATGTTATATGTTATTAGTATTGTCAAATAAACAATCAATTCGCAGCACAAACATTTGTTTTATATGAAAAAAATGACAAGTGAGAAAAGAAATAAAGAAAAACATTGAGAATTCCAAAGCACTTCTGTCCAAGCTTTTTTAATTTCTGACCTGGCCTCTGTCATGTTGCTGGCTCATTTTTTAAATTGAGACAAAGCACGGAGCATCTTTTGGGCAGGTTAACAAGGGGGATGGATTTTGGTCATTTTACCAACACATCGCCTACTAGTTGCGGGTGTGTGAGGGTGGTGGTCCAGCCAAGGCTCTGCTTTGTCTGTGTGGACCAGCTGACATCATGAGAAAAGGTCACGATAGGAGTTACATACTGATTCTTGTTGTAGCAGGGGGAATGCTGGGACATATTCATTCATTTCAGACTACATGTATGCAAACACATATCTTGTGTTGCTTACATTATTTTTTCCTTACAGCAGCTCTACATTTGCGTTTCTAAAACAGTCAAGACCAGACACCATTTTTTCAAGTTGGTATATTAGGGTAAAGGGTATTTTATAAAACCTGTGATTGGTAGTTTATGTTAAGCTTTTTTTTAACAATCTAATTTGTCGCACATCACGGCATTAATAATTTAGCTACCACTAGCTAACATTCAGTGTAAGTTAAGTTCAAGTGTATTTTCAACTACTTATGATACAGCAGGATTATTCGTCAACAAACCTTAAAACTGCATTATTCAAATATTTTTATATTAACAATTGAAAAAATTACGATGTAAAAGGTGTAGAGGTGCAGTTCCTCTCAGCTCTATGAAAAGTTACAGCCTATTTTGTCATGTTGTGGGTCTTATGGGGTGTGTTTTGGGGGTGTTTGTTTATTTATGATGTTTCCTAGGTCACCTTGTTCTCCTAGCGCCTTATGTTTATTCTAGTCCTATGTTGTATCTGTCCATGTCGTTCATGTTTATTGTTTTCAGTCTGGTTACTTCCTGTTTTATTTTGATAGATGTCTGTTTCCCCCCTGTCTCAGTCACTTTATTTTCTGTCCCTGATTCCCTGATTGGGTTCACCTGTGTTTGTCCTGCACCTGTGTCTCGTTGCCTTCACCTCCCCTGAGTGTATTTAGTTCATGTGTTTCCTTGTCTCGGTGTGGGATCATTGTTGCTTTGTCGGTGTTACCGTGTCTGAGTTGTACTTACCTTCCCAAGTGTTCGCCCTCTGTGGTTTTGCTACTTCTTCCTGTCGTGGACTCCTTTGTCATGCACCTTGGTTTTCCTGCCTGTTTTTTTGAGTTCGCCTATCTACTGTATGGTAAGCGACAATAAAGACTCCGCTCCTCAGTACTGTCTGTATCTGGGTCCTCCTTACCTCGCCAGCACCAAACCTTAACATATTTCAGCTCATTGTTTTGGTTTTATGGCCCACACCTTTACTGTTTGGTTCACTCTCAATGTTCTCAATCTGATTTGCAGCACCAGCAGGCAGCTCTTTTCAATAAACCCATTGTACACTACCTGCCCAGACCAGAAAGACACAGAGACTAGCTAGCATTTAGCATTTTATGATGTGGACACAAACATGTCTAGTGTCAAATAAAAGGAAAATGCCAAAAAGGTAGTTAAAGAATCAAAATAATTCCCTGTAGCAACATGAAAATGTATGCACACTTTCTATCAAAGTTTATTGTTGTAGAGCATGGACTGTACTTGTATACTGCCTTTGTAGTCTTCCCACTACTCAAAGCGCTTCACACACACTACATTTCACATTCACACACCGATGGCATGAGCTAACTGCCCATCAGTACAAAGTCAACTAACCATTCACACACAGAAGGCACAATTTGGGGTTCAGTATCTAGCTCAAGGACACTTGTGGGATTGGGGAAGCCTGGTTCGAACTGTCGACCTTCCAATTGGACCTGTGATAGTAATTGAATTATAATTAAATTGAGTAGCAAAAACGTATAAAAGATGGTGTCAGCATTATTACATTTTATTTATAAAGCCCAATATCACATATCACAATTTGCCTCAAAGGGCTTTACAATCTGCATAACATACAACACCCTCTGTCCTTAGACCTTTGATTCGAATAAGGAAAAACTACCCAAAAAAAACCCTTTTACTGGGGGGAAAAAAATGGAAGAAACCTCAGGAAGAGCAACCGAGGAGGGATCCCTCTCCCAGGACAAACACACACATGCAATAGAGGTCGTCTGTACATTAGACTGACCTTGCCATGTCATTAGGTTGTCTTCATCTATCCAGTTCAACAATGTAAAAAAAACAGCCTCTCTTCACGAACTATGAACATGAAAGTAAAAAGGCTGTAACAAAAGACTACAATGGACTTTAAGAATTCCTCATGAGTTTAGTTTGCAGGGTCCAGTAAAATCCACCAGTCATGTATTTCCTAAAGTGACCAGCCTGTCTCCCTGCATCAGCTAGCCTTTTCCTAATTAGAAAGCCTCAAAATGCCTCACAGTGCTGTCACTGTTGACCTTATCAAAAACAGCTTCCGCCTCACACACCCCACAGTATACTATATCTTCTGAAATGATTTCTCCGTAATAGTAATGTTGCAGCTTTAGCTGCTAATTACTCCTTATTTTTCATTACACTTTCTCTATCAGGTTTCTCCATTTAAGAAAATTACATTTGTTGAGTGAAGGTTGAGTGCAATCGAATGCTATTGAAAATGCCATCAGTCAAAGTCAGACACTTTTACAATTCAGGCTTCCTTTGTTTTATGAATTGTCTTCTGTATCATGTCATTTATATTTGTCAGTGCTGTGACTGCTATCATGTGATGTATTCTGGTATTGCTTATCAAATTAATCTCATCACAGTTCCAGAGGTGGGTAGTGACAAGTTACATTTACGCTGTTACACTTACTTGAGTAACTTGAGTTAAAAAAAACTACTTCTAAGAGTATTTTTAATGCACCATACTTTTTACTGGTACTTGAGAAGATTTGTGAAGAAGAAACGCTACACTTACATTGGGCTACACTCGACTCATGACTTTTTTTTTTTTTTACATTTATTCTACATATTCTATGCTTTATTTTTGCCATAGAAATGCCATCAGTACATCTATCACATGAATGTTTCACCGATGTGGCAACAATTATCACGTAACTCTGTTTCACCGATCAGACATAGCGATGCAGTCACATGACCAAACACAAACATAGCCTCACAAACTCTCAGCGAATGAAAATACATGAAAAATGGCAGAGGCAACTGTCTCCAATGTTCAAACGGAAAAGGATGAACACCCCTGGCCGCAAATAAAAAGCACGTTTCGTTTAAACAGTGTAAAACAACAGTTATATTGTGTGGTGTCTTCTGTGTCTCCCAAAACAAACGGACATTTCGGCATACAAAAACTCAATTTTTAAGTTTTAGCTAAATTTATTTTTTTGCTCTGGTTAGGTGAATGTTAGTCTTGGCAACAGTTATGTTGAGTAATTTGTTTACCGAATACTTTTTTACTCTTGAATAATTTTTTGAATCACTACTTTTACTTCTACCTAAGTAAAATTGTTTTGAAGTATCGCTGCTCTTACTTGAGTACAATTTTAGGCTTTTCTACCCACCTCTGCACAGTTCTAAAGTTGTTCCACCCATGTTGTGTCTGTATGTTGACACCCACTAGTTCCTCCAAATCTCTAGACTTTCCGCACCACCCTCTCACTGACACTAAATACAGCTCAGTTGCATTGCTGGATTATTTTATTTTGGTGACACTCTCTGAGATAGAAATGTTGGTGTTTTGCACCACATTTACAACCTCACAACACTGTCCTGCAGACCTTTGAGTTCACAGGACAGACAGCAACCGTCACTCTAATACAATATACCTTAATATACCTAATGTAGCTCCTCTAACCAGCAGCAGACTTTCATCACTGCTAGTTTGGTTTCCATTTCCACTTGTGTCCAATAATTTCAGGTACGGCAAGCCAAATCTATTGTCACAGCACCTTTCAAACACAGAGGCAATTCAACATTTAAAAAACACAATGACATGGGAAATAATTTAAGACAGAATGACATGATGAACTACAGATCTATCAAAATTAATTTTAAGATAGAAGATTAATACGCTCAGTACTTGTTAGAACTCTGATAACAGCATTCTGAATGAACTGCAGCGGTCTAATGGTCTTTTTTGAAGACCTGACGAGAGCATTACAGTTGTCCAGCCTGCTGTAGATGAAAGCTTCAATATGCTTATTATTTATCTATTTTATTTTAAGTGTCTATATTTATTTGTGCTTACATAGCCTATGTCTTTGTGCCGCTATAACAGCTGTATTTCCCCTCTGGGGAATCGATAAAGGATTATCTTATCAATTTAAACAAATAAACAGGTTCTACTAATCGTAGCCCTGTTTGAGAGAGTCTTATCCAGGTCCCTTTTGAGGAGTTGACATGGTGTAAGCGTAGACCATTTGGGGCTGAGGTCAGGGTGTGTGTGTGCTCTTTTTTTGTGTGGTCCCTGCTGTTCTGCCTGGAACACTACTGCCTACATTTCATTTAATTTTCTAAATTATATGACTACTGCTGTTTGCTGTGTTGCTGGCTGACCTGAGAAGTTAACAGATAGTAACAAGAATAGTGAGGTTCAACCCTTTAGGCGCCAGGGTTTATTTTTAAAAATACTGATTTTTGAGATCCAAATTTCAAAAGGCTGTGGTTTAAAAATGATAAGAGATAAAGTCCTACTCTAAACTAGAGAAATAATTGTATGCATCTAATTTGTATATTATGACGTTATAAATTGGCAGTTATGTTATTTTCAGTCCATACAGGATGATGAACATTTACCAAAATAAAACAGGAAATAACAGAACTCAACCCAAAAAGCATGACACTGCCAAACTGCAAGAGCACATTCATGCTCACAAAGGTAAGGTGGTACTACACTTTTTGGCAAAATTATCAAGCCACACAAAATAAACTTTAAAACATCCAGCTATGTGATTATTTTAGTGAGTCAAAGGCTGTATTTACAAGCTTGTGGTAGCTAGGTTATGTCTAACATAAGTTACACTTGAAGTTAAATGTTCTGTGTAATCAGTTTCTTCTTAAATAATTGTTTTAAACATTATTTGTTGATATTATTATTACACTGGGGGTAGCTGTTGCCATAACTATTTGACGTTGGTGTAACCTGTTATTCCTGCATACAGGCAAACACATTTTTGCTGCAACAAGAGATGTTGCCTGAAAAAGAGTCAGTGTGTCTCTGTGGTCACTCACATCAGAAGTGCAGGTTTGTAGCCTGATATATTAGGACTACATTGAGCTACAATGAGCTGTTGTAGCCTTTGGTAGTTGTACTGTAATATTGCTTTGTATCAATCTTACAAGTACCACTGAATCTACCATGTTTTACCAATCCTGATGAAGCTCAGGTGTTCTGGACCCATCAGAGTAGGAAATTATTGCTTAGCAGGTGTCATGCCATCTCAAGGGACAACCTCAAGGCAACACAGTGGCCAGCAACATTAGAAACGTCTTATGCACAGGAAGACACGTTAGGATGAACACTGTTACCTGAGAGCTCCAATACCAGCTGACACTTCAGTATACCTGAAACCCTCTACCTTGACGGAGGACATGATTTGGACAGTTAGAGAAACATCACGTTCTTTCACAAAGTTTTTATGTAAATTCACTGTTTAAATAGGGGATATATAAAACGGATCAAAATTCCTGGTTCATTTAACAACTTGACTATGAAGATGCAAAAGGTGTTTTCCAAGCATTCCTTTACTACAGGTAGTAAATAATCACTAAGCAACACAAGACATTTCTGTTTCTCAGTCAAACTTTATTACAGTGTTGACAGATCACACACAGTGTTCTCTCCAGTATTGTGAAAGGGTGTCAAACATAATCTGCAGCTCTGACAAACATTTTAAAACATAAATAAGGTATTTATATTTACATTTAGCATAAGTGCACCATAAACTAGTCTGTTAAACCCTAGCACAGTATACAAAGCTAAGGATGGGAAGTTTTTTTTTTATTTTCATGAAAAAAAATAGAAAGGAAGAAGAAGTTAGTGATTTTGAGTTAGGTGTTGATGGAAGAGATGCGTTTTCCGGTGCTTTTTAAAGGTGGCTACAGAATCTGATGATCTTGTAGGAGCAGGCAGATCATTCCACCAATGTGGAACGGATCCAGAGAAGGTATCCAGTAAATTATGATTCTGCACTACTTCAAATATTGTCGTGTTGCTTCATTTACCACCAGAGGCTTGGTATGCTTATAGGAACATGATGAAGATGAAAATTCATGTTGTTTTTGAATACGATGATGTCCAACCCATTCTCACCAATCTGCATACAAATAACATGGGTTTACACTTTCAAATTACGTTGATGTTATTACAAAAATAGCTAGCTTTTGTTGTGACATTCATCCTGACATGTTTGGTAACTTTGGAAACCTTGGGATCTTGACTAGAATGCAAAATAAAGTTCTGTTGGTTTGAACAAACCTTTTCTGAATTTGATCAAGGATGATGAATTTTAGCAAAAGAAGTTTAATCCGGCTGCTCCTCTACTAGCACACCTGTCATCTGTGAGCGTAAGCTAGAAGCTTACAATGACGTTTATATTAATGCCAAAGATGAACATTGACAAATAATTAGGAATACCTTAGTTAGCTATATGGTGATATCAGAGCTGTGGTGGCTCTGTTGTAGTTTTGCGTGTGAGCAATGACATAGTAGCTAACATAAACATGCCTTGCTGTCCTCGAAATTGAACATGATAAATAAAACCCAAAGATGCAGGTCTGTCTGTCAGCCTGTCTGTCTGTCTGACTGTATAATACCTCTTTACCTGACTTGACATTTGTTGGTTCAACATTAACCTCAAGAAATGCATCAGCTACTGGTATGGAAACCTGTGTGATAGATTTAAGGTTTACTTTAGTGCTGCACTAACATGTCAACATGTCAAATAAACACATCATTCTGCTGTACTGCTGGTATAAATTACAAAATGGAACGTGGAATTTTTTTTGTTAAAATTCAGTTTAATTGGTGTAATACCATTTCATTATTTTTTCTCACTTTCAGAACTGGATTGGAAACTAAAAAAGGTCCTTTAAAGCTTCTTCTGAGCCCTTGGCCCTGAAAGCGGAAACTTCATACACAAGAGCTGCCGTCATACAATCTTTTTTTTGTAGGGACATTCTCAGAAACAAAGGTTAGAGACACTATTTAATAGATAAAAGATTTGTTGTTGTTGTACATATTGGCCCTGTTTAGATTAGGGGTTCACAAGGTGTTACAATCCACGCCCTTCACTTGCCCTTTCTCCTCCCAGTCCCACACCTGTAGTCACTTCACAATCAGCACTCCCGCTCTTCCCTGTTTCCCTGCACCTGGTCCTCGTCATCTGCACACCCTTTATATTGAGTCACCTCCCTTCACGCCGTTCTTAGTTCAGGTTAGCTTATGGTAAATGGACTGTACTTGTATAGCGTCTTTCTGACTACTCACAGCGCTTTTACACTACATCACATTCACCCCATTCATACACTGATGCCAGGACCTAACTGCCCATCAGTACAAATTAAACTAACCAGTCACACTCACACACCGACGGTGCTGCTTCGGGAGCAGTTCAGGGTTCAGTATCTTGCTCAAGGATACTTTGAGGGGGAAGCCGGGATCGAACTGCCAACCTTCCGATTGGTGGACGACCGCTCTGCCACCAAGCCACAGCAGCCCTTATGTTGGTAGTGTGTTCTGTTGCATAAACCCATCTATGTTACATCCTCATTTGACTCCTCACTGCACCAATGCTGACACAAGGGTCGTGGAACTGATTTTTAGGGTAGTATCTGGCAAGTACTTCACACACTGCATTCATCAATGTAAGACTGCTGGGTCTATGAAAAGAATTTAAGGTAATTTACATTACACGTTATGTTGTTATAGAGAAATGGGTTTCACAACCCAAGTGCGAACCAGTCTGTTGGACAGATTGTGTCTGTATGAATGTATTTAAAAAAGACTGCACACTCTAAACTACAGTGTTTTCTCAGAGATTGCGGAGACCAGTAATGACTTGTTTCTTCAGTGCATGTTAGATTTTAAATGTAGGTCTTTATTTAAATATTGTGATAGTGTCCAGGCTTGAGGCTTTGGGTGTGGAAATGGCCATTTTTTCATAGGTGTATGAACTGAGCAGCAAAGGAACCACTGACTTCTTGAATCAATGGACACAAGTGAACAACTTTTTAGAATCCATGTCATTTTTATCAAATTAATTTAAGATTATGACACCTTAACAAAATGACATGTTTCTAGCCTGTACACTGGCTATCAACAGGAGGGGAAAGTCAGATGTGTCAAACTGTGTAACGTGTGTTTGTGTCTACCAGTCTCTGGTGAATCAAAGGGTCCATAAGGTTGCTGACTGCCCAATGGCCTTACCCTTAAAAAGCCATCCTTTTATGGAAGGGCCCAATAAGAAGCCTTTTTGAAAGACACAGGTGTATTTCATCTGAAATAAGTGATATTAACACTTTGTTTCTGCATGCCATTTGGCTCTATGCAATGTGGGAACAATTGCAGGCTTGCATGGGAGTCCTTGTAGTGCTGGGTCATTGCACACATCCAGAATAGCTTTATTGCATTTTGTTATGGGATCTGTTTTTAACACTTTGTGAGGGATGTGACACATCTACACTTACATTTAATCGTTTAGCTGACGCTTTTATCCAAAGCGGCTTACATATGAGGAAGACAATGGAAGCAATTATAACAACAAGGTAACAAAATGCATAACTGCCTCAAAAAACTAGTCTGTTAAAGCCCAGCACAATATACAAATGAAGTATTTCTTTTTTGATAAAGGAAGTAGAAGTTAGGTGTTGACGGAAGAGATGTGCTTTTTAAAGGTGGCTACAGAATCTGCTGATCTTGTAGGAGCAGGCAGATCATTCCACCAATGTGGAAAGAATCCAGAGAAGGTGCCCAAGAGTGATTTTGTTCCTTTATGGCATGGTACACCAGACGTCGTTCGTTTGCGGAGCGCAGGGATCTGGCAGGAACCTAGGTCTGTATTGGCGAGTGAAGATATGATGGTGCAGGACCAGTGGTGGTCAAGAGCATCGCTTTGAACTTGATGCGGGCGACAACAAGGAGCCAGTGTAACCTAATGACGAGAAGGGTTACGTGCGCTCTTCGGTTAATTGAAACCCACCCTTGCCGACGCGTTCTGGATCATCTGCAGAGGTTTGGTTGTGCAAGCAGGGTGTGACTGAATGTACTAACTTGGCAATGGTTTAGATCTTTTTCATGCTCATCAAAGTATTCAGTATTTCAATTATGTCATCAGTCCTGTGAATTATACACCTTCACTGATACTACTATTTGTGTTTTGTTTTTGTTTTTTTAATCTCCAGCAATGCAGGAAGATCAATTATTTGTTACGGTCATAAATGTTCGTTTTTTCCCTCAAACATATCACTCAGCACCAACTCCACTAACACGGCAGAAGGTATACCCAGTTTTATTTGATCTTCTCTGTTAAATATTTAACATTACACTTGTACAGCACATTTGACCATGGTACACATTGTATGATGCAAATAATATGGCCAAATCTTCACCTTTTGTGTCATGGTTTAATGTCTTCAAATCAACAGACAGAGCAGATGGCATCCAGACGAAGTCGGTGGAACGAGATATTAGAGGCCATGTGTGTAAATGGTATTTCTTCATTTTGAATGCCAGTTGCTAAAACTCAGTTTTCAGTCTTTATTCTAAGTATTTAGGATAACACTCGTGATGTATATAAAAACTATGCATTATGAGGCTTGTGTGACTCAGTTGATTGTTTTTCATGTAGTCACTAGAAGGGATATGACATTTTAAACAAATGCACTCAATATTCCTTTTACATACAATAAACATTTTTACAGTCTACCAAAAACAATGTCGGGAGCTCATCTTTGACCTGCTTGTGTCATATGATAGTGTCAGCAAGACCTGAGATGGTGGGCGTCCGTTCTAATGAATTGATGTGCAATACCACAATTTTCATTTGGCAACAGTGGGAACTGAATAAGCTGCCTTTAATACATTGCCTTGAATATGCTGATGATTTCACCTAACTGACTTCATCTCCAGAATATTTGTTTTTCCTTTGGTGGGTCAAGGCAATTTGTGCTAAAACGCATTTAGTTTTAAAAGCAACTTGTGCCTTCTCTGCCAGTGTCACAACACCCTGAAACATGTAGCATTTACTGTTTTGCAGGGTTTATATTTTGACTTATTTAACTGTAAGAAGAACTGAAATTTCAGTTCACCCTAATTGAGAATCCACTCTGATTTACCATGAATTAGTCAAGTCTATGTAATAAGCACCTGGACCATTGTGAAATGTATTTTTTGAAAATCAGATGGGCCAAGACATCTCCACATGGGACATCTGTTTTTGCTGACACAAAGCTTTGTCATACCTACAATCTACATCTACAGTTGTTTTAGTTGTTTTGCTAAGGTTTGACAGAGTTTGCTAAGCGATGACTGAGCCATGGTTAACATGTTCAATTTTGATTTGCTTGAAGGTAAGGAGTTAATCACAATTTCCTATTCAGTAGGAATGGGACCTGGGACCAACTGTTATAGAGAGCCCTTGACCCCAGCTATCATGTTTATATAGTCAACAACTGCGGGCATTGTAAAATACGTATAAAATAAAGTTTACCCATTTACCAATTAGATATTTAAAATCTAGTTACACAAATGTATTTTCCATGCCATTAAACTCCTCAGTGCACTCTCAATATTTTGAAAAGCTAACTTTGTTTAAAACTACAATAGACCAACCATAGAACAACCTGATACAAAGTAGCACTACAGTTGTAGTTCTTCTGGTTAGGGTCTTAAATACATAAATCTACTAAATATATCTAGTAATAGTAATTATACTTCATCTAGATGATATATGTAGGTTGGTAGTTCTTCCACTAAGCAAAGTAGATTTGTAAATGTAAATAGGATCATAAAAGGATAGACAACCGGTTGTTATCTACAAAATATATCAAAAATCTAGTGCAGCTGAATTAGTAATTACACTGCATCTAGATAATGTGTTGGTTTATTTCAGATATTTTAGCTAAAATAAGGGTTGAACATTCAGTGGTTTGCAGCTTCTGCATAACATCAATGACACCAAAATGGGAAGAGAGAAAACCCTGTTAATCTACACAGGCCCATGAGTGGGCATTTCCTCATCTTCTCCCTGTCGGTCAGCCGCTTCAAGGGGTCGGGGAGGAGGCTCGGTTGATACCCGAGGCTGGTTCCCTTGGCAGATTATCTCGGCGCATGGTAGCATGACGTCCGGATATATCTGCATGGGCCCTGCGGACTGTAGAACGGGGGTACAGGCTTCAGTTCAGTTCCCCTCCACCCCCCCAGATTCAAGGGAGTGGTCTGGACGGTGGTCGGCCCCGAGCAGGTGCCGGTAATGGAACAGGAGGTACACTCCCTGTTGGTTAAGGAGGCTATAGAACGTATTCCTCCGCCAAACAGGGAGAGGAGCCGGTACTTCATAGTTCCAAAGAAGGATGGGGGGTTGCGTCCTATATTAAATCTCAGGCATCTGAACCGGTCTCTGAGGAGATACAGGTTCAGAATGCTCATCTTTCCACGAAGAAAGGGAGTGCCGTAGTGAGTCAGATGCAGTTTGAGGACTGGTTCGTCACGATAGATCTGAAGGACGCCTACTTTGACATCTCCATCCTTCCATGTCTCAGGAAGTTCTTGAGGTTCGCTTTTGGGGGCGAAGCGTACCACATTCACACTCATACAGCCTTCCTAAATGCAGAGCAACAGGTTGATACACTTATATTTTATTATAATATTTTATAAAGAACTGATTGCAGACATCAATTCAATCCAAAAGCAATTATTGTAGGTGATTTTAATATTCATGTGGGCGTTGAAAATGATAGCCTCAGTACTGCGTTTATTTCATTATTAGACTCGATTGGCTTCTTTCAGTGTGTACATAAACCCACTCACTGTTTTGGCCACACCCTCGACCTTGTTCTGGTATACGGCATTGAAATTGAACATCTAACAGTCTTTCCACAGAATCCTTCACTATCAGACCATTATTTAATAACTTTTGAACTCCTATTAATAATAATAATAAGTTTTATTTATATAGCGCCTTTCCCATACTCAAGGTCGCTGTACACAAAATATACATACATACACTATATGGACATAAACATACAAAAATACAGAGGAGAAAACAATTCTAAGCAGAGTAAGATTGGAAATATTGTAAGAAAAGATATATTTTTAGTTGAGACTTGAAGGAGGATATAGTAACAGTGTCGCGTAGAGAAAAAGGGAGGGAATTCCAGTGTTTT
>CM022475.1:2327969-2388525 GCA_011952105.1 Coreoperca whiteheadi | reverse complement strand
AGGCGCAGGACGGGGGACTTGGGAACCTGGACGGGGCGCAGGACGGGGGACTTGGGAGCGAGACGGGGGGAGCGCCGGACCGGGCGCGGAACAGGGAGCGAGACGGGGGGAGCGCCGGACCGGGCGCGGAACAGGGAGCGAGTCGGGGGGAGCGCCGGACCAGGCGCGGAACAGGGGGCGCGAGATGCGGGGAGTGCCGGGCCGGGCGCGGAACAGGGGGCGCGAGATGCGGGGAGTGCCGGGCCGGGCGCGGAACAGAGAGCGCGAGACGGGGGGACAGAGAGCGCGAGATGGGGGGAGCGCCGGGCCGGGCGCGGAACAGAGAGCGCGAGACAGGGGGAGCACCGGACCGGGTGTGGAACAGAGAGCGCGAGACAGGGGGAGCGCCGGACCGGGCGCGGAACAGAGAGCGCGAGACGGGAGAAGCGCCGGACCGGGCGCGGAACAGGGGGCGCGAGACCGCGGCGCTCGGGCGGTCGACCCGGAGGCCGAAGCGGAGGGGAGCCGGGACCGATGGGTTCCGGCAGTCGACCCGGAGGCCGAAGCGGTGGGGAGACGGGACCGAGGGGTAGGAAGGCGTCGGGGCGAGGGACAGAGGGCAGGACGGCGTCGGGGCGAGGGACAGAGGGATGGACGGCGTCGGGGTGAGGCGGCGGCAGGAGCTCTGGCAGGTCCTGCGGCGGCGGCGGCGGGAGCTCTGACAGGTCCTGCGGCGGCGGCGGGAGTTCGATGATCGGCTGCGGCCCTTCAGGCCCAACCGGGAGTTCGATGATCGGCTGCGGCCCTTCAGGCCCAACCGGGAGTTCGGGGAGCGGCTGCGGCCCTTCAGGCCCAACTGGGAGTTCGGGGAGCGGCTGCGGCCCTTCAGGAGTTCCAGCTCCGGGAACGGGAGTTCTGGAACGTGCTGCAGCGGCAAAAGTTCTGGAAGGGGCGGTGGCAGCCGTACGGGCGGCCCGCCGGGAGTCCACAGGGCGGCGGAGGCAGCACGGGAGGCACGGGTAGAGGCAGCTCGGGTGGCAGGTCGGAAGGCAGCTCGGGAGGCAGCCGCTCAGCGTGGCGTGGAGGCCGCTGCTGCTGCTGCTCGGCGCGGCGTGGAGGCTGCTGCTGCTGCTCGGCGCGGCGCGGAGGCCGCTGCTGCTGCTGCTGCTCCTGCTGCTGCTGCTCGGCGCGGCGTGGAGGCTGGGGAGCAGACCGGCGCCTGGCAGCCCGGATAGCGAGCTGGATGCTGCGGGGACCCCCAAAAGCCAGGCGACTTCATCCCTTCATAGGGATTAGGAGCTAGCTTATGCTCCAACCCTGAAGGCTCCAGGCCGATCACCCCTAGTCTGACTGGCTGGGGGCCTGGCTTGGGACTAACCGACTGAGGAGCAGAACGGCTAGCTAAGCGGGCCAGATATACCCGTAAGTCTATCATCTCCCCCGGGTGAGAGTCTGCTCGGTCCATTTGTGGGCGTCGGCCGGGTCCGGGGAGCGGGCGTCGGCCGGACTGTCGACATCGGCGCTCCAGGAGCGTTGGGCAGCAAAGACCTGGGGCGACGACCACGTCGTTCTCCGGAAGGGGGCCGGCAGACCGGAACAGGTGCGGACGAGAACTGGCGGGCGGACGGACTCACTGGCGGGTTAATTGCCCAGGCCGCTGCATCCGCCGCTCGGGGTTGGGGGAGCCTTTAAGTGCCAGGTGCAGCTGCTCTATAAGCCGGTTCGCCTCTAGCAATTCCACCGCAAGAGGGTCACCATCCGCGGGGTCCATGTAAGCTGGTGGGATCATTCTGTTACGAGGTGCTGACGAGGTAAGGAGGACCCAGATGCAGACAGTACTGAGGAGCGGAGTCTTTATTGTCGCTTACCAGACAGTAGATAGGCGAACTCGAAAAAACAGGCAGGAAAACCAAGGTGCATGACAAAAGAGTCCACGACGGGAAGAAGTAGCGAAACCACGGAGGGCGAACACTTGGGAAGGTAAGTACAACTCAGACACGGTTAACACGCAAACGTACCTACAAGGCAACATACCGACAGGCCAACACCGACAAAACAACAATGATCCCACCCCGAGACAAGGAAACACATGAACAAGGTTTAGTCCTTAAAACAGATAAAGCAATTATTGTAGGTGATTTTAATATTCATGTGGGCGTTGAAAATGATAGCCTTAGTACTGCGTTTATCTCATTATTAGACTCGATTGGCTTCTTTCAGTGTGTACATAAACCCACTCACTGTTTTGGCCACACCCTCGACCTTGTTCTAGTATACGGCATTGAACAGTCTTTCCACAGAATCCTTCACTATCAGACCATTATTTAATAACTTTTAAACTCCTATTACTGGAGTACACACCAGCAGTCAAATACTGCTATAGTAGATGTCTATCTGATAGTGCTGTAGCTAAATTTAAGGAAGAAATTCCATCTGAATTTAACTCAATGCTGTGTCTTAACATAACAGAGGACTGTTATGCAAACTTCAGTCCGTCCCAAATTGATCATCTTGTTGATAGTGCTGCAGGTTCACTGCGAACGACACTTGATTCTGTTGCTCCTCTTAAAAAGAAGATAATAAAACCAAAAAGGGTAGCTCCATGGTATAGCGCTGAAACCCGCAAATTAAAGCAAACATCACGAAAACTTGAAAGAAAATGGCGTTCCAACTATCTAGGAGAATCTTGTTTAGCCTGGCAAGATAGTCTTAAAATATATAAGAAGGCCCTCCGTAATGCCAGAGCAGCCTACTACTCATCACTAATAGAGGAAAATAAGAACAACCCCAGGTTTCTTTTCAGCACTGTAGCCAGGCTGACAGAGAGCCACAGCTCCATTGAGCCATGTATTCCTGTAGCCCTCAGCAGTAACGACTTCATTAGCTTCTTTAATGATAAAATTTTGACTATTAGAGAGAAAATTAATCACGTCCTGCCCTCAGCTGGTGCCAACCGATCTTCAAGCATAGAGGCGTTGGAGGGAGCTGTGAAACCTGATGTGTACTTGGACTGCTTCTCTCCTGTCGACCTTATTCAACTAACGTCGACAATTTCTTCATCTAAGCCTTCGACCTGTCTCTTAGACCCAATTCCAACTAGGCTGCTTAAAGATGTTCTACCATTAGTTAATACGTCTTTTGTAGATATGATCAATTTGTCTTTACTGACAGGTTATGTACCACAGTCTTTTAAAGTAGCTGTTATTAAACCTCTCCTTAAAAAGCCCACACTCGATCCAGGGGTTTTAGCCAACTATAGACCTATATCTAACCTTCCCTTTATCTCTAAGATCCTTGAAAAAACTGTTGCTAATCAGTTATGTGACTTTCTAAATAACAATAGTATATTTGAGGATTTCCAGTCAGGTTTTAGAGTGCATCATAGCACAGAAACAGCACTGGTGAAAATTACAAATGACCTTTTAATTGCATCAGACAATGGACTTGTCTCTGTACTTGTCTTGCTAGATCTTAGTGCTGCATTCGATACCATTGACCATCAAATTCTATTACAGAGACTGGAACATTTAATTGGAATTAAAGCAACCGCGTTAAGCTGGTTTAAATCCTATCTATCAGACCGATCTCAGTTTGTTTATGTTAACGAGGAATCATCCGAGCACACCAAAGTTAGTCACGGAGTTCCGCAAGGTTCTGTGCTTGGACCACTTCTATTTACTTTATATATGCTTCCTTTGGGCAATATTATTAGAAAGCACTCCATAAAGTTTCATTGTTACGCAGATGATACCCAGTTATATTTATCGATTAAGCCGGATGAAACTGATCAGTTAGTTAAACTTCAATCATGCCTTAAGGACATAAAAACCTGGATGACCAGAAATTTTCTAATGTTAAACTCGGACAAAACTGAAGTTATTGTAATTGGATCCGAACGCCTCCGAGACTCGCTGTCGGCAGATCTAATTGCTCTAGAGGGCATTGCCCTGGCCTCCAGCACCTCTGTGAGGAACCTAGGAGTTATCTTTGATCAGGATCTATCCTTCAACTCCCACATGAAGCAAACCTCACGGACTGCCTTTTTTCACCTACGTAACATTGCCAAAATCAGGCACTTCCTGTCTCGAAATGATGCAGAAAAATGTATCCATGCATTTGTTACTTCAAGGCTGGATTACTGCAATTCCATATTATCAGGCAGCCCGAAAAAGTCCCTTAAGATTCTCCAGTTGATTCAGAACGCTGCAGCACGTGTACTGACAGGAACTAGGAAAAGAGATCATATTTCTCCAATATTATCTTCTCTGCACTGGCTCCCTGTGAAATCCAGAATAGAATTTAAAATCCTTCTCCTCACCTATAAAGCTCTTAATGGTCAGGCACCGTCGTATCTTACAGAGCTCATGGTGCCTTATTACCCCACTAGAACACTGCGCTCTCAGAATGCAGGGTTTCTTGTGGTTCCTAGAGTCTCCAAAAGTAGAATGGGAGCCAGAGCCTTTAGCTATCAAGCTCCTCTTCTGTGGAATCAGATCCCAGTTCGGGTTCGGGAGGCAGACACCATCTCCACATTTAAGAATAGGCTAAAGACTTTTCTCTTTGATAAAGCTTATAGTTAGGGCTGGCTCAGGAGAGTCCTGAACCATCCCTTAGTTATGCTGCTATAGGCCTAGACTGTCGGGGGACTTCCCATGATGCACCTCTCTCTCTTCACCTCTGTCCTCCTCTCCATCCGTATGCATTCGCATCCCATAAATGCATGTCACTAACTTGACTTCTTCCCTCTCCCGGAGTTTTGTGCTTTGTCGTCCGTCTCTTCTTTCTTAGTGTCACTTTCAGCAGGTATTTCAGTGTCCGGAGATGTATCTGGATCGGTGACTATGGCAACCTGCTGGGGCAGTGTTGCTGTGTCTATGGTGCAGGGGACGAGTGGCTCAGGTCCTGCTCGTTGGGCTCCACCTGGAGCTGCTCGGTTGTCCGTCTGGACCCATCATCTTCCCTTATGTTTTACCACCTAAACATTTCTAACATAATCATATATATATACAACAATTTTGCCATCATGGCTGTATATGTTATAGTTTTGATGCTATGAATCTATTCTGTACTTACGACATCTATTGCATGTCTGTCCGTCCTGGGAGAGGGATCCCTCCTCTGTTGCTCTTCCTGAGGTTTCTATCATTTTTTTTCCCCTGTTAAAAGGGGTTTTTCTTTTTGGGTAGTTTTTCCTTAATCGAATCGAGGGTCTAAGGACAGAGGGTGTCGTATGTTACAGATTGTGAAGCCCTTTGAGGCAAATGTGATTTGTGATACTGGGCTAAATAAATAAAATTGAATTGAATGAACTAAATACACTCAGGGGAGGTGAAGGCAACGAGACACAGGTGCAGGACAAACACAGGTGAACCCAATCAGGGAATCAGGGACAGGAAATAAAGTGACTGAGACAGGGGGGAAACAGACATCTATCAAAATAAAACAGGAAGTAACCAGACTGAAAACAATAAACATGAACTACATGGACAGATACAACATAGGACTAGAATAAACATAAGGCGCTAGGAGAACAAGGTGACCTAGGAAACATTATAAATAAACAAACACCCCCAAAACACACCCCATAAGACCCACAACATGACACACTTTTGAACAGTCTATTCTCAATGCATTCATGGTGTTACACTAATTTTACTAAATTTTCCTTCAGGTCTAGACCGTACTCTTTCTAATATTATTTACAGAGACCCAACAATTCCCACCATGAGCAAGCATTTGGTGACAGTGGCAAGGAAAACCTTCCTTTAAGAGGCAGAAACCTCAGTTCCACATAGAGATGTAAAGTAATAGAAATGGTAATGGTTGTGGTAATAATATTAATATTAATTATAGAAAAAAACTAGTAAGAAAAATGACAGCAATAATAACAATATATAAGACTAATAATAATAATTGTAGTCACAGGTGTTGAGCAGGAACATGGGGCGGTAGGTGGCTTGCAATCATGTGTAGCAATGTACTTTAATAACAAATTAAAGTACATTTGTTACATTTGGGCCACCACCCTGTTTCCCGGGTGGAAACAGGGAAAACAAATAAACCAAATTAATTAATAACATAATTAATAATAAGAGGACGAGATGTTTCCCAGAGCAGCTCAGCAGCCCCAGACAGAGATACTCACAGTAATATGAATTGGCTATTAAAACAAAAAAAGGTGAGACTCTATCGTAATGGCAGGGCAAATAACTAAATCTAAATGGGAATTAATTTATGCTATGCGACACCAACTCCTGATCACAGCAAAAACTGTGGACTATATTCTATAGTTTATCGGCACACATAACACACGGATAGGTCAAATAGCAAAACAGCCTATTAACAGTGCACCACACCTCACTATTGCCAATATCCTAGGGTCTACCTCATCATTCCATAGCTGTGCAGTATCTGTTTGTTTATAAATGTCCTCAATTAACCAGTCTTTTGAATGCGTCAATCTTTCGAAAAGAATTCCAGCCTTCTTAAGAGACTGAGCAATTTTAGATGGAGTTTTAATTAATTTGGTCTTGTTTTCTGGCTTACCAGGTGGTGCCCCAACAAGTGTATTAAATTGCAAATATTTGATTAAAGTAGTTGATTCCTCTACAATTCACAAGAGTTTATGCTAGTTTTTTTACCCCTCTACTTAGTATTTTTCAATTTTGGCGCAATGGTTCGGACTTAGCTGTAGAAGCACCACTGGACTGCATTCTTTCCATTGATGATGATTCCATGATAAACAGCAGGGCTACGACTACGTACTGACACTGCCCCACTGACACACACTCACCGGAGAGCCTCTCAAAAGCAAATTCCCCTTCCCAACAGGCAACAGTCTCCCTGATTTCTTAAGGGCCTGAACTGCATCGTCAATATCCGTCCTGCCACGAATGGCATCTAGACATTTTCCAGCATAATCACCGACTTTGGGCTTTTTTGTGTGCTGATCTTTGAACTCTGCATACTTTTTAGGGGCAGCAATGGCGAGCATTTACCTGCAAGTTCGCTCATCTTCGTTGAAACTGGCAACATGAAGCGACACACCAAGCACATCTACGGGTTTGTCGTAGTATTATACGAGAGGGAGAGAGAGAGAGAAGCCATCGCTAACTGCTAAGCTAAACGGTACGGTAGCTAGCAGTACCGAATAGTGTGTAAACAACTGTGGGATTAGCGAGAAAATCACTAAAAGAAGGAGATGACATGGTTTTGAGTTCTTTGTACTGTGGAGTCTTGTTTTAGGCTCCGTTTACACGATGGGAATACGCAGTCATTTACCAGAAAACGCTTTTTTTATCCCAGAAAACGATTATTTCTAAAAACTCCGGCCAAAGTGGAGATTTCTGAAAATGCCGGTTATGTGTTGCCGTGTCAACTGGGAGAAACGGGGTTTTAGTTTCTCAAACGTCACATTATGCGCCAGAAAATGCTTGGGTCATGTGAGCGCCCTATGTTTAGACTTTGTTTGATCCTGGATGCGCTTTACTTGCCTTGTAGTCTAACGCGACATTAAGGAGTAACTCCATTACGCTGTCTGTCCACACAAATGAACCTCGCGCCATGCCTGTTGTTTTGAAAGGAACAGGAAGTCGCTCGTGCTATTCGTTGTTGTCGATTTTGAGGATTCTGATTGGCTTGCATGGCTTTATCCTTCTCCCTACGCTGCCGCCAATAGGTTTGGCATAGTTATGATGGCGCTCGATGACGTATTTATGCGGGTCGATGTAAACGACAACTTTTTTGAAAACGTTGTTGTGTGCACGATGTTATTTTTGAAAACAGAGGGGGGGGAAATATTCGTTTTTCTAAATTGTGTAAATGTGGCCTTATTCTGAAAATGTCTGTTCTGTCTGGGTTTTAGTTCTGTAGTTTGTGTTGTATTTTGTAATTTTTCGGTTCACTCATGTTAGTTTTGCCTCTTGTTTATGATCGCCCTGATTGTTTCCACCTGTGTCTAGTTGTCTCCCCTGCCTGAGTTTATTTAAGTTGTGGTTTTCAGTCTGTTCATTGTCAGATCGTTATCATCAGTTGTTGTGCTGGTTCAGTCTGCCTGCCTGTTTGGATTTTGCTTTCAACCCGATGATCTGCCTGCTGGTATTTATTAAATAAACATCCCACTCATTATCCTCCAAGAGCTATCTGCGTTTGGGTCCTCTTTTACCCGCTGCCAACACCAAACCGTAACAGAATGAACTGAATAGTATGGACCCAGCAGATTACTCAGATGAACTGTGTGATTTGCTATTCAATTTAATAGAGCTGAAGGTAATGTGGAAGGAAGCCATGAATGACCACCACAGGGAAGCTGGGGAAAAGCGTGCGCCAAGCACTGGCTAAGAGACCTTTTAACCGAATGGACCGTAAGGTTCCTATACACCCCAGCCTCAGCCTCCCGGTCTGCTAACTCCCATGGCACAAATCACATGCCTGATTGCCAGCCTCCCACTCTCCAGCTGAGTAGCCTCCAATTCGCACCAGAACCCAATCCAATCCCTGTTAGCTGCTCACTACAACACGACTCTGAGACATCCATCCCCCTGTTGCAGTATTTTGCAAACTGTGCGGCAAAGACCCCCCAACCAGTTAGCCACCAGCCTCTGCCTGCCTTGCCTGCCATTCCTGAGTTGACCCCAACCCCGAACCCATACTTGGGTACCTGCCTGGCCCTGGCCCAGGTCCTCGCAGCCTTCAGTTTGGCTCCCGGCCTTCTAGAGACCAGCCACCTAGAAGGAAGCATGGCCCCCGTCGACGTTGGACCTCTCATTGCTGCACCCCTGCTTGTCCTCATCGCTGGCCAGCGTCGGAGAGACACAGCCGTCCAGTGTTGGAGAGACAGAGGAACGGTCTGTCCCTGATGGGCCGCAGTCGCCGCCTCCTGAACTCCCCGCTTGGCCTGAGCCGCCTTCGGATCTCCCCGCTTGGGAGACTGCAGATGCTTCCTAGTCCTGCTCCTGTCCTGGTTGGGCCTGCTGCCCTCCTGAGCTGCAGCAGTCCAGCCGCCGGCCTCTAGCCCTGCACTCCAGAGGCCTCCTGTCCTGTTTGTGAACTCCGGCTCCATGCCCGAACTCCAGTGGTCTTCCACCTTCTGAGGGTTCCAGCCCTCGATCTCGACCCCCTGGCTGACCCCCCAACCTGCTCTTCTTCCCTGTCGTGCCCCCGGGCCGTCTGCCTGAGGTTTCCCGTCCTTTTCAGCCCCCGGGCCGTCCGCCCGAGGTTCCCTGCTCTGTCCCTTCCTGACCCTGTTTTCAGGTGCCCTATTTGTGTGAGTTTGCCCTTGGACTTTGGCATTCCTCCTATCCTCCCTGCAACTACCCTACTTCATTTTGGACTTTTATATTTTGAACTTTTTCTTTAAGGAACTTCTGGGCGTCATCCCTTGAATTTTGCTTTTTGGGGTTGTTTAGAGACGTCTGGGATCCTGAGCCCTAAATGTCTAGCGGGTAATTAGCCACAAATTAACTTGATAAAGAAGTGAAAACCCTCTGACTGCGCTGTTGGACAGGGGGCTTTGGATATTGTTATTTTGCTATTTGCTACACATCCACATAAGATATGCTGTATATCTTTTTGTGTTTTTGTCTTTTCTCACTGGTTTGAGGTGGGAGGGGATTAGTTGGAAAAAGTGTCACCTAGGCTACTTCCATGCACCAATCAGTTTACCAACATTTGAATCCAAAAGCGATGACACTTGTGGGATTTTCCGGCTTGATTGTTCAAACCACACCCACACAGTCCCGTTGAAACAGATTACCTACGTTTTAAACTTGTAACAAATACTAAGGATGTTTTTCGGAACTTTAACTGTGATTGTTACTTAAGTCATTAATACAAAATTTTACAGAGTAGTACTTAAGATGTAAAACCAAATTTTCAGGGGTTTTAAACAATCAGTGCAAAGCTACTGTGATTAAGATGGTCTGAACTTGGCGGTGAACGTGGTGGTCTTTATGATATGTTAAAGGAGCCACTAAATACTGGCTGGGTTAAATAAAAAGATAATTTGTACAATAAACACTTAAACAAATGTTTGACCTTTTCTCATTGATACTGTTCTCACAAAATGTTTCATAAATTCCCACTAAATCTTATATATGTTTCACAGTAAAAGCCTTCCATTTAAGGAAAGAGATAATGCCTCCTGAGCCGCTGGAAGGCTTTTAATGTGAAAGAGCCAGTGGACGTCTTCTTATTTACATACTGATCACAGTTCCTTGTTTGACATTTGATGAAATGGAAAATAATCTACCCTCTGCCATGTATGTAGGATAGCTTGCGGTCAAAGACCACCACAACACAACAATGGAGCTATTGCAGAAAAATGTCAGATGTGCAGTAATGGGCTTGCTGGCTGGTAGAAGCGCCAAGCTCTCTGTGTGCTGGCCTTGAATCACCAGCTTGGCAGAGACTGAACCCCCTACTTCCTAATGCTGCCACACCCAGCAAATAAGATCAATATGTTAGTGAGGGCACTGGAGGACGTGTATGGCTTAGCTGTAGTATAGTTTTTATTTCTTACACACTAAAAGGTACTTCTATATTCTTTCAAATAGCGTGTGTGTTAAGAGCATGAGAGGGATTAGCAACAACAGTGGACAGATTGTTCCTCAGTGGGGGCGGTTAAAGGGTGACGAAAGAAGATGTTGGAGGTTTTTTTGATCATCCCTGGTGACTCATCCTTCCTCGAGTCGTCATCTCTCCTCCCCCTCTCACAAATTATTCAGTTATTTGAATTATATTTGTAAAACGTTAGCATAGCTTTTAAAAACCTCACTATCACTTGTGTTCTGTTGTGTCTCTGTATTGAATGTCCTGCCTGTCTGTAACCTGGTGTTGTATTGCTGCTGTTGTCTTGACCAGGTCTACCTGTCTAAATAGAGGTTATATAAATAAGGTAGCAAATTCCCTGCTCTGTGCCTGCACACTAATATTGTGCACTCCGAATTGAGACCCAAATGTAATGCCATACATACATATATGGCATACTACCGCCGGCTTTGGCACTATAAAGGTTAGTGCTTATGTGGATAATAACAAACATGCAAATAAATGTACGGAATTGGTCAAATTAATTTATTCTTTGTGTGGTAATTTCTCGAGGAAATACAGTGTTATGTGCTTGCAAAATGTCTCACTGCACGCTCAGAATTGCGACACAGCTATAACTCCATACAGGAGTTAGATTGGGACCACAAGAGCCACCTGGAGCTGCAGCAGGTGTCCCGGCCCCAGCATGAACCCAGCCCCCTGCTCCGGTTTTGTTCTTTAGCAGTCGCTTCGTCTTGTGTTTATTTGTTCTGTAATGCCAGCAGGGAGATTGGGATCAAAACTAAGACAAAAAGGCCACCAGAATCTGGCTTCAAGCCAAAAGGAAATCATCCCTCGAGTTTCAACATTTCACCTGACAATTCATGTCACAGTCTGCTGGTGGACGTTAACATTTAAGAACGCCGTGTGGACATTTATTATCCACCGAGGTCCACTTTAGCCCCTGGCCCGGGGACCATGGCTTTCCCGTGTGCCGGAGGGACCTGTTTTGGAGAAAGGGGGGGCACTGAAAGTGCGCCGAGCAAAAACAGGTCTTGTTGATACAGTCATCTGAGCCAACTGGATAACACATTAAGCAGCGGCTACGCTAGCTGGGGCACTGGAGACCAGCTGTGCACGTGGCCAACGGACACCAGAGTGGAATAACAACAGAAGCTAACACTAATAGATATTACACTGCCTCAGTGGAAGTGATTTACCTGACCGAGGCACTAACTCATTCATTTTCCAGTCGTCTTAGTTTAAAATGATTAGCACTACTGCTAGGTCAGTGGTTCAAGCTTGGTTATGACATAACGTAGCCACGAAAAGGTGTTTGGTACGAATGTTAGCTCACCTGTGTTTTTCTTTGACACAAGAGGACTATTCTCTGTGAATGTCTGGCCAGACATATTGGGGTCAAAGGTTAGATTTAGGTTGGTTCCTGGATCAGACCTCTGTGTGCTTCTTACTCACAAGGCTCTGCATCTTGCTATCTGTCCTTTCTGGCACTCTCTTCTTCTGCCCGTCCATCTCCCATTCACATGTGCCAGAAGGTGATCCAAGTTACAACTTAAAACATTGTGTCACCCACCGTAATTATCTAGACCGGTCTGTTTTGTGGATTATCTGCATCTGGGACACTTTCAGGACAGACAAAATACTGTAAGTTGCCATTTAAGGGTTGATAAAGTTAGTAAATGTACAAAAGAAAAAACTTTTATCTGTAGATTTTAGATAAGATCTTTTTTTATAGTTTAGCCACACCAATTGTTTTGTATGGGTTTGAAAAAACGGGCGTACTGCAAAAAGATACACCTTAACCTTCTAAAAGCTGCACTAATCAACATTTTTATATTAATAATGAATCAAATGACTGTGTAAAGTGAGAGGTTTTGCTTGTAGTCACAAACCCACAGAGAACTTTCACCAACTCTGCAGTTCCACTCAGCTCTACAGAGGTTTAAAGCCTCTTCCTTTAGTTTTTTTTTTACAGTTTTGGTTCACGCCGCTCATCAGCCTCGTTTCCAGCAGCAGCAGCAGCAGCAGGCAGCTGTGTTCAGTGGTAAAGCTCTGATAAACCCACTGCACACTACCTGCCCAGCAGCAAACAGTAGACCCAGTTAGAGAGCAGCTGGTGAACATAGTGGAGCATTTAGCAGCTAAAAAGCCAGATATTTTTTGCAGGAGTTGGCATGGAGCAAACCAGAGCTAAAATGAGAGTGAATGTTGGACTTAGATTCATCAGGTGACACACACACGACTTAGGAATGCTCATGTTGCTCTCTGTCTGCTGGATGTGGAAATAGGCAACTGTTTGCTAACACCTCAGCCATGGCAACTTTATAAGGGGATACTAGTCAGTTGTGTTTTTCCGCTGCCCGCCTGGGTCCAGAAAAATTAATAGCTGTTTCTTCAAGTATACCCTGAAAGTTACATGACAACCTTAACATTAACATTAATAACATTAATTATGGGGGCAGTAATAGCATGATTTACATTCCATGTCCATATAGGTTATGGTGAGCTTGGAAGATGCAGTAACTATTGTAGCAGTTAAAACGAGAAGTATTGTAAGACTGCATGTGATCCAGGATGACTGTGGTGTGTCGTATCTCGGGCACACACAAAAAAGTCCCAACATCAGCTGGGTGAAATGAACTGCTGAACAAAGTTTGACCAGTGGTCTTTATGTTGAATTTAAACAGGAGTTTACACTGGAAAAGTATCTACAGTACCTCGAGAAAACAGAAATCACAGAGAGGCTATTTGTAACTTCAGAGGTAGCAACACCAGAATCCTTAAGGCCAATGGAAGATATGAACATGTAACGGTTAGGGACCAGAGGGTCTGTAATCTTTGTAATGACAACCGTCTGTGAGACAAGTATCACATTTTGTTTGAACGTAAGAATGCAACCACAGTCCAATATGGGGAAAAGTACTTGCCAAATTTAAACTATCTATGTTTTCGGTTTTTTCCTGGCAGGTGCCATATTTTTGATGTTATTGTACTGTATGTGGTGTTTGCACTCCATGCCATGGAATTATTAAGTCAATGAAAAATCTGAACTCTGTATTCATTCCAGTGTTTTAGTACTTCAGATCAGTCTTGGTCTCAAGACTGCGATCTCAAGACCACTTCTTGAAGGTCTCGTCGCATTTTTACTCTATATTTATTTAATTACTTTTATTTCAAGACCATTCAAGACCACAACTGCGAGAACATTGCTATGTGGCCTGTGCGGTGTCTGATTTTTTTGTTAACTGTGATTGGATGTAAACTTCCTGCTTCAAATGCAACCAATAACCTGACTCATTGCTAACCGGAAATGTTACTGTTACCGGCTGCGACTCATCCCCGCCACCGTTCACACGCACTCCAAGAAAGTGAATGCGGGAGACAGGAGAAGAAGCTGTGGCGGTCTGGGAGGAGATGTCAGCCAAATGTTCTGTAGTACAAATTGGCTACCTAAACCACGAGGTCATCTGCAAAGCAGCGGCCAAAAGAAGACACGCAGCAGAATGTAAATCGCACTTAGAAAAGAAGCATAAAGAAAGCTAATGTTAGCAAACTGCCTCTGCACCAAACCTCCTCAGAAATCTCTTCTCGCCTCGCCCAACGAGATTTAGTGAATATTATTACTTTACATCACATATTAGATATCTACTGTAAAACTTCAATTAAACGCAGAGCCCCATTTAGAGACCAATCCCTTTGACTGGCCCGGTGCTCCACGTTTTCACAAATAAATGCAGGTCTCAAGTAGACGGTTTGTTCTTTGAGGGTATAAAACCTCTTAAAGCCCACCGGGTCGGACGCTTGAGCTAGTTCTAAGCTCCTTAGATTGTTTATTTCATGGTTAAACTTTTATCAATACGGACATCGTTAGATCGGTTAGATTCTCCACAATTCAATCGTTCAGTTCATTTTACGGAAACCATGAGCACCAAAGTATTATTCAGATTTACCGGCATGGTAAACAAGAGTGACGGAAAAAAAGTTGTGACTCCCTACATATGAAGGGGACATAAAGTCCGAATGTGCATCCTCCATTATTTATATTCCTTTAGTGCGTAAGGGTCCACCGATGAAAAGAATCAAAGGGTTTTTCAAACAAATGAATCCAAGTTGAAATAACTACCGTAACCTTAGGCTTTCATCCTGTCTAAGGTAGGGTTAGGGTATATCGATACGTTTTAAATGTAATAGTTCAATGCTCGCAGCATTGCAATTCTGATGAAATTCAGTTCATCTCCATTGTATGGCTAGATAGGGGTAGTGCGAAAATATGTTTTTATGTTTTAAAATCTTCATGTACCCCATCACAGTCTTATCTTTTCACACGTGGCAGAAACCCAGATGCCAGCCTTGTTATCTCGTTAACATGCCATGTTTAGATGAACCTCAGTTATGGCTGTTTAAAATGCTCTAGCTCCCAATCAGTTTGGTCTGCCTTTGCCTTTGGGCTCATTGACCTGTGTTGCAGGCAGTCTTGCACCAGCTGTGTTGTGTGTTGGGAAGTCAAGGATGAAACAAGGGTGTCCACTTTGCACGCATAGCTTTGCTTGAACACTTGCTACCTGAGGGGGCAACCACTTTGTCTGGAGGATTTTGCTTTTCTCAACACTTTGTCCTTATCTTCCCCTTATCTGCTTCCCCCTCGAGGTGTCAAGTCCGTTATCACAGCTACCGTCATGTCCAGGAGACACTGCAGGGCATGGAGAACTAAAGGCAGGGAAACCAACAGAACATATGAGGAGGAAAAACGCCACAAAACACCCAGCTCAACCCGAAGCCACCACAGAAACTCCACAAAACACAGAAAATAACTGAACAACCCCAAAACCGTGACAGGGATAAACACTGCTTGGCGGGGCCCCAACACACTCTAGAATCGCCACTGAATGGATACAATTTGTTTTGTCAGTTATTACTAAAAGTGCATAAAGAATTTAGCCTTAAGATATTTATGAAACAATAGTTTTCACGCATTCACCAAATCACATATTAGAAGTATATTTAAGAATTGCCAAATGTTGAAAATAACAAAATGGTGCGTTCCATTTACCAAATGTTCCAGTCACTCTTTTTTTTACTAAATGAACACTCCGTGAATGAGCAAAATAGGCACAGGCATCATGTCCAAGGCTGCTGAGGGGCTTCACCCCCGCAGTTTTTGCCGCCCCACCCCTGATTATATATACACAAGAATCTCTCAAGGGAAGAATGAAATAAACAATGAATCTCCCAATGATGACGACTCTCCCTTCAGCATAAGATGAAATACATAACCTTTCCTCTAGCCTGGCGCTCCCTCCCCCTTAATAGTTTTCATACAGGCCCTCACTTTTCCAGTTTTCTCCCGGAAAGCCTTTCAACTTCTTCTGCACATATTGAAGCGGTCCAAAATCCTGCTCTTTGTTAAGCATCATCTCTGTGGTGACAGCTGAGAATGCTTGTTCTTGTTCACCTCAGCAGCATAATCGAAGCCAAACAGACAGCGATTCTATCTGGAGAGAACAGCGTGCTTGAACTCAGCCGAGCAGGAACAAACAGGGCCTATTCTCTCAGCCCGGTGAAGTTTCTGTGCCGGGGCATGTCTGACATGCAGGCAAAGCAGTCACCAGCCGGTTAGGATTGCGGGCCAGTGATGGAGACGATAAAAGATCGTGTTACAACGGTCCGCATCAAGCATCAGCCTCTGACCTGCTGACGTTACCCTACCAAGTTATTAAAAAATATCATATCCAAGACATGCTGAGAAGAGGTAATTCTCTCAACAATGCCCTGCTTTGTCTCAAAGGCTGCAAGTTATTGTTGAACTAAAATGTCTGGCTTGTTTCTGCCCAGTCAGGCCTGTAAAGCCCACGAGCTGGAGTTGGCTGCTAATTTGTTGTGGAGCACTCTGCTGTTGTTTTTCCTAATCGCTCTTCATTGGGAGCGCCTGCTGCTCATTACGTCTTTTTATACCCACCACACATTTTATGTGGAGTAGATCTGCTCAAAGGTCAGAAGATCACATAGCCTTCAGTTGGGGGGGGGGGGTCAGCTGACTCACTAGATTGGTATAGAGGGGGAATGAGTTGTTTCCAGATGGTCTGCTTGACTGGGTGTGTTTCTGCATGAGACGGTGTCCTGGAGACAAGAAGCAGAGAACCAAAACTGCGTCCAACGTTAGACTAAACAGAGTTAGGGCTCAAACTGTCATACATGTAGATTCTTCAGATTTTACAAGATACAACTGTGCTGTGTCGAGTGTAGCAGGAGGCCTTCTCCAACCACCGAAGTGGTGAACTGAAAAACCCCACGCTGTCTCCTAAATACCAAATGAGTAGGTGCTCGCTGCAGAGACAGCTGGGCTGCCAAGCATCTGATCATATTCTCTAATTCCTGAGGTATAGTACCTTTCCGTATTCAGCACAGGAGTTTTTGGTGATTATTGCAGCTCAAAATGAGTTCATTTGCAGCACATTACATAACTCGCTAGGCAAATGTAGCTACGCTTTACTAGCCAGGATGTTGAACACGCCTCTGTAACGTTTTAACTCCCGAGTAAAATCTCTAAGCTAAGCTGCACTAATATACAATATATTTATATTATCAATGAAAAAAATGACTTTGTCTAATGCGAAAGCAGTCTCTTTGTGTCGAACGCAGAGAAAATGATCGCCCGACTACGCAGTTCCCGTCAGCGCTACAGAGCTTTTTAGCGTCTTCCGGCTCATTTTCATTTTATGGCCCGTGGCCACTTTACTGTTTGGACTAAGTCTCAGAGCACCCATAAAAAGTGTGTCAAGCAGTGTGGCAGCTGTCAGGCAGAGCGCACTGCACGGCCTCTTTTTAGCTGATGACTACAATTTAAGTAAAAAAAACAGCACTTTATTGTTGCTCGGCAACCACCAAATCATCTTTCCTTAGCCTAACCTTGATTTTGCTAAGTAGTAAACTAACCAATCTGTACATTATTATTTAACACTAGAACTGCCAATGGGTCAAATCTGTTTTTCGATTGTATGTAACTTTTTTCCAATACAAGAGTCAAGTCCCCCAGTCTTTCACCTTTCCATATAGGGCGTTATGTACAGTGGCACCCCCAATTGGTAACTATTGTCAAGATAAAGCCAGATTTTAAAAATGGCCATTTATACATATAAGCGTCCATTTATGAAAGTAAAGTAGTCTTTCCCTCTGACACAGGTGTTGTGCGGTCCCTTCAGGACGTGGGCGGCTCCCTCTTTATGTGTTTTTTGACCTGCGGAGAGGAGGAGTCTTCGACTGCAGTGTTCAGCAAAAGTGATCATTACACATGTTTTTGTTGGTTAAAAATCTACTTTGAGTTTTGGAATTAATTTTCAATTGTTTCTTTTCAATAAATATTTTTGTGTGGGTAATTGTTGGGATGCGCGCCAGTCCGAAACAAACAAGCAGGAAGAACACCTTAGATTCTTTTTCTACATTACTGTCAGTGTCATGTAGGCCTACAAAGACACTGCAATAGCCAATAGTTCTTTTCTAAATTTTGTGCTGCATTTAAATTCACACTGTGTAAGTGAAGGTGAGCGGCTGCTCTCAAACAGAACCCTGGACACAGAAAAACAGATCCGCGTGGGTGTGTGAGAACCTCATCGTGGGGAGTACCACCAGCTGCTCAAGGAGCTTCGCCTGGTTGAGTGTTGGTTCAAGGCTCATTTTAGGAGTCATGGAAGGTTTGACAATCTGCAGTCCACAATGACCGCGAAGTACAGGGAGTCCGCCGGTCCTGCTGTTGGCCTGAGCATTCGTTTGTGGTTGGTTATGTTTGTTTTAACGTCAGTGCTATATTTTGGCCTAGGCTTGTTAGTTTGTAACTAAACGTTACAATGATGATGGAGAAAGTGAGCTAATGTTAGCTTAACACAAACCATCACCTGCACGCTAACTGTTAGTAGGCTATAGCTTAATTTAATGAGGACAACTTATCCAAACACTTGGCACTTTCGAGTTCAACTCGAGGCGTTCAGAGAGTTCCTGCAAAAACGCAAAGTGCTCCAAGGGCACATTAGCAGCGCACAAAACGCTTACTGCCCATCGAAAACAACTGGAAAAAGGCGCCTCTCACTGCTAAAACTGCGGCCTGTCTAATCAGGGCTTTAGAATGCTTAAAATGTCCTTAAAAAGGTCTTGTCGGATCGTCTAACAGTATCCAAAACCCTCTTTCCAACTGCAGAATCAGGGGGCGCCATCCATGCATCTATTGACCAACTGAGCTCAAGTTGTTTGACTTGAGCTCATAAAAGTGGTCCTGAAAACTGTGGTGATTTGTAAAATTGGCTAAAAAATTTATAAGACGGAAACCCTGCAGTATTTAAAGGAGATACAGCAGGGTTTCCGTCTTGAAATGGCAAATTCCTGCAGAGGCTGATAAAGGGCAGGTTGGCATTTTGTGACCAGCCTCTCTGGATTTTTTCGATTGGGAAACTATGGGGAAAATTTCTCTACAAACGGGAATAATGTATCTCAACAATGAAATCTCAACATGGCTGATATTCCCTTTCTATCTGATCAAGGCTTATCCACACTGACAGACAAGGTAGTGTACTGCAGCCATGTAGGCTTCACCTGCCCGACTGTCAGCTCACTCTGGAATGCCTGACACAATAACAGATCATGTGGGTATTCTATAATCTCCATGTCAACACTCTTCTTACACTCTGGGGCCATTCCCCTGTGTTGGTTTAAACTTTAGGAGTGCATGGAAATGTTGACACACTCAAGCAAATGCAGCCAATGGAGGTACAGCTTTTTACACTGGCAGGAAGTTTTTTGTATGAGTGGAAATGTTGCTGCTGTAGCTCCCAATCTACCCTTGTGTCGGGACATACAAACTATACTGATACTGCAGCTATTGTGCAAAATTTTCTGTTTTTCCAAATGGAATAAAACCGTTTTTGGACATTTGTAGAAACAGCGTTTAAGCTTCAAGTCTCAGGGCGGGCCTTTCCCATGGTAGCTTTTGAGTGACAGCTGAGAGCTGGCATTGCTGGGGAGACGCACTGTCATCTTGTATGGTCCGATTCTGCCTGGAGAACATCATAAAGCCCAAGAAACCGTTGATACAAGACATTGTTCCCCCCCTTTTTCAGCAACTCCAAAGCTTTGGTTTTCAAGCACAATCCAAACCATCTTCCCCTCACAGTAACCTGGAACCTCAGCACTAGCACGCGGTTACATACAGAGTAAAAGAGTAAAACCTCCTAGGAACACTGTAGAACTGAAAAGGTCTTTGCTGCCACTGCAGTAACCTAAGACAGTGTCACATAGCAAGATTCCTTCTAAACAATTACGTCTGGAATTTAATTAGGCTACCCATAAGCAGTTTGGGTATCCCCTCCTAAATACTTTCCAACAATAACGCATTTACAGTGGAGGAGAGCTACCAGGTATGCACCAAGAGGCCAAAGCATTACCTCTCAACAGTGTTCTGCCAGTGTGTGCCGAGCGTGGGTGGAGGGTGGGGGTCTGGCAACGCCTGTGTGGGCACTTTCCCGCCGTTTTATGTAACCATCCCAAAAAACTAAGGATTTCTTGGAAACAGGGGGCCTGGCATCAGTTGGGTCCGAGCGCCTCGGGGATTTTTATGCTTGATGGCACGCACTCACACAAACTCCCGGCCAGGCTCTTCATGTCCCGAGCCGTTGCATCGTAATGGTGGGCTGCGGCCAATGTGGGGTGACTTAGCATGAGATCACGCGGCTCCTTAAGGATGTCAGAGAGCTTGAGGTCACGCCTTGGAGTGGGCAGAATTGTTTCTGAATGATACACCCAGCCCCCTCCGTAATAGCATGACTAAGGAATTGTACGTGTCCTGCAATACTGAGGACACATTTTGTGAATTGGATATGACTCAATTACTGTCCCTGGAAAGTAGGAGGAATAGAATACATTTCATTCCAACATGCACTGCAATGATTCATTAATTTATGCTCATTCTGGTAACTTGTGTAGACATGCTGGAGACACTCTCCTGCTTGCTGTTTGCTCTGGACGCTCCAATCTGTCAACTTAGTTTCTCAACCAGAAAATGTATTCACGTCTCAATACCACTGGGTTTGTGTGTCAGTGCATGCATGCATTTCCAGCACCTTGAGAGTCACAGCATGTGAGGGTCTTTCACAGGCGCACTGTACAGGCCCCCAGACACCTCCTGCCCAATTCAGTGGCTCACAGCAGGCCTCTGTATACAGCAGGCCGAGGACCATACCGATATGGGCAGTTATAGAGGAGCACCAGGTAGAGGCTGCCACTGCATCACCTGTGCGGTCAACAAACACATGGAATGAGATGAAGTCTGACATTTAGGAAGCCGGTTTTATCACCTCAGGCCTATTCATACTGGTTATTAGCTACATTTACCTTTAGATTTTTCAGTATTTGTGCACAGACCACATGCATACCTGCAAACTTGTCACCTTTTTGGGGCTATTAATATTTTTTTTGGTTACAACCACTGTGTTTACCTCATCCATGCATTTGGGGAATCCCTCCAGCATGTTCTGGGTCTGCCCCAGGATCTCCTTCCTGCTGGACATGTCTGGAATATTCCAACTCTACAGTGGACGCGGAGATCCCCTCACCTGGCGCCTTTGAAATAAAGGAGCAGCAGCTTTAATCAGTGCCATTATATTGAGGGGTACACAAATAACAGACATTTCTTCTCTCACGTCATACGTAGTTTTATTTTCTTTATCTATGGAGGAACCTCACGGTACGCTGATGTTGTACATATTTTTCCTCATAAAGAGGAGCATTTGAAATGGCGACACAAATCTTTGGTGTTGTGCTCCAAATTCATGCTGTTGTGACAGAGGGCGAGTCCAAACCAGGAGAAGCTAGCTCAACTGTCGCAATAGCAGAGTTAATGTAACCCAGAGTATAAATTACTCCACACAGAGGTCCGTTTGACAGTAATGGGGCAGCAGTCGATGGTACAAACACGTCTCGTAACTGTGGGAATTTAAAATGTCCCGTTAGCGACCGCGCTAGCTCGGTCGCTGACAGTTAGCAAGCTAGCTAGCTCGGTCACCGACTACAGTAGTTCGCAGCCATGTGACCGTGGCTTACGGTCTTTGGTTAGCTACATTGCCCTCTCATGTTCTCCGGAGATCAGTATGGTGTATCCAAACTAGGGCTGAAACGATTCCTCGAGTAACTCGAGTTATTCAAAAACTCATCGAGGCCTCGAAGCTTCGTTTAGTCCATTTAATGCCACACGGCCGTGTTGCAGAAAGACCGTTTCTGTGTGAGGACTCGCAGTGTGGCAGGTGGGTAAAGTAATAAAAGCAGGCCAACATTCCACACGCGTTGATTTGAATAAAAACTCACGGTAAAACACAATGAACGTGTCGTTCCGTGACTTTGGTTTTCAGCTCATTTCAGCATCACAGAGCGCATTGCGAGAGAAAGAGCGCGGCGGCGTCACGGGGCGGACTCGGACTCACGACCTCAGTATTTCTAAAATCCTGGCTGCTGCCCTGTCACAGCTTTGCACTCCTGCATGTAATTACAAATTCCAGATTCTTCAAAGTGAATACATTTTAATGCTTCGGCCAAAAAGACACTTGGTTTCGTGGGAAAAGGGACGGTTTGGGTATGGCTGCAGGCTGCAGAGGTGTATGACTTGGAATCTCGATGTACATCGATTTACACATTTGGCCCCATTGTGACCTCCGCACTTCGCGAGGGGCTTTTGGAACCTTAGAGGGAACTGAAGTTCTTCTGCACCTGTTCTCCTGCAGCTAACTGCATCTTCAGAGGTGTCGTCATGGTCTTGCCGCCGGCTGCTGTCTGGCTGGACTGACAGCATGTTCCCCCGGGACACAAGCAGCGTTTGGATCCACTACTTCCACAGGCCCGCTCTTCTCCTGTGGCTGGTGCACTTTATACACATTGAGTCTGGATGGCTGTTGGGCAGCATTTGATGCCGTTGAGCAGAGCGCGGACGTCGAACAGCTCTGAATGAGGTTTGGATGGGGCCCTTTAGGCTTGCGTGGGGAATGCGACGGGACGGGACGGGATCCCTGCTCTGCACCGCTCACCCCTGTTACACAACATACCTGCCAGCTGAGCCCTGGAGGCAGAGGTTTTCGAGCCGCCCGTGAACGCGTCGAGGGCCTGCCCACGCAGAGGCCGGCGGGGCCGCCAGTGCTCGGTGCGCTCCGAGCCCGACGCGATGGAGGAGTGTGGGCGCGCAGCGCTGCTTCACTGTCGCTTACTGCTTGGGAGGTTCTGCGCGTCCTGTGACGGGAAGCGGCCAGCCTGGGGGTGGTAGGCTGCTTGTGTGCGGTGAGCAGCCCCCGCCCGGTTGGATGAACACACACTTTGGAAACGCGTGAAGGTCTGCAGCATGCGGGGCGTGTTGTAAACGTCCTGCAGCAGACGCACTTCACCGCCAGTGTTCGGCGTCAGTGGCCCCGTGCGTTTGGAGACAAGGACTGGACGCGATGCGAGCGCGATGCCCGGCTGCCGCCGTTGCCCCTGAACGCGTGCAACAGGTCGCCGCGCGCCCACGCCGCCCCGCCGAGCATCAATAAGCGCGGAGACATGTCGGTCCCGCGGCTCCCGGCGGCTCTGGTCCTCAGCCTCGTCGTCTCTCACGCGTGGAGCGTTCAGCTGTCGTGGGAAAACTGGAATGCCGAGCTGCGCAACCGCGGGAATGAGTTTGACAAGCCGAGCTCCCAGCCGCACATCGTTTTTATCCTGGTGGATGACCAGGGCTTCCGGGACGTTGGCTACCACGGCTCCGAGATCAAAACCCCGACTCTGGACCGGCTAGCAGCGCGGGGAGTCAAACTGGAGAATTATTATGTGCAGCCGCTCTGCAGCCCGTCCAGGAGCCAACTCATGACCGGCAGGTAGAGTGCACGAGTTCCCCACCTCTGATCAGTCAGCAGCCCATCTTTAGGATAGGAGATGTTGCTAAGGCAGCCCCGGCAGGCTGCCATGCATCTGTCAGGGCCTCTTTGTCATGGAAAGAAGAGCTTGGACGCCTCACAGTCATCTGGAAGAGCGCAGGTTGTGATCCCTCTGACTGTGGTAGTCAGGGGTCCTTAATAACTTACAAATATGTTGTTCACTGTCACATGGTTTGATCAGATGATCACGTGCATGATGGCCACGCGGATGGGGTTAGCCATCAAATCTTTAGTCCCTTTTTTTAAGCTTACACTTTTGTAACATTGTAAAATGAGCACAGACGTAAGATACAAGTTGGGTCAGGAGGATGAGGTCATCACCTGGAAGGAAACCTGTGCCTTTCATTCGGCGCCAGGCGCTTTGTACACAAACAAAGTAGAAATGAGATATCTGATCGTCAGCTGAGATGAGATGAAAAGGCGTCCCACATGATGGGAGCTGGGAAGGGCTCCAGACACAAGCGATAAGCGGGGAACGAATTCCTGAGAGCCGTAAAAGTCCTCCAGTGTTGTTGATGCTGGTCTACAGTACTGCCTCAGGTCTGTGGAGCGTAGATAGTAGCCCAGCTGCTGTCTTCCATTACATGCACACTGGTAAATGAAGATGATGGCTCAGTACATCCTGGATTCTGTTTATAGCTGCGTCTATCAATTCTAACGGATGTGATGACGTTGGACTCATCAAAGGACACTGGTTAGCAGAGGTGGTGAGGCTGCTGTCTCCCCTTGTCTGTACTTTTCCCCGTTGTCTTCTTCCCGGCACTGCAGCCGCAATGAAGACACGCGTAGACGTGCGGAACCTACGCTGAGCAGGGTGTTATGGGTAAGCGTAGGTCGCAGAGGGTTTGTGTTCGAGGTGGAAAAAACCCCGTAAAGGGCCTGCATACGTTCAGGGGAGGGGTGCCTCCCTCCACCTTAAAACACTGCAGGACAAGTCATTGCTGAGGTCTTGGAGTGTGGCGAAGTGGCTATAAAGAAGGGAAGAAACCGAGCAGCCAGACAATCAGACATCCAGGTTATCTGTTTCCCACAGATACAGAAAGAGGGTGGCGACAACTTGTGCCCGCGACACCGAACGTCTCGCGTCCCAAACGGACCAGAGCTTCGATCTGCTTTCTCTGTGTCAAACATGTACGTTTAGTCTTGACCTCAGAAGCAGTAGTTTGACAATTTTAGCTGTTAGTGCAAAAAGTGGCTAGCAAGTGGGCCTTTAGTTCAGATTTTTTGTTTCCAAAGCAGAGAGCAGCAGCGTTGCTATAGCAACCACTTAGTGTTTTAGTGGGCAGCAGGCAGCTGTAAAGCCGTGTTAGAGGGCGGGGCTGGTTAAGGTATACAGTCTCACAGGGGGTCAGTCGAGGTCTGGCTTTGTAGCTTGATGTTTCACATCAGCAGTTCCTCACTGCTCTGCTCTGCGGGGCTGCTCCTCCACTGCCTCCACCATCTGTTCCTCTCCTCGGCTAGAGAAGGAGGAGGCTGGCTGGGCACCGCTGTTCCTTGGCACGCGTCCGAGAATAGTAGGGAGGAGGAAAGTGCAACCGCCTCCTCGCTCCTCTGCCCTCGGTAAGCTGCTCCACTCTCTGGCTGGAGCAAACGTCGCCGCGGACATCCGTGTAGGTGTAGGCTCAGTCGTGTCTCCAGGCTTGTCTTCCCGAACGGGGCGTTGCAGGGGAGGACGCGCGCGGTTGCGTTCGAGTGAAAGAACACATGCATCCGCGTGTTAACATTAGCACACGTCAAGGCAAATATCAGACTGAGCAAAGGCTTGAATCCAAAAGATAAGCGCCTGATTAAGCTTTTACAGGCCGTTGAAACGGGTTACCATGGCAATCACCTGTCTGTGAACCCAGCTGCATGCTCTCTGAATATAATCAGATTTTATTATGACTTTATTTCTTTTTCTATGCTTGCTGAACACGTGTGCTATGAACCCCTCAGCTGTCCCCCGCATAGACAGGTTCTCTTGCCTCATAAATGACTGAATATACTCAAGGGACCGCAGGGTCAGAATAAACACCCACACGTTGTCACTCCAGGTGCTGATTACTAAGTTAGTATTAAGTATTCTTTAAGAAATCCTTGAAAGGCATGCTGCTGTCTTGCTCAAACTGTTCCACATCAGCTGTAACACATCAGCTGCAGAGTGGAGTGAAAACTACAGTTTCCACATAGGAAAACGTGTGTTCACCGTTGGTGTGGATGGGCCACCACGGGTTATTCAACCTGGCTTTTACATCATGTCTGACACTGCTCAGCACTAGTATGACAGACTGAACACAGGATGCAATGTGGCCATATAGTGTTTTAACAGGTTGATATAAACCTATAGTCCCATCAACCTTATTTTTAGAGAGACAGCCCATGCCTTTACAGTCTCTCAGTAATGATTTGGGGATTTGCAGGTCAAAAGACGCCACTAGGTTAAAAACAAGTTCAGTTTGGTAGAAACGTGGAACTTGTTCGATGTTAAGTACAGTAATTCCCAACCTTTGTGCCTTAAGACACTTTAAAACAAGGCTATGTCTACTCCCCACCCCTTGCCCTTGTCACAGAGAGAAGCTTGGGGCTCTTGAGGGCTCGAGTCTTAAACACACCCATGTACCTGTCTTAATACATTTGTGGTCTCCATTCGTGTTTTTTCCTTCACTTTCTGGGCCGCATCATCCTTTCTTTTCACTTCGCGTTCACCAAAGCCCTCTTCTCTCAGTCCCATTGCTCTCTTGGCATTGATGCAAAAGTGCTTGACAAATAAAAATAAATGAAGTGAAGGGCAGAAGTGGAAAAATGATCCTTGTACAAATGGAATGAAAACAAAAGCAGATTAAAGATAATTGAGCGTGTTACCTCCAAAAGTCGTTTTATAGACATTTATGGGCTGGTAACTATGTTTGTGGAAAGACTGGAGAGATTATGGAGAACATGCTTTTACAAGTACTCACTCTTCATCGAGTTAATATATTATGTGGATTTTTACAACATAATAATGGAGTAAGATTGCTTCTTTATATCTTCATTTTCTTAAAGAAACACATTCCCAGGCGACTTACCCAATTCCCCCTCCTCAGGATCCATAGTGCTCTCTTATCTAAAGGTTTGGCCTGGTTTTAGTCTAGGTGTCTTCTGCACTGCAGGTCACCAAAGCAATTCTTTATGGGCTGGTGTGGATGCTCAAATGCAGTTGCATGTTTAATACATACTGGGATTGTTTATGTGAGACACCTGGCAGCGTGTGAAGTTAAGTAATAACTAGGAAACTATTGCTTAGATATTTCCAAACCTGTATGACAACACCATGCATATACAGTATATCTATATCTTTTGACTTGGCTTGTTTTTAATGTTGTGACAGTCCTTTTCTGGCGGCTTTACTAGCTTTGACTGCACACCCTGGGAAGCAGCTGCAGGACATATTGTACAGTAAACTATATGGGGGAATAGGGTCCATGTTAAAAATGGCTAGAGTTCCTTTCAGTTTTTGAGGTTACAAAAACCAGGAGAGAGGGGATTAAAAGGACCTGGCAGATATATAGATGCAGTTGTATATGGCTGTTGTTGCAACTGCAGCAAAGCACTTTAACCTTCCAGTAACAGGAGCTTGAGACAGGACTTCTACGCTGTCCGCCCCCCTGGGAAACTCACGCCATCAAAAAAAGTTTAACCCGTCTGGTTTTCTTTAAGCTGCACTGATGAGATTAGAGGCTTAAAGTCAGAGCTTTTCGCCAAGTTCAGCGTTGTTGTGCTCTTTCAACCTCTGATCTTTACGGATCAAGACGGATGGATTGCCAGGTGAGGGCAGAGGTCGCTCCTCTGGGCAGCCCCTCAAATTAGAGAATGTTAGGAATGTCTACATGACATGGTGAACCAGTAGTTCTAAAAGCCTTCCACTTGTTTTGGATCCTTTGTAATGAAGTAAACACGCTTCTGGAGTGTTTAATGGAAGATTAATGTTCCAGAGCTCGAGAGTCAACTTACCTGTCCAGACAAATCCAGCATGTGGACTGAATGTTTCATTCATCCTGAACACACCTGTCAGCTCTTGTATCAGCAGCTGAATCTCTAACCCTTTGGACACTTTTTCTTGACTCTTGGTCAACTACAGACCTGTGGGTAAGATTGCAATAAATACCAGCAAATTCTAAAGTAGCTGGTGAAACGTTTCCATTTACACTTCAGACAAGGGTATCTGTCCCGTTCAGATGGTCTTAATCTTGTCTTCATAGTCACCCCCGCCCACCTCTTCCACTGGCCGCAGGTGTTTAAGCTGCAGTGACTGTTGTCAAGCCAAGAAAAAACTGATTTAAAACTAAATTCTATTTCATTATCAGTCTCCTACATCGCTGAATGAGCTACCGTCCATCAACAAACAAAAGATGAAGAATGCGCTCTGTGGTACCTCGGCAATGAGGAGCAGACTGCAAGCAAGGGTAGTGGCTTGATTCCAAAAAGCTCTTCTGTCATCTTTGAACACTGTGCTCTTTTATATTATAGCCCAGAGGATTTTAATCTGGTCTAAACCACAAGACAGAGTGGGGTCGTTTATTTGCTCAAAGCAGGGCGCTGTCACTCTGCTCCTCAGCCACTTCAACTCCCATCTCCTACTTATTCACACACTTCCCATCTGTCCACACTTATCTCAAACTCCTCGTAGCCTCTCAGTCACCCTTTTCTTGTTGTTTCAGTGATCTGCCACTCTTTCACTTCCCTTCCTCACCCAGCACCGGTCTGTCCTAGACCTCTGGCTTGCACAATGATGAACCGAGCAAGTGAATGTTTGGAGTGACGAATGAGTAAGGTTTCTGGAGAAGGTTTGGGTTTGTTGAAGAGGAAGTCTTAAAAGAAAAAGGAACTTCATTACCTGTAAGAGTGTGTAAAATAGAGAACATAAGGAACGAGTGAAACCGAAGGGAGATAGCAAGAAAGCAAATGAAGAGCTAAGGAAGACGAACTACTCTGGGGCTGACTTTGATTAAATGCTGAGCGCAGAGTTGAGGCTGCTTATTTGAACCATATGTGGGGAGGACGTGGAGCAGGAATACCAGAGAAGGCCCTGGCCTGGGCCACACGTCTGCTCGGGAGCCTCCACAACCTCAGTGGCTGCAGTAGTGGCCAATGCACTTGTCTCGTGGGAGTGGAGCGATTGCCGGCGTTCGGTGATTTGAATTTAATGGCGTGTGTGATTTGTTGGCCTTGTGGCTCAGCGGCTGTGTGAATAAACCAGAGAGATAGCGTGATTATAGCAGCGTCGAAGACCATCACTCGAGGAATGCAACAGCACCCTTTGACGAAGTATTTCCCAGCCTGTACTTGGCTTGAATCCACGCTGGCTAAAGGATGCAGAGATACCTGACCCCAGAGCTGTGGCCCCTGTGCTGTGGCTGCCTATTCATGCCCTACTTGGTTTTTAAAGGACCCATAAATCAGTCAGGTTACTACAGTCATTATTTTAAGGCCTCATAAATAGTAAAGACCTGGAACTGTCCTTCAGGTGCCCCAAAACCTGCAAAGTCAAGACCTAGTTCCCTTGTGAGCCCCCTCGTATTTCAAAGAGAAACAACACAGGGATACTTTAAAAGTCTTTGCGCTCTACCTTGTACCGTCAAGACCACAGGCTGGTTTAACTGATTTGTGGAGGGATCACGGACTGCACTTAGCATGACATTCTCATTACACGGCTGTAACCTTATGGTATGTGAACACCACCGAACCTGCAGGAGGTGAAAAAGCAGCTTGGGGCTCTTGAGGGCTCGAGTCTTAAACACACCCATGTACCTGTCTTAATACATTTGTGGTCTCCACTCGTGTTTTTTCCTTCACTTTCTGGGCCGCATCATCCTTTCTTTTCACTTCAAGTTCACCAAAGCCCTCTTCTCTCAGTCCCATTGCTCTCTTGGCATTGATGCAAAAGTGCTTGACAAATAAAAATAAATGAAGTGAAGGGCAGAAGTGGAAAAATGATCCTTGTATAAATGGAATGAATACAAAAGGAGATTGAAGATAATTGAGCGTGTTACCTCCGAAAGTCGTTTTATAGACATTTATGGGCTGGTAACAAGGCTAAATTCACCATGTACTATGTTTGTGGAAAGTCTGGAGAGAATATGGAGAAAAGCTTTTACAAGTACTCATTTTTCATCGAGTTAAAAATAGATAATGTAGATTTTTTCAACATAATAATGCTTCTTTATATCTTTTTTTCCAAAGAAACACATTTCCATGCCAGGCTTGGTTGGTTTCTTGTTGTTGATGTTGTTGTCTTACCCACAAACACATGTTGCCTTCCTTCATTCCCTTCCCTTTCTTAGGTCATTGCATTCAAATCTAGTTGCCTAATAACAGACCGACAATGCCTCCCCTATCCCCCAGTGTGCATGTTTGTAGTTAGGTTTCAGAGCTCCCCCTGCATAGACCACCAAGTGACAAGACATTCTTCTCATCGCCATATGAAAGCAAGACTCTCTCTTGGCTCCTGCCAGGGCCGGCGTGGTCTCATTTCGAATTCACTGACCTGACCTCAAAGACTTGCAATGAGTAGAGGTATCCAATTTGGAATAGTGGCGTATTATTATCCCGAGGAGTTAAATATTTTAGAAGGCCCTGGGAACCAGCTTAGAGTCCGTGGGAATCGTTGTTGCCAAGTTGTAAACATTACAATTTCCTAACTTGATTTCCAAAGGTTTTGGAGGCATCACACCCAGATGGCATTTTGCTTTAGCATTTTGCACTTTAGCACAGTACATTGCTACCTAGCTTCAGCTAACATCTGCACAGTCGGTGCATTAGCTGTTGTAATAACTTACTGTGCCAGATTCAGAGGCCTGCCATTGTTACCTGCTGCGACCAATAAGTATGGTTGTGGCTATTTATAACATCCACAGTCTCATTAATTCATCACACATGTGCACAAGCATGGATAGTGATAACTCAGTGATCGTCATCATCTAATGTCTTTTCTGGGGGACGCATGTCTTGTGTGCTTCATGGGAAAGTTATACAACTGAAAACAGGACCAAAATGAAAATGTAAAGGTGTCAAAAGCAGTAACACCCAGACCAAAGATTCAATGTCGGACCGTTTCATATTGCTAACCATTTCATCTGTTTTAAGTTACAACCTGTTCTATTTAGCAGCGTGAAGAGATTGCAGTAGATGGACAGCAGTAGTAAATATTATAATAAAGAGGACAGTCTAGACCTGCTCTATATGACAAGTGCCCTGAGATAACTTCTCTTATGATTTGGTGCTATATAAATAAAATTAAATTGAATAGTCTATGGTGTACAGGCTGGTAGGATGTTGCAACCGCTCGCTGGTCATAAACCAGAGTATTTGTTGTGGTTTTAGGTTGAGTTGGCTGTTTTCTGTGTCTTGTAGAGTTTCGGTATGGTTTTGGATTGTGCTAATTGTTTGTGTGTTTGTGGAGTTTCTCCTCCTCATGTGAATGAATGAATGTTTCCTGCCATTGGTCTCTCTTGCCCTGCAATAACCCCTGTCTGCTCCACCACCCTCACACCTGTGTTCACCCTCACCTGCACTTCATGCACTCATCAGCCTCTCCCTCACCTGTTCACCTCCTTTTGTTCAGTGTTGGTTTGTCATCGTATTGTCATCGTAGTGTTGGTTCTATCTGCCTGTTCTGTTCTGTTCAGTGTAAGATTTATACCTACATGTTACCTGCTTGACACCTGCCTGCAACCTGTCTGCCTGCAATCTACGAATAAAACATCCAAGTCATCGTCCTCTGTTGAGCTGTCTGCGTCTGGGTCCCTCCCCTCTGCCTGTTTGCCATCACACGACACCACAGCATTGGACAAATAAAAATGTTGACCTGATGATGGTGCTAGATTCAAAGTCAGAGGACCATCAAAGTTATTACAATTTCCCATGTGGAGAATAGGCCTGCACGATTCTGGGAAAAATATGAATCACGATTTCTTTAGCTTAGAATTGATATCACGATTCTCTGCAACAATTTTTTTCTCATGAAGCGTGATGTTTATTCCACGCATGAACCAGGACAAAACTAACTGGCAGTACCACAAATATCTGTTTTGGCACATAGAAAACTGCACTGCAATCGGTTTCAGTGAAACTCCACACAGCAGTCCTGTGTTCAGTGAACCAGCGATGGCCAGCGGCGGAGCAGAGGAACCTGCAAAGCCTCCCGCATCATTGAAATCGCAGTATGGGAGCATGTTGGCTTCCCGTAAAATATAATGATGACGGAAGAATGGCGGTGGACAAAACTGTAACGGTGTGTAGACACCAACAGTTCCTGGCTGTAAGTTTTCATGGAATAAAGGATCTGATCCGTGACTCGTGACCCGTAATGTGATCCGAACCGGGAGTTCTGTGATCCGTTACACCGCTAATATCCATTCTGTTTATTTCCGAACTACAGCGCTCGCTCGACAACACGTGACTAAAAGGTGCTTTGTCATTGGCTGAGGGTGAAGCCCTGAACTTTGTGAGCGCTGTCCTTTCAAAATAAAAGCCAATTTTTTTTTTATATCAAAGTCCTTTAAAATTAAAATCGTGAACAGGGTGAATCGAGATCGCCATTTTATAACGATTTATTGTGCATGGAGAACATGAATGTCTGTACCAAATGTCATGGCAATGGCTTTTCTATGGCTTGCCTTAGAAAACTGTTACAAGCTAGCCTAAAGTATGTGTGAGCTGCCTGCATTTCCATAATATGTGGTTTTATGTGGGAAATTGAATACGTGCACATCTGGCCCCATAGGTTAGTGTTTTTTGATAGTCACTGTTTTTATTAGTAGGAGACAAGCAGCAGCTCATGGACACATGCAGACAGAAACTGCATCCTCCTGACAGACTAGTGCTGTGTCAGCCTGTTAAGGTGAATTAAAGCTGGAAATCTTACTAGGAAGTTCCAGGTATTTATTGGAAAGATACACCAGATTTCAATTTGTAGATGGTGACACCAAAGCCAGGGATGTTGCTGTGAATTCTCACTGCCTAAAAGATCAAAAGAAGAGTTTTTCTGCAGTGAAAAAAGTGTGAATAACAATTTTTTTATTGCTAATGATTTCAGTTTACGTAGCGTCTATAAACTTGCTGAAATACAAGCTGATGGGTCAGCTGGGCTGCATGCAGGGTAGTTAGTTAGAATGTGTTTGCATCTGCAGTCTGATTAAATTGGGAATATGCGTAGCGTTCACTTTATTGTTTTTGTTGAGTAGGCTTTGAGTGTCAAATCATTGAGTTTATTGCTAGGTACGGAACGTTGCACACACCACACAGTGGTCCTTGAAGGACTCTGTTCTCCAGCTGAATCCTCCTCTCTGGAAACCTAAACCAGACACTTCTTTTCCCTCCCTTTCCCTGGTGACAGCTTGACTGCTCACCGCTAACCTCAGGAGAGGGTGAGGGAGGGTCAAAAGAGGGAAGACGAGGAAGAGGCATCTGGCAACATCAGTTCCTTGTCTCCTGGGTGTCTTGCTTTCACTCAAAGCAGACAGGAGTGGGGAGTCAGACACAAATGAAGTCAGAGCTCACTGTAATCGTCTTCTGGGAGCTGCTTCCAAAGGCCCAGCTGGGTTGCCTCACTGTGGGCCAATAATGCTAAAGTTGGCTTGGCTCCGGTCACACCACTAATCCCGCAGCTCATGGTTTTAATTGATTTCATTCAAAGTTGCAGCAAGAAGTCTACTCAGTACTACAGCTGGATATCCGTTGGGAAAAATTGATTTCAGGGCCAGTTAGAGGTCTTCACAGGTCCAACATTTCTGTATCCAAAACCCGTGGAAGACCTACCCAAACCTGACGTGCACAAACTAATTTGGCCCGATCTAAAAGTGACCAGAGAAAAGTCGGCCCATGTCCAAATACAGCCGAGTGTAAGTAGACCTGAGCCAAAATGCAGTTTGCCCAAATAGGCCGAGAATATCAACACTCTCCGCCTTGCCTACGAAAATATTTTTATTCTACGCCGACGATGGTGATGCACCGCAGAATTAAAGTTGATAGGGACTCCGCTTCGATCCCCGTGGGATTAATCATATTGACCACGGCAATAGAACAGGACCCTACCCAGACCCAAACCGACTGAAAGGCAGTGTTGTCTGGCCAATAGAGGGGGCTTGGGCGCTGAGCCACACAAAAAAACATTATTAATAATAATAATTATAATAAAAATAAAAATAAACAAATTGTGAATATTTGTGTTTTAAATATGGAGTGCACCCAGTAAAATGTGTAAAATACAATAGAAGATCATCTGAGCAACATGTCTGCTTTTCCTTCAAGTCCCCTCCGCCTGTCTGCAGGTCTGAGGAGCAGTTTAGCCAAAGATATGAAGGTATGACATAAAATGTGGCCAATCAGCGTCCTCAAATCTAATCCAAAAAGGGATTAATTTTTCGCCCCAAGCGAGCCGCTGCAAGTAGGTCAGGACCATCTTTTATACAGTCTATGGTCAGGACCTCTACAGGTGCCACTTTAACTACATGACAACGCTTATGTCCATTCAAGTGTCTGAAGCAACTTAACACCACTGACTGCACTTCATGTTTTTCCTGATCTTTACCTCCCTGTTGGTTTCCCCAACAAAAGGTCCATAGGGGCATCTCAACAAATAAATCTGTTCTATTACATGTTTTATGTTATACTGCCTTCGCCTGTGTGGGAGTAAGATGCACTGATGTGTTTGTCAGGGCGTTACTTACTGCTTTATTTTATGTTGGAATAAAATAATTGTTAAATATTTAACTGCAAAATTATTCCTTTTTTGATACCTTCCCTTTTTTGCATCAAATCATACTGGGATGCTTGCTGAAATGTACTGGATGTGGCACAGCCCTACCTAGAACGTTTTCCACCAGCTGCCACTGCTGAAAGGACAGCATTTTGAACAATATGCTTCTTCAGATTCTTTAGCTCGGCTTAGCCTAAAGACTGGAAGCGGAGGGAAACGGCTAACCTGGCTCCTTGTGAAGTTAACAAAACCTGCCTTCGAGCACGTAACTAATTAACACATTATGTCACTTTCTTTTATACGCACAAAAACTGGCCAAGAAGTAGCACAGCGCTTAACCACAAATCCGTATTTTGACACCTCTGGTGTCAGCTAAGCAGCCTCATATACGGACAGCTATGAGAGTGGTATCGATCTTCTCTTAATAAGCATATTTTCAGAAACGATTCCTTTGAGGTAATCTTGGCCCAGCCCAACTCGGGGTCCTGGTCTCAATTACATGGTTGGCGTGGTTACGCGTCCACTTAGTACCAATACTAATGCCAATGGTGCGTCAGTGTTTCAGTACTGTTACCATGCAGTTACAATACTGTTTTTTGAAGCACGAGCGATACTGTATTTTCTTAGGCCGAGTAAAAAAAAAAATATGAAGGATATATGGGCTTCAATGATTTGCATAAACAATGTTTTTTGTAGGATTCCCTACATTTGGTTATAAAAGAATTGTGAGCAAGATACAGTATGTACAGAGGTGATATTTTTATCGGCTGACATGAATACCAGTATCCGCGATATCATCAGCTGATATTGGCCAGGTCAATTTATCATTTGGGCTCTATGGTTTTTCGATACCTTATTCTGGGGAATATAAGCATGTTTTAACATGTTACAGCATATCCCTAAACCGCTCAATGCATCAGTATTAAATAAAAAAATAAAAAAATAAAAAACTAGCTTAAAGATCTGACAAGGCATTTCATTCTAACTCTTGATAGATAGATAACTCTTGATGCTACAAACACATTTTAGTCTGTACACAAGAAGCATGAATGTTCGACACCAAGTAACCAGTAAGCATTGGTTTTGTTAAGTTATCCGGGACAGAGGTATACTGTTCTCATCTGATTAGAAATCTAGCAGACATATGTACTTCAGAGGTAATATTTTACAATATGTAACACTGTCATAACAGTATGGTTTTTCATTTGCTTTTTCATTTTTTAGGAAGCTTTTACGTCACGTCGGAAATGTCTTCCAAAGCTGGTCATTGGTAACATTCGCAATCACTGAGTAATTGATGATGTGGTGGTGTGGGAATGGGAGAGTCTTGAAACTCCATTGGGTGGAGAGTGTTTTTTCTTAGCTGGAATTCATCAATAATTCTACTATATGCCTGCAGATATACTGTAATATAGTCATTTTGTGCAAAGAAAAGTCGAGTAAGTTACTCCAGATTTTGGCCTGACTCAATCCTTGCTTTACTGCCAAAAGCACTGGAGAGAGTTTACATTTGCAGTGAAAGGGATTATAATTATAATATATAATGACTTATATAAGAATATATATATAATTCGTCCACACTTAGTGTCTATTACTTACTTATCAATCGTGCTGTGTTAGCTTGCTGCCAAGATGGCTGCCACAGCATCATTAGCTCCAGGTCACAACTCTGTTTCCTGACGGGTCTTGAGTGACAGGTCTTCTGTTTTTGCTCTGGGCCCCCCCCCCCGACTACCATTACCCATCCACCTCCTTTCACTGAAATGTTGGACGTCAGTTGAACATTAACCTTGCCAGCCTATAAGCACTCTGCTTTCAGCTCAGATGTGTTTTCTTTGGACTGGGTCCATTGTAATTAAGATTGGATTATATAATATATCAGTGTGTGATTTCCAATACAAAGATTCTCTCTGTGACTGGGAAACCTATTGCCTTCAAATGGTCTGTGAGAGGAATCCTTTGTGGGGCGGAATCTAGTCCTGAGTTTAACAAACATATACGTGCGGGGCTGTGGCTCGGTGGCAGAGTGGGTCGTCTACCAATCGGAAGGTCGGCGGTTTGATCCCGGCTTCCCCCAGCCATGCGTCGAAGTATCCTTGAGCAAGATACGGAACCCCAAAATGCTCCCGAAGCTGTGCCTTCGGTGTGTGAATGTGTGTGATTAGTTTAATTTGTACTGATGGGCAGTTAGCTCCTGCTAACAGTTACCTCCTGCCATCAGTGTATGAATGTGTGTGTCTGGGTAAATGTGATCTGTAGCGTGAAAGCGCTTTGAGTAGTCGGACGACTAGAAAGGCGCTATACAAGTACAGTCAATTTACATATAACGGAAGCATTTTCAGTGTTTGAAATGTCATACAGTTGCATGTGAACATACATAAGCTCTATAAGCTATCTAGACCAGTTTGTGAAATAATCGTACAACCCTTGACAGTTTGAGCAAAGAATATAGAGGAAGGCTTTTCAGTGTTTTCAGAAACGTAGCCAAGGCATAAAGGTCATTTAGTGGAAGAAAGCAGAGTAAAGGCTGAATCATCGTGGCTTGGTGCTTCAATCTGTGACAGCAAATTCATTCATTCATTTTACAGTAGCATAAATGTTTCAAACTAATTTAATTTTAAAATTTTTTCAGGCATTTCCTACTAGCTGACCAGCTTTCATCAAAGTTGCATATTTCTTTAAAACTGTTGATATCTGTTTTTATCTTGTAGGTATCAGATCCACACAGGCCTCCAGCACTCCGTCATCCGAGCTACCCAGCCCAACTGCCTGCCCTTGGAAAATGTCACCCTGCCCCAGAAGCTCAAGCAGGCGGGCTACTCGACCCACATGGTGGGCAAGTGGCACCTGGGCTTCTACAAGCGTGGCTGCCTACCCACCCAGCGTGGCTTCGACACTTTCTTCGGCTCCCTGCTAGGAAGCGGGGACTACTACAGTCACTATAAATGTGAAGGGGCCGGTATGTGTGGCTATGATTTGTATGAAGGGGAAGAGGCAGCTTGGGAACAGGACCGCGGCTTGTACTCGACTGTGATGTTTACTCAAAAGGCTATCAGCATCTTAGCCAATCACAACCCTCGTCGACAACCCCTGTTTCTCTATTTAGCCTATCAAGCAGTTCATTCCCCGCTGCAGGTTCCCGCCCGCTACCTCGAGCGCTACAAGGGCATTCCAAACTTAAATCGTCGTAAATATGCTGCCATGGTGTCTTGCCTAGACGAAGCCATCCACAACCTCACGTTAGCGCTAAAACACTACGGTTACTATGACAACACAGTTATAGTGTACTCCTCAGATAACGGGGGCCAGCCGTTAGCAGGTGGGAGCAACTGGCCCTTAAGGGGGAGTAAAGCCACCTACTGGGAAGGGGGGATTAGGGCGGTGGGCTTTGTTCACAGTCCCCTGTTGGTCAACAAAGGGACAAAATGTCGATCTTTGGTCCACATCACTGACTGGTTCCCCACACTGGTGACCCTGGGTGAAGGGACTTTAGACGAAGATCTAAATCTGGACGGGTACGATGTCTGGGAGGCTATCAGCGAAGGCCGTCCATCTCCACGCCAGGACATTCTTCATAACATTGACCCAATTTACATCAAAGCCAAAAATGGTTCGTGGAAGGCCGGATACGGCCTATGGAACACGGCCATCCGGGCTGCGCTCCGGGTGGGCCACTGGAAGCTCCTGACGGGTGTGCCCGGCTACAGCGACTGGGTGCCCCCGCAGACCTTCTCCAACCAGCGGCTAACCAATCGCTGGCATAATGAGCGTGTCCGTTGGGACCGCGGTAAGTCCATCTGGCTGTTCAACATCACAGCCGACCCTTTTGAGAGAGTGGACTTGTCTCAGCGCTACCCTCACATAGTGAAGAAGATGCTAAAGCGGCTAGCGCTGTACAACAAGACTGCAGTGCCGGTACGCTACCCGGCTAAAGATCTGCGCTCTAACCCTCAGTACAATGGGGGCGTGTGGGGACCCTGGTACAAAGACGAGCGGGAGAAGCAAGAGGAGGATGAGAGACACAATAACTTGTTCACCAACCATCTTGGAAAAAGAAGGTGGAAAAAGAAATCAAAGAACAGGAAAAGGAAGGTAGAAGAGTAGCCTACCTTATTTGTGAAAGACTTTGGTTGCCTTTTCTCAGGGATTGACACTTCTCGTTTCAGGATTGTCCTCTTCACTAGTTCTATTCCAGTTGGTTTTAACTTGACTCCAGTATATACTGTATGAAAAACAATGCAGATGGACCTTTTTTGAAATGCCTCAAGAGAATAAGAAAAGGATCCACTCGTTCAAACACTACTGCCATGCCCAGACACAACGAAGACCTCATGTTAATGTTAGGGGCATAAAGATTGTTTATTTTTCTAGATTGTCTTGCATGCTTGAACTGTTGTCACCTTTGAATTGTTCTATAGATTTATGTGCCACTTAGAGTAGAAAAGAAATCTTCCTAGACAGTTGCCAGAAATTTTGGTGACAGAGAAATAAAGTAAGACATAGTTCAATTATGTTGTTGACTGCAGCGATACAATATTGTGGAAACAGATGTAGGATTTATGTGATGTGTGAGGTGATGTACGTTGGTTTTTATAAGCACAGTCTGTCGGTCTGGCACCAGGCCAACCTGAATGTAAGACAAACTAACAAAATAAAAGCCCCAGACACAAAACTCTTTGTCTCCCGCAATCTGTCAAGTTCTGTCCCGTTTGCATTTTATTACAGCCAGATTGCCTTTATGCTGTTGATAGTTAGTACTCTGATAACTGGGAACGTTTTAACATCTCTTTCATATTTAAAGCTGACACGCGGCCACAAAGTACATTTATTCATGGAAAATACAGTAAAGTGGGATCTGACCGGTGATAAAGCCCTAACTGCTTTCCTGCAGTCCTTAAAAATGCCTGCCTCATCAGTCATGGTGTACTGCACAAGAGAAATGGAACTAATCACATGGAGTGAACATAACTTACAATCTGTAAAACTATATTTTTCCTGTGCGTCTGTTGCTTGGCATCCATGTAAACAGTCCCCAGACTCCGAGTCTCAACACGCAGATGACTGACTTGAGCTGTTCAGGAGTTTTGCTAGTAGATGGTTTGTGTGTACTTTGTGGGCCAACTGGCTATTTTACTGACACTAAATGACTTCTAAATGTCCTGTACCCTACAAGATTTATAGCTGCCTAAAAAGGGAGCATGTTCTGTTTTGTTCTTATTTGCTTCCCTTGTCCGTTTGTGTTTTTAATCAGCTTTTGAGAACAATGCAAGTCTGTGGCTCTGGTACAGTCTGAGAGCTTGTTCAGCTGTACTGAACACATGAAGCAACTGGAGCTCCAGAGAGAGGGGCTTTCCCGTGGAAAGAGTGCCAGGCTGCACTGCACGTCCCTCCATACACGCTAACTTGGATCCCCCTGCCTCTGCACTGTACTTAGAGCCAAGTTATGACCTCAGAGCGCTCAGGCACTGGTTCAACTTCCACAGCGGCATTTGTGTTAACAGCTTATGCTGATACGAGGATGGCTCTTTCAGTCCTTAACCTTTGTAAATCCAAAGCAGGTGAGGTCTATTTGGGTAAACTGTACTGGTTTTCCTCAGCCCCTTCACATTGATTTGTTTCTACAGGCCAAATTGTACCCATGGGAACCGGAATTTACCTGACTAAGCTCGGCTTACTCTTGACCATAAAATAGAAGGGATGCACTCTGTATATCATGAGCTACAGCTGAGAATTATTGAAGATCAGATTCTTATTTCATTGCGTCGTGCTGAATTTCCTCTCCCATGGGCCATAGGAACAGTTAAACCCTGGATTCTCTGGGAATTCACATTTGCTTTCAGTTACGGGCATCAGCATCCCTCTTATGGGAAAAAGCGAGGGTATTTTTTTCCCCTGTAACTGAGCTGTAAGGCGATACATCAAGCTCCCTCATCCTGCTGCCTCACAGGGAGAAGAATGCCCATTGGTGCTCATTGGGAGTGATATGAGAAAATGAAGCTGATGGATGGCAGAGCAAGACAGCTTTGATCAAAGTGAAGCGCGGCGGTACGATTTTGCCGGCTTGTGTTGGTTTTCTTTCAGCTGTGGCACTGTGTGAAACGTATAGTTTAGGTTCTCGCATGATCAAGGTGCAAATTAGCCGAATTATGTGTCGCCAACTGGAAAGAGCCAACCACCACGCTGCCAAGAGCTACATGCGAAGCACCATGACTCAGCTAGGCTCGAGCGCTAAAGCATCTTTCCCAAAGTCAAGTGATGAAAAACGAGACAAATATCAAGCAGCTGTTGCCCACGACAATCCATGAAATATCTTCTGAACACCGCGCAAAATGCCAAAACACATTTAACGCTTGCAGTGCATGCACTCAGAGCATTACACACTGCAGGGCTGTGCGTTCCAGCTCCTTGGCAAAAGTGGGACATTCCGATCGTAAGAGGTAGTGTAGATTGGTTTTTCCTTTTCAAGTGGTTGTACAAGCGCAGCAAACGGCTGCTGTCATGTTACTCAGTGACGTCATAGGAAGTCCGGCCGAGGAAGTGGCCTAAAGAGTCTGCAAAAAAATGTGCCAAAAAGATAAAGATGATACATCCTTTTTCCTGTAGGAAGCAGAAGGGTTCACACGTACAGAGTCTGAGCTGTGCCTGCTGGAAAACGCACTCTGTACTATTGTAATGACAGATCCACCCTCGTGACTTAGAGCAACTTTGACATTTATTGAAGCCCATGAGAAGATTTGATGTGTGTGCGATAGAAGACAGAACAGTGAATTAGCTTGACGGGCAGTCTTCCTTGGCTGGTAGTCTCTCTCCAGACATGGGGATTTCCCGTAATGAGCAATTTCACCCATGCACAACTGGAACTTCTCTTGGCCTTCAGCAGAGGTCCAGCACTCCCACTTTATCCAGTTTATGACATATGGTCCCATTTTGTGTTTCCTTGGGACCGCTCCCTTAATATCTTCATACTTGTTCTACATCCTTTCAGTATGCTTGTTGAGTACTTTCCTGTATCCGTCACCGCTTCTCCTTTCCCTTTCAGCCATTCAGACTGTCTCCTTTTCTTTTCCTCCCTGTCATTACTCTTGTAATGTTTTTTTTTCACGCTCTCTTCATCCTCTGTTCCTCTTCCCTCGCTCCCTGCTTTGCTCAGCTGAGGTCCTCGGCAGGCTTTGCTCAAGTCCAGACCTGCGGGGGTTTTGTCAGTGCACCAGCTATGTTGGAAGGAAGGCCTGGATCTTCCACACAAAAGCCAGTGCCGTCCGTCTCTTAGCGGTAGTTAGCCCCCAGGCCTGCTGTCCACCTGCCGCCTCTTCCGCCCGCCGTCACTCTTCCTCCTGATTTGTCCTGCAAAGCACAACAAGACCCGTTCCCCCTCCACTCTCACTCTGCAGAGGATAATCTGCGCTGTGCTCCAGCCAGAACATGCCGTCACGCCACTTGACGACACTTTCGACAAGTTCGGAACGGGAGTTCTCTCCATGTTGCACACTTTCAAAGTATTGCATGTGACACTTGGAAACATCAATACGTCCCATTCAAAGTAGCTTTAACACTTTAGTATAATTAACAACTGCTGGTTGCATCACAGTGCTTTTCTTTAACAAACTATCCAAACCTAAATCTGGCCCGGCTGGTAAAACACCGAGGCCCATTAAGGCTGTCAGTCCTGTTGGGGCTGGTCTGTTACCTCCAAGTGTTTGAAGGGAATTTTTCAATCCATTTGTGCACTGGTCAGGGACAGAGTGTTCGCATTAACAGACTGAAACGGTGAGGTGCGTGGGTTGTCTGCGAGCAGCCACTCAAGCGAGTAATATCATCAAACTGATCAAATCACAATGACAGGTGCTCTTTTCCGTAATCTGAAGGGGGGAACACAACGCGGCGGCAGGGGCTTCTTCAATGGACAGAAATACAGTATCTCGCCTCCAGCTTCAAAATTTCTGGTCACCTGATGCACATATACAGTACGTCCAACATTCAGCCTCCTTTAATAAGCTCTGCTTTTAGCAGAAAATATCTGGCTCTTCAGCCGCTAAATGCGCCACTATATGTCCACCAGCTGCCCGCTGCCTGGCTGCCGTTTGGTGCTGGGTAGCGTACAGTGGCTTTAGCAGAGCAGGGAAGCTGCAGTGTTGGCGATAATTCTCACTAGGAGGGCCCCCTCTCATATTGCATTTTGTCATTTGATCCATTGTAATATATAAAATGACATGAGTTGGTTTTGTGTTTTGATGAACTGTATTGTGGGACCTTTGACTTTCACGTGACCACTGGGAAATAACACATATTATGACCACTTTGACCTATACTCTGTACACTCTAACAATGAACAGTGGTCGGACTCAGGATTACAGCCTCAACGCTCATTTCGTTATTTTTACTTTTGTGTTTTTCGCCGACTCCTGTTACAAAAGAAGTAAGTGTTGTCCCAGTGGTACTCTGGTCGGACAGATAACGTTGTGTTTGGGCTTTTAAATAATGCTCAACCGCTGTGACAGTGGAAGACAGTCCTCCTAGCAACAACAGTTTCCCACACTGAGTGAAGAGAGAACACTTTTTTCTTCACTAATGAACCGCTGATGTAATGTTCAGCTCACCTCTTGCTCATTATTCAAATACACAATCACGTCCCTGTTGGATTCATGTTTATGCAATCAGCATGAGGGCGGAAACATGAGCTCATACACCACCTGCTGAGTGCATTGGATTGTGTTCAATGTCCAAACTTGCTGTTTCGCTCTGTTACCTTGATTTAATTAATTAAAGATGTGATGCAAATGAGGTGGTGGATGCCCAGGGCATGAATGATAACCTGATGTCATTAGTTGAGTGCAATGACGTCCACAGTAACACAATTGTTTTTGTTCCAGAAATAGTCATAATGGTCTGGTCTACACTTTGTCTACCAGAACCATGACTATGTCATCTTTGTGCGTGATGCATGCAGGAATTTAAAAGATAATTCTTCCATCCTACTGCCATAGTTTTTGCCATTGTTTCCATCAGGTAAGATAACATTGTGCTCACAAAAGCAGGAGTTCATGATGTCACCGCTACAACAAAGTCAGATGGGGCAGGAAGCAAAACTTGGTACATAAAAACCACGATTCTCGTTTTGGGGGAAATGATGTGCTGGAACTGTTTCTTGGCAAACAACAGCCGGGCGCAGAGGCTGTGGTTGCCAGGTTTGGAACCACTGTGCCTGTACGACGACCAAAACCAAACCCTGTGCTCACTGGCTGTATCTGGCAACCCATGCTATAGCTGGAGGCGCTGCACACAAGTTCAGGGTGGCTGGAAAAACTGCTGTTCATCAAGAAATAGTTCCAGCACGTTACTTCCTGTAAAACCAAAAATGTACATTTTGTACATTTCTCTTTGACTGTTGAATTAAACAAAAGAAATACAACGTGTTAATCAGTGAGCGTTAGAGTTGCTTGTATTTCTGAACTTTAGACAACGCCAGGCTAGCTGTTTCCCCCTGCTTCCAGTCTGTGTGCTAAGCTAGGCTAACCACATCCTGACTCCAGCTCTGTACGTGACACACAGGCGGGAGAGTGGTATCGGTCTTCTCATGTCACTTTGAGAAAGAAAGCATCATAACATATTTTACAAAAGGTTGAAGCCTTCCTTCCCACTGTGATGGATGTTTACGACCTCACCATGTTTGTCTTCACTCTCTCTTCCCAATAAGTTTGACTAGCCTTGGGGTCTGTTTACGGCCTTCGGATCATCTGACTGCTCGTGTTCCTTACCCCATCTGACACTTTTTTATTGATGTCACACAGAAACGATGGCCAAAACTATATCAGAAGAAAGTTGTTATATAGCAGAATTATCACTGACAAAAGAACACACCATATGGTAAATAAAACCATACATATTGGGTGGAATTTAGCCTCCTAGCATCAGCTATTCTATGATTAATATTCTATTATAATATTTAGTTTAATATCCTTTAAGATCTTAATAGTTACGATTTGTTTTGCACCAAAATTACCAAAAACACCAAAAAAGAAAATTCCTCGGCTGTGTGAAACTCGTTGGCAATAAATCTGATTCTGATTCAGATTCTTCTCTCAGGCTGCATACAGGCCCCAACAGCCATCACCAATAAAGTAGGGCCGCCTGTATGTAGCCTGAAAGGCAAAACCCAGGGCAAAAAAAGTTTGCAAATCACTTGCCAGCAATTTGCATTTGTGAGCATAAATTTAGTGTAACTGATAGAAATCATGGCGAAGTTTTAACAAAGAAAAGCATTTTTTTGACTTTTCTCAGCAGAATAATCCTCATTTCAGAGCAGCCTGAAGCTGAGGAGAGGGCGAGATGGGAAAAGCAAAAAAACCAGCAGAAGACAATAGAATGGGAAAAAAAACAGAATATGAAGTAAGAGGAAAAGGAGGGGAAATGACATGGCAGCCCTCCACAGCCCTTCTTACTGTAAGTGCAGGGAGGTCAGGCGGGATAAGGGACTCGCCTCCTCCTGGTTCGTCCCACGTGGCGTCACGCCAGACCACTCAGCTGTTCAGTGTACGGGCAGAAACCCAGTCCTCTGTAAACCTCCTCCTCCTTCTTCACTGCCAGTAATGGAGAAAGAAGACTGGATATATTTCATCTGCAAGAGTTTAAACCTCTCCACCTGTCACATGCCAGAGTGTGTGAGGGAAATCAGAGGCAATGGAAGGTTGGACAATGCTGGACTGCAGTTTCATGATGTCATGGCTTCAGCCTCAGGATCGCCTTTCCATTTATTTCCCCCTGGAGGAATGTGGAAGGTGTGTTAGTGTGTCTAAAAGCGAGTGTGTGCATCGCCAGAGCCTTTCACCACAAACAGCCAGTCGACTAAACACACGCTTTCTGTGGCGAGCTAGCAACGCAGGCATCGAGTGCCTCCGTGCATTCACGGCGTCACACAACCTCGAGACACACATTCTTCACTCAGGTTGAAACATTTGTGTCGCATTCAGTCTAAACCAACCCTACTGCCAGATCAAGCCTGGAGATGTTTAAGAATTGGGCAAAACCCTGAGTCACGTTCAATGATTCAAATTCTCGCTTTCTACTGTATCTGCACGTGCGAACTATGGTGTGGTTAAGGTCAGGGAAAGACTGACACCTGCATCGGCACTGAAAGTAAATCATGAGGTGGGGAATCGTCCAGTATGGGTGTAATTCCTCGAGCTACTGAGCGGGTCCTAACATGCCGTCAGAAATGGCCGCTTGGTGTCATCTAAGCAAACAGAGCGGATGAGAGGATGTTCTTTGTTGTTGCTATTTTTGCTGTGACCCGAAATGGCAGAAATCACCCAAACCGGTGACACGAGGTTTTCCAGTGAGAATGCTACAGACGCTTTTTTCATCTGGATTTGCCACAAAGTCGTGTGGAACATGCTTTGTTCTGGGATATTCTGGGGTTTTTACAGCATAAACATCTTCCCATTTTAACTTCTACTAGGGACAAATCCCGTTTATTACAACTTGAGATTTTATTTTCACAGGTTTGCCCATCATCCCTGTAAATCCTAATGATCACATTGATACCTAATCAAGTACTATTACTGAGGAAACATGAGGAATCCTGTCCAACGCAAAAACATAAAACATCCTGTCCAATTGTTGGTCATTTGTATATTGAATCCCAAAATATTGGGAACTGTATCTGTGAAAAAGTTCTCCATCTACCTTGAATAAGCTAGGAAATAAGCTATAAAGCGCAAGACATTTGCAGAAATAAAGTACATAAGGCACAGACATTAGCAGCAGCTTCAGTCCAGAAATATTGTTCTTCACAAACTAAGAGCAGGTTCCTGACTGTGGAAAACACAGTGTTTATAAAAAGCATCAATATTGCCGTGGTTATTGGCCTTCAGAGCAGATGTCGAACCCTATCTGTGTGTTATGTAACTTCAGTACGTGTGAGAAGGGTTTTACTGCAGCAGTAAACGTTCGCTCTCCTCCAGCCTCCTGGCTCTTCACACTGCCCTCCTCTCCAGCCCTCTCCAGCCCTCTCCCACCACCAGATGGGAATGTTGGATCTTCCTCTTCATATCAACTCCACATGCTGTCTGCAGCTCACGCCAACGCTAAGGGAGGGAAACTGTACCGCTGTATGTTACAATATAAATCTTTGTCTTCAAGAATCTGATTCCACTGTTGTATTTAATGACACTGAGTAATATGAGACCACCGGTGAGCCGGGGAGGGCTGAAGGAGGGGACGTTTATGTTGCCAAAGTGTCACTCCTCCTACTGCGTATACCGTTGTTCTCTTGTGGTGGATGGATATCACGAGGTAAATATGAACTTAGGAAAACGTCTAAGGGATGTTTATGGTTCGAAACAAGGTAAATCTGGATGGTAGGGTCAGGGTTAGGGTTATGTATGTATGATATGCAATGCTTAATATACATTATGTTGCTAAACTGAGTGTTAAAAGCCTTATTGTCTTCTTCTCCCGGTGCAGTACGACTATTTCAGGCGGTTTCCAATGGGTGCCTCAAAAAACAAAAAGAAGATCCTTCAGGGTGCTGGACGGTAAGACGTTAGGGACTCCATTAAAGACAGAAATGATTAGATAAGAATGAGACTTTTTGCAGCGCACCCATTTTTTTTCCCCTTTATGTCGTTAACAGGCCAGTGTGCAGGATTTAGTGCCATCTAGCGGTGAAACTGCAGTTTGCAGCCATCTGAGCACCGCTCGCCTCCCCCTCCCCTTCCAGGCCTGTAGGAGAAACTACTGTGGACACGAAACCCGATAAAGCCCCTCTGTAGAGCCACTGTTCATTTTGTCTGTTCTGGGCTCCTGTAGAAACATGGCGGTGCAACACGGCGGCCTCCGTGGAAGGGGTCCCGCTCCCTCTGTAGATATAAAGGAGGGGATGGAAACACAACGGTGATTATACTCTAAAAATATTCTGAATGTTATATTCCATTTCTGCCAACAGCTCCTCCTGAATGTTCCACAGTGGACCTTTAAAATGAGATGTGTTAAATGTTATTTATATATTTTCCTGCAGTGGTTTCATATGTTCCTACTGTAGACTTTACATCACGGCAAGCCATGGCTTATAAATAAAGCTTTAGTACATTACATTGGGGAGAAAAAGTGCACCCTGTGATGAGCTTTAGTTTGCCAGATGTACGATGCGTTAGCCTATATGTTTGGCGAACTTCTATTGCCAAGGTCAAGAATCAAGCTCGGGGGAGGCTGGAATGACCCCCTGCAAAGAGAAGCAGCGCAGCAGTGACTTTGACAGCAACGGGAACTGCATAGGGACAGCTGGCATTGGTCTCCAGATCATTGGACAGGAGATTACAGAGGTCTGCTTACAGCCTGGCGGGATCAGCAAAGCTTACAGCGGCGCTCGTCTTCGCGGCGCGACGGGTATGCGGTCCTCGGCCAGACCCTCTGCCTCCGCCATCTCCCAGTACGCTGTCCCATCGACAGCTCCATTTGACTGCAGATGAGCAAATGCACCGATATTTATTAACTGAGGAGGGTGAGCGCTGCTGCACGTCCCTGCGTGTAAAGCTGCCTTCACATGATGAGAAATGTTCTCTTCGCTTCCCGCGAGGTGGGATCGGGCCCTCAAACGCTGTGAATCAGTCATTCCAAAGTCATTCCACGAATGCAGCCGGGGACTGCAGCACCTCTTTGTCTGCCATCCATAGATTCAGGGGACACTGCGGTGACAGACAGACGGCCTGATGGGGGACGCTTGATGGCCTCACATCAGCGGCTGGATGGTGCCAGTGTGTAAGGCCATGATTTGTGCCCTTCCCTGGTATTTTTGCCTTTACTCAAGTTTTGTTTTTTTCCCACCAGGTTTCTCTGCTTTCATCATCTGCCATGGCCTCAACTACGGAGCTTCAGCTGCACCTCGACTGGAGGAACAACGCCCTCTTCCTGTTGTGTACATGTAAAGTGATCCAGCAGACGACGCCGTCCCTTTAGCATACAAAACGCACTGCAGAGACATAGTTATTCATAGTTAATATAATATCTCCTAATTCGGATAGAAGGCTCATTTTGGATTCATTTGGTGCAATGAGATAATATTTGCATGTATATACAGTGCGGTAGAGCGTGGGCATGGATATATATTTGTCTCAGTTGTTGCCATTGCAGTAACAAATGAAGCCGTGGCCGGACGTACCGTCGTCGGTGCACGGACAACATTTAATCATGAAGAGAGGTGAAAGTGGCCCAATGAAGAGCAGGTGGCTCTCTCTCCACACATACAAGCTCAGCATGTTGCTCGTCACATCTTTTCACACGTGGATGTTTTATAGGCAGCCTCTAATGAAAAATAAAGTAAATAAATAAGATCCAGCCATCCATCCCTCCATCTCCTCCCGCTTACCCGGGGCCGGGTCGCGGGGGCAGCAGTCTGAGCAGAGACGCCCAGACTTCCCCCTCCCCAGACGCTTCCTCCAGCTCTTCCGGGGGAATACCGAGGCGTTCCCAGGCCAGCCCAGAGACACAGTCCCTCCAGCGGCTCTACTCTGAGCTCCTCCCGAGTGGCCGAGCTCCTTGCCCTATCCCTAAGGGAGCGCCCAGCCGCCCTGCGGAGGAAACTCCTTTCGGCCGCCTGTATCCGGGATCTCGTCCTTTCGGTCACGACCCAAAGCTCATGATCGTAATAAAATATAAATAAGATATCCATCTTTATCCACTTTGTGGAGGTCGCTAAGGATACTGTAAATATAAAAATGTAAATAAGCTCCCTGGGACAACACCATGCTTGAAAAGACTCTATTGTCCTACTCAGCTCAGAAATACAGACATTAGAAAAGGTTAGCACTACAGGAAACAACCCACAACGGGGGCCCTGGGACCAAAACTGACTCAGTTTGCAGTAATTTAGTTCAACACAAAGCCATTTAGAAATATGCATCATGAACATTTTGACACAGTACATAAGACAAGTAATAATGTATATGCATGCATAATTACTCAGAATCAACCAGAAAACAGTGAATCTGAGGCCTTTGGGGTCCATGAAGCCCTGGGGCCCTGGTTTGTAATCCAGCCTTGGTCTGGAGACCTCACCAAACATCCTTGGGAGACTCCAGAACCCCCCTGGTCTGTGTCCCGTCACCACAGGAAAGTTCTAACTCAAACGTGTCCAAATGTTTTCATATGGGAGGAACTGGGACTAAACCGAATCAGAGGGGATCTCTGAAGTCTGGATCCAGGCCAGGGAAGCCCCTCCATGAGGACGGACCTGTCCATGACAATGCCTTGTCACTGGAGGGCAGCAGAGGGCAGGAGAAGCCAAGCTTTGGACTCACTCTGACTCCTGCTAAACTCGTCGCCATGGTGATGCTGGGGCTGCAGATTGACACGGACAGCGTGCTGTAGTTTGGTTCTTTCCTCCAGCGTGCAACAACATCACCGCCTCACTGATGGATTAGATCAGATTATAGGCTACATGGGGATTAATGCAGATCCAGTTAACAGCAGATGTACCTGATCAGGCTCGTGCGAGACTTTTGAACTGGTTCTGTACTGGGAAGGTTTTGGATTTCTGGAAGGTTTCCTTTATAATTTACACTTTATAGAGGATCATTTCCTGAATTACGCAGATTTAGTGAGTTTGCCAAAGGGCATCAACAATGAGAGCAGTGTTAGAAACAGCGCTAATAATACTTTGATTAGCCATTAGCTTCTATTAATCTCTGAGCTAATATACTACAGTAGGCGTGTCCCCAGGAAGTAGTCTGCTGCCTTCATGGTCTCCTTCTGAGCGCGTACATTCCACAACTCAGGTTAAAGTGATGAGCATGAAAGTTCATTCTTGACCTTGGAAACAGCAGCGGGAACATCCAAAGCCAACATCTGCAACACCAGACCACCAGTCACTGCACGAGGTCAAAGGTCATCGGCCCGGGGGCAGTGGGCGGCCGGAGAGAGATCAAGGAGCACACTCAGCAGTGCTGCAAAGTAGCTAATTACATTTACTCATGTACTGTACTTTCCTATTATGAGGTACTTGTACGACCCTTGACTATTTCCACTTTACCACTCTGCCGCATTTGGGGGGGGAATGTTGTGCTTTTTACGTCACTGCATTGGTCCGACAGCTTACTTACTAGTTACAAAAAGCAAAGATTAAAGAGAAAATCCAAACAATGAACATTCTCGTGACCCCCCAGGTTTTCCACTGTGGGCCGCAGGAGGGGCCCGACCTCTAGGCTGGGGACCACTTGACTAAACTAGCTGACGGTATATAAATTGGCTCAAATAGCTACAACATTAGTGTTGACAATCTAATAAGGTCACACAAATCCAATCACATTCATGCGTCCCACACACAATCATACGCAGGACAGCTTGTAGTGAAATGCGTTTGTGCCTAGCTAGAAAGCAACTAACAACTGTGCAACCTATTTACAAACCTTTACTGTATTACTGTGCTACTGTCTGCACATCGGCGTGTGGCACGGGCTTGTGGCAGCAGGTCACCCGTGCTGCCCCTAGGTGGGGCCCCTGTGCAGCATTTCCAACGAGGAAGCGTTGAGAAGAAATTCCGCTTTATCAAGTTGGACCCCGCACACCAAGACAAAAACGGACGTTAAGATATTTTAGCTCCAAAATAAAATTAATATTTTGCGTTTGCCACATGGAGAAAAGTGTCAGTGTCCAAGTACCAAGTATCGTAGTGCACAAGCTTTCACGAGACAAAACCCACTATTAAAAAAGGGGGTTTCAACACTTGATCGTATCGTTTATGTGAAGACGTATTTTTCTATTATCGTCAACATGATATAATGATGATGAAGATGAACACATTTTGTTCAAATGATATATTAGTGTCTTTTTATAACTGCTTTTAAATATTTGTCACACCTTGACAGGTGTGAAAAAGTGGGAAATATGGAATGCATGCACTTTTCTGGAACGTTTGGCTTGAAAATGAAGATCTTGAACGTCTGTGTGTGATGTTAACAATAGCAGTTTCTATTAAGCATGATCGCTATCAAAGACTCATGATGATACAGCTATGGTAGAGAACTGCAAAATATGTTTCACCATTATAAGCACATTTATAATTTCCAGGTCCGTGGGAAAAAAACTAAACGGAGAAAGGCCCTTAAGGTAAAATTCCTAGATTAGAAACCTCTGATCTGACTCTGATTGATGAAACTTTTTTTTGTCAAATGGTCCTGATACATTTCTGTGGGCAACACATTCTTTCTTTAGTTTTGCTCCATTTTTAAAAATTGTAAAATTAATTTTAAACAAACATAACATAGCTTTGCAAGGGGCTTTATGACAAAAACACAAAGGATGAACAGAGTGCAGATGTCCACTTAAAATATATCCCAAATACAACTACACTTACCTAAGAGCCAGCCAAGAAATGAATTAGCGTTAATTAGGGTTTTATTTTGAAACTTCCCCGCCGGATGCGTGATCTCGTATATCACATGTAGCTTGACTGCGGTCAACCAACGCCAGTGTCCGTCTCGAGGCAAACACCGCAGCAGGTCGCGACGTCCCAGTCAAGTCCAGGAGTACCCGGGGTCTGCGAGCAGGGGCCAGGAGGAGCCACGCCGAGCGGGAAAAGGCACCCAGGAGCCACTACTAAATCATTGCTACTATTTTCTCCCCCGAAACGCGACAAGGGGCACTTTGGGAGGCAGGGGAAAGGATTTGTGCAGAGTATTACAGCGACTGAGGCTTTCAGTTTCCCAAGTCGGTCTCTGTGCTCACCTTAACATGGCTTCAACGACCTGCACCAGGTTTACCGACGAGTACCAGCTGTACGAGGAGCTGGGGAAGTAAGTTCTCTTCATTTTCTAACTCTTTTTTTTAAATTCCAAATTGTCATAGAAAGTGAAGCTTGAGTGCCCTGTGCTTTCACTATGGGTGTTTAATTTGAGCGAGACCTCCGCCTACCTGTGCGGACCTTCCCTCCGGCTTCCTCTCAGAATCTCGCGCTTACTTGCGCCTTGCTTAGCGACGGAGGGCGCGAGGTGGAGAACGTTAGACTCCTTCTTTCACCCCGGGGGGGGTAAAACTTTAAAAGAAACACTGCCGAATATTAAAGTGGCACGTGCTAAGGTCTCATTAATCTCGCCTTGCTCCAACGACCATGTACCTCTGGCGCCGTGTCAGCCGAGTAAAAACATCAGAAATATGGATGGAGTTTGGTGCGGGGGTCATGAGCCGTGCGGGTGAGCGCGGAACCCGGTCACCCACGCCACTCCGTCAGCTGTGGTGAAATATAGGCCACCATAATCTACGATGGAAACCTTATGGATATAAGAAACTGACAGTGTTTCTTAGTAATTTTGGCAATATGCGAAGGGTTAATATTCCCCAGTGGTGTGCCTTGTGTATACACACACACACACACACTCACACACACACAGGAGCGCATTCAAATTCACAGCAGTTTCACTTCTGCAATGTCCAGGCCTGTAACAGCGCCCGTACATGCTCAGGTTAAATCCTGTCCTCTGTTTCTGCAGTGACGAGCAAAGATCCATCACTAATAATGGGAAAGAAATGAGAGGGGGGGACTCGGCTCTGATATAGGGAAGGATTTTAGCTCCAGCTATTGCAAACATGATGGCTCCACTCTGTCCGAAGGCATGCTGCTAAACCGGTTGGACGGCTGGGGAACAATTATCAATGTAGACCTAAAGACCTCTGCAGGGTCAGTAAACCCTGAGGGTTTACTCAATGTGTCCCTCCAAGGAAACGTGTAGCAGTGGCCCCATGTACAGAGTCCTTTCCATTCTTGGTAGTCCAGCTGCATGATTTTCAGAATGACCTCCTATTGCAAGTGGGCCTAAAGGCTTACTTGACAACGGGTGTTCTCTAAGTTTCCACAAGACCCGGGCCTTTCGCCGAAGTCATGTGTCACTTGTTAGCATTCCTGAATACGTTCTTCATCCGCATCCCTTCTTTATTAATGAGTAACTCACTAAAGCGAATAGGGAACCTTTCAGGCCTATACCAAAGGATTTTGGGGAGGTCCTGTTGGGCTGGGAAATGTGATCATTTCATACCTCAGCAAAGCCAATATTGCCGTAATTGTTTTGCAACGGCCAGAAACCCAGATATTAAAGCCCCCACGCAGCCATGCAGTACCTACCTGTGCAGGTGTGTTTGGCTGGGATTACACCTCAGGACTGTGCGGGTGTCCGTCACCGAACGGTGACTAACTCGCACGATGAGTTCTGACGCCGCCGACGTCTGTTCAGGACTGCCCTGTGACCTCTGAAACTGGCGTGACACGAGCCGCTGGAGAGAAGACGTCTCACTCTGTTGGCGTTGTGGGAGCAGCAGGAGCGCTCGCGGTGGCACAGGTGTGCTACGGAGTGGAGCGTCGTCCCTCAGTACAGACAGGCTGCGGAGGGCACACAGGCCAGGCGACTTGTGTTCTGCTGCTTCCTGAAGGCTTCGTACACTGCTCTTAGCTACCGAGAGGTCCGTTGGTCTAAACCTGGAGACGCTGTGTATAGCCGACGTTTGTCCCCCGTTCACACTGTAGCTGGCGCTCACACGCAGCAGAATGCTGTAGCAGTGCTGCGACACTAGCAGCCCCAGTTCGGGCCAACGAATGGATCCAGATCCGTACGGCGACGTAAGGAGGCCGACCAAAACACACGTGGAGCGAGGGGAGCCGGGAGGGAGACGAGCCATGCGTTCCCCCAGTGGTTAGCAGGGGCTGTCTGAGATGTTCCTTGTAATGTTGTGCTTTGTGTTTGGTCCCCGTGAAGGGTTCATTTATGCCTGCGCTTGTGTGCCACTCTTCCGTAGGGGGGCCTTCTCTGTGGTGAGGCGGTGCATGAAGATCTCCACAGGGCAGGAATACGCTGCCAAAATAATCAATACCAAGAAGTTGTCTGCCAGGGGTGAGTACGTGGCCGAGGCCCTGCTGTGTGTGGTAGCGGCAGTAACTAAACTGTAACTTCGTTTTTTAGCCATGTCCCCCCTCAAACCAACTTCCTCCTCTTGTTTCGACTGTGCTTGTTTTCTCACGCCTCCGCCGCGTGTGTCCTCGTCATGTCGGTATTAGCGGGAGGTGGTCCGGTCTCAGATGGTGGCAGCCACATCGTACTCCCCCGGCTTTAAAATCAGGCTGTCCAACGTTTCGCTTGCACTTTCTGTAAACCCATCAAAGCGGCAGCAGCACGGCGGAGGCCAACATTCTCCGACTCATTCTCTGAGATCCACCGATTTTTTTTTCTTTTTTTTCTTTTTGTTTTGTTTGCTTCTGTAATGGAGCGGAGGCATGGGCATGGGTTCTTTTTATTTTCCCCTCCGCACCTCTTTTTCTCCTCTCCATCATTATCTGGGCCGCGTGGGCCGAGGCTCGCGCTGAAATGGGCTGAAAACCAAAGTTACAGAACGACACGTTCATTGTGTTTTACTGTGAAAGGAGAGTTCCGCGTCTTTATTCAAATCAACGCGTGTGGAATGCTGGCCTGCTTTTATTACTTTACCCACCTGCCACACTGCGAGTCCTCACACAGAAACGGTCTTTCTGCAACACGGCCGTGTGGCATTAAATGGACTAAACGAAGCTTCGAGGCCTCGATGAGTTTTTGAGTAACTAGAGGAATCGTTTTAGCCCTACAGCATTTCTGGGTCTGCTGCATGTGTTTCTTCTGACTCTGTAACCATGTTGCTGTTCCCACATCTCAGCAATTGACTTGGTGAGTTAGGCCTGTAGTAAAAACCACTAAATTGCTGAGACCAGTACAAATCTCAGCAGTTTGGAGATTGAGACCATTGTAAACTGATTATCTTATAGTGCCTCCATTTGAGTCACCTTGTGCTCTGGAAAACGGCCATTTCATAGACTAAAATAATCGTCGGCGTTGAGATGTCCCAAATAAGAGAGAAAACCGTGACACCATCTGGACTCAAATACCATGTCCCTGTGGTGATTAAAATCTTCTCCATAACTGATAGAAATGTTCAAAACTATGAAAATAAGACAAGCTGTAATAAACCTGAATTATTATTATTATTATTATGTAATTCTTGAACTGAAATGAATAGTGATAAAGCAAACCGATGAGTGATAGACTGACTATACCTGCTGACCATGTTAATGCTAACAAAGTGCAAGTTGCAGCCTCAAATCCTAAAAAGCCACCATCATCATGGTTTACAGGGCTTTCACATGGCAGCAGTGGTGTTCAGAAGGGAGGGAAGGCCGCACTGAAGGCCCATTGTGCCGACACAGAATGTGAACGGACAGCCAGATGCAGTGGTGTGCTGATAGATATTGAAGCAGGCAGGCTGAGCTGAAGGTCACGTTCAATGAGGGGAAACCCCAGAGTCACTGCCAACGCTGCTGCATGATGAGGAATCCTAAACAGGAAGCTCCATCCCATTGGAGGGGCTTTATGTGGCTGCAAACCTTGGCCTCACACCAAACAAACGCAGTGCCTTCTGGTGCAGCACACTTCCCAGGAGTATTGACGTACTACAGCTGAACTTTTTTTAGTACAGAATTTGACAGAATTTACTTTGGCAATCTGCGCTTTGGGCAAGTACACACAGTCATGACAACATCCTTATGTTTGTGGACATCTTTTTGATGTACAGCGTCTGAATTGATCTGGATTTTATGTAGGAATAGCATTTTGTTTTGAGTCTTTATATTGAACCTTTAGCATTGTTGCATTCTGTGAATGTATTTGTGCCATCACTTGAAGTATACCGTCAGAATATTTTTATAGGATGAGCACAGTGCAAGGTCACCCCTCCACCCTGGGGAATCAGGAAGTGGGCCATTGATATGTAGATAGACACAGCTTGGATTGAGAGCGGCATTGTTGTGACTCCTTAGGGTGCAGCCTCCACTTTCATTGGTTACCGAGGAGGGATGGGGATGAAAACCTGGTCCTATAAGGATCTGGTTCCAAATTTCTCAAAACCCAAAAATCAACAAGGTCCCAACTTATTGATTCTGCTGTCAAGACTAGCGGGTCGTGTAACATCACGATATGTCTCGAGACGAGTCGTGTCATTACGGGGCGGCTGTGGCTTGGTGGCAGAGCGGGTCGTCCACCAATCGGAAGGTCGGCGGTTCGATCCCGGCTTCCCCCAGCCATGTGTCGAAGTGTCCTTGAGCAAGATACTGAACCCCAAATTGCTCCAGAAGCTGCGCCTTCGGTCTGTGAGTGTGTGTGAATGGTTAGTTTAATTTGTACTGATGGGCAGTCAGCTCCTGCCATCAGTGTATGAATGTGTGTGTCTGGGTCAATGTGATCTGTAGTGTGAAAGCACTTTGAGTAGTCGGACGACTAGAAAGGCGCTATACAAGTACAGTCCCTTTACATTTACGTTAAATCAAACTAAATGAAGAAGGATTGAATTGCCGAATGTTGCCGTTCGCTTCATTTCTCATTCTGTTTAAAAATCAGTCAGACTCAGTCACAATAAAAACACTGGTTCTGTTAAGATTTGCCACCTCGTCTTTCCACCAAATAAATAGGAAAGTATTAATAGACTTGGATCGTTAAGCAGTCTCAAATGGTATAAATAAAACTGAACGATCCCCATCCCTAATTGTGAGTGTAAAACATGTCAGATTCAACATCAGGACAGCTGAAACGAGCAGTATTCAGTAGTTGATGTTGCTTATGTGCCATATGGTAATGTTGGCATGTTTGACGTGTCATTGCTTCTTCTTTAGTGGCCTTGTGTGCACACTGTTACTTTTGTTAAATGTCTTGTGGTATTCTGGATTAATGGGCAGAGCTGGAAGTCAAATTCTAAGTGAGACAACCTGTACGAGTAGAAATCGGTTGCAGTACGGTAAAGGGTCAGGTATAGTCCAAAATGGACACGGACAGCGGACCGTGCATGCACTTCTGTTCATTCTACTTTAGGCAACTGTATAGTTTCGTCAGGGTGTACAGACCATGCATATGGGTCACACAGTCGTAAGGTTTCAGCCTCTTGTGGACAGGTTGTGAAATTTACATCACATGAACGTCTTGGCTATGCGGATATGTGAAGCTAACGGGTAACTGAGTACCAAACTTTAGTACTTTCATTACTGACCGAAATGTGTCCCTAATACCGAGCTTCAACTCGAACGTTGGCATCCGATGCTTGGTCAGATTCTTTGCCTTGGGACCAGCTGGGTGGCAGAACTCCAACTGACAAAGTCATTGGGTGGTGGGTGAGTTTAGGTTGTTTGTGCGTAAATCTAGACAAAGAGTTAGCTGGGCAAGCTAACGGTAACTAACGACTGCTTCCAGTCTTCGGTACTGCCAAATATGAGACCCACAACCATCTGGTTAATTTGGGTAGGGTCTTAAAGACGGGGACGGAATTTAAATTGTATTTTATTTAAGCGGAGTTGCCTCTGTGTATTTGTAGACCCATTTAAAAAGTGATACGCTGAGAGGTTTGATATGCTTGAAGTATCCAAGTTCGCAAGGTCTCGTTAAACCACGTTAAAAAACAAATGTACCTCTTTTTTTTTTGGTTGTTTGATTGTGGTGGAAGTTAACCTTTTCACAAATTTGTATTAACGATCCTAAACCCCTCCCTTCAAACTAAAATCCCCAAATACTGGCCCATGACATGTAACTCAAACATTATCCAGATGTACTGAACTGTAAGCACAGGCTTGTATGAAGGGAAAACTAGGGCAGTGGTTGAACACAGGCCTAGTGATGCTTGGACTCGGCGGAGTGGAAATGATCACTTGACAAACCCACCAGGCTGTGGAAAAGCTAGCTATGGTTCAGGAGTCAGCCTTTCTGCCGTTTTGCTTCTGGAAAATACCCGAGGCCCCAGCCGCTCACGGTGAGCTCTTCATTCCCATGGAAACTAAAGAGATGGAGAGCTAAATATAGTCTGTGGGGTAATATAGGCGTTGAAGTATATTAGAGTCTTTGTGCTGTTAATTGTGCAAGTGCGTGATGATTCACTCGGCTCAGACACATTTAGCTGAACAATGGAAAATATCATTTACTGAATTTGAAGTAGGTCATTTTTTTGTCTGTCTTCGATTAACAGCAGTGAGCCCTTTAAGTTCCTAAGTCACTTTCTCACGCACAAACTGTAGCTCAACATGCCGGAGCCAACTGCTTTTTATATCCGCTGTAAGCCTGGCGACAGGGGCGATGACCCCTCACCCCTGTGGTTTATATAGACTGGGTCAGCAGTACCTAAAGCCTTACTGCCACCCTCCCCTGTGTACACACGCACTCACACACTCGCTAAAGTCCTCCGTCAGAGCACACGCCGCTGGTCGGTGTGTGTACGGTTACCAGTGGTTGGCTTAGCAGCTAAGGTCAGGGGCTCAACACACCATTTACACAGCTCCCTGCAAAGACAGACATGAAAGCGATGGGTCAAGGGAGATGTATTGTGTTTATAAAAGGAAAAAGAGACATAAGGCAAAGCAGCAGCGTGTGCCGTGTGCACAATCTCTAGATGGCGTTTGAGTGTGTCTTGTGTTTGTCCACAGCTCATCCCTCAGGTCCTGGCTGACCCATATGGCCTCTGACTTGGATGACCAGCGAGCTGTTCATACTGTCCTGTTGTCACAAGCATAAGTGATGACTCAGAAGCCATCTTAAATAGTCGGTCTCTCATGCCTAAAGCGTGTCCTCTGACCCTAATTGCTTCTGTCAAAGATGAATTCATTAAGAAATCCCACCATGCCATTTTCTGCTGACACTGCAGATCATCCAGTTGAATTTTTTTGGGGGCTTATTCTGTCAATTTTACCCTTTTTTAATGATCTGAACATTAACGTTAAAGTCATGCGTGTGGATGAAAAGTACTGACAATTACAGTTTTGTTGGCACTTGTTTCCATGCAAACTGTGTGGTGGGCTGTGTGCTACCCTTGAGCAATAGTTCCACATTTTGGGAAATTTGCTTTCTTGCCAAGAGTTAGCTGAGACCACCACCCACAAATCTGTCCAGTGACATGACTTTAGTTAGCTAATTAGCTTTGCTTAGCACAAAGACTGGAAACTTCCTGGAGCCTTTTCATCACCGTGAGGTTGCAAGGCAACCAGCGGAGACTCACAAGTCACTGCTGTCTCAAAGTCCAGCACATCTGTAAAACCAGACTGTGCCATTTTTACATTTCAACTTTTGTACTTTATGCTAAGCTAATCGGCTGCTGGCTGTAGCCTCATATTTGAGTGGCATCGATCTTGTCGTCTAACTCTCGGCTAAAAAGCGACTGAGCGGATTTCCCAAAATGTCAAACTATTCCTTCCATCTGGACGGTTCATGAAAACACAGTTATGAGTACTTCTGTAGGACAATCGATCAATCGGAAACATAGCGGACAGATTAATCAATAGAGAGCTGCAGTGCCAAACTTAACGGATTTAGTGCCATCTAGCGGTGAAACTGCAGTTTTCAGCCTCGCCTCCCCCTAAGTAAACCTTACCAAAATAACGGTTATATCCCCTCCTGTACTGTTAATCATCTCGCGAGCTGCCGGTCGGGAACAGCAGACTCGCTGGTACAGAGTTTGTTGCATTTCAAAAACATTTCCTACAGCCCAAGCGGACAATCGGATTGCTTGTTGTCTGACCAGCAATCCAAAACCCAAAGGTATTACGTTTACTATCGTGGAAGACTCAGAATACCAACAAATGTTCACTGTTGCGTTTAAATAAGCAGTTGTTCACATAGGAACTGAAGAATGTACACTCGATCTGGGAAGTGCCTAAAATTACAGTCACTATTTCAGTACGTTTTGCCTAAAAGCTAAAATATAACGGAGACAACTCAATGTAAAACCAGTTCTCCGGGTTTATCTGCCTCCGTTTGTGTACTGAAACTTCAGTAGCTTGTTTAAAATTTGGAATACATTTGGTATCATCCATCAAGCAGAACTCAATCATTACAATTCACCCTTAAGAAATAGTTCACCGCCTCTTGATGTGCCATTAAAAGAAGAACTGGTCGTCCTTCCTTGGGTGAAATAGTGTGAAAATGGGGTTTTCCTCCAAGCTGTCAAGTCAGAAGAGCAGGATGACATACTGGTTGCAGTTTGCTACAAATAGGATTTGATACCTTCATGGGTAATGCCAGCACGCCTGGTGTGCTCCTCTTTTCCTGCAGAACCCGCTTTCTGAGGGTTCTCCTTGCTGCTAGTGTTTAAGGGCGTCCGGAGGGGCCCCCCCCCTCCCAAGTTTGAAAGGCAGCCCTACCGTTGTTGCCGACTTAGCTGTTTAGCTAAGTGGTTTGCTGTCAACATTCATGTTTGGGGTGCGATTCCACCCATAGTGGGAATCTAGACACCGTCTTGTTTTCTTTGTCTGCTCTGAAAGGAGTTTAGGCGGTGCATCAGTGCATTTAGTGTGGATTCATTCGGCCGTGAACAGGTGCAACCTAATCCCCCCCCCGGCTCGTTCATGCTGTAA
>CM022475.1:2303743-2319581 GCA_011952105.1 Coreoperca whiteheadi | reverse complement strand
TTTTTACCCAACTTTAGGGTTTTAAAAAAAAGGGGAGGGGGGGGGGGGGCCGCCCCCCCCCCCCCCCAAAAATGTGTTTTAAAAACACCCACTTTTGTTCCCCCCCCCCCCCCCCCCCCCCGATCGACACATTCCAATTATTGTGACGCTGTCGTAACATTAGCTACACTGAAGTAGGTTGCTTTAAAAACCTCTTTGGGTGAAGCGACATTAGTGAAATAAGCTAACCATCCAGCCCACGGAGTAACCGCTGGACCGTGAGCAAGAGAGAGATGTTTGGCTTGAAGTCAGATAAAGAACATCGCACATACAGGTGTACATGTTGAGCTGATCATCCGTCATAGTAACACAGCTGGTTCCGTTACGTTAGGAGCTCTAAATACGATTAAGCTTTTATTAACACGTGACTCGTGTATTTCGCAGATATCAAGTATATATAAAGTCCCGTTAAACACCCCGCACACACGTCACAAGATGATGATGCCTGTGCAGCCTCCATCATGCTGGCTGCTCCACGAGGCGCTCGGATCTCTTCAGCTGACACGCAGACTCAAACGTTCAGCGTCGCATCCTGAAGCTCAACACACGTTTGTCTTCATTTAAGAACAGCGAGAGACTAAGTGACGTGACTCGTGACGACGCCGCTCTCTTTCTCGCGCAATGCGCTCTTAACTTGATGTCCATTACATTCCAGCCACACTAGTTGCGAATGCCACCTCTTTGAGCTGTCAATCACACATCCCGCACAACCCCATTACATTTCACTTAATTTGCCGTCATGCTGAAACAAACCAATCCCTCTTTCATCCCACCTTATTCCTCTCGCTCTCTTTTCTCTTTTGGCTGCACCAATGACGTTCGCTTCCACCTTTTGAGTGTTGGCTCCAGAACATATTTGGCTTCCTTCTTATTTCAGTCATAAATATTGTGGCTGGACTGTGCTTGGAGACCACGGGAAGTCTCGCCCAACAGATGGTCACTTCTCTCAGGGGTGCTGAACTAGGCACAAGAACAGCAGGCTTACGCTGTGGTTCCCCTGAAATTCAGGGATTCCACTTGCATTTCTACTGTGGTAGCACACGAAAACACAGTGAAAACTGGAACATGTTTCTCCCAGGAAATACTTCAGCAGGAGTTGTACGAGACGTCAGATCATCTGGACTTCAGTTCACAGACAACGGCCAAAACTAGCCACTCATGAAGTTTGTATTTGACCGTGTGAAACAGCTATTTGCCCCTGAAGGCTGACGTTTTGATTTCATAAGTGTAACGGGGGGAAAGCTCAGCCTGGTTTCAGACCACCGACGTTGTGCCTAAAATGTTATGGCTCATATTCAACCATCACAGCAGCTTTCGTGTTCACTGAGGAGGCCACAGGATGGAGACGTCACAAAACACTCGGTGTCAGACGAAATGGCAGTTCTACTTTGACGAGCTACCAGGACTGGAATAAGAAAAGGACGCTTGAAAACACATTGTTTGGGAAATGAATGTGAGGCGTTAAGTGCCAGTGAGGGTTAAAATGTACTCAACAAGTCTGGCTCTTAGTCCTCTAAAGATCCAAATCCTGTTCCTTGTTCCTCCGAGAGCAGCATGTCATCGACATGAATGTCACTTGGAGTGGTTTCAAATCTGATTTGTTTTCCAAATCCGTTTTGTCAGGTGCTGTCTGACATAGTTTTCTACGGCACCAACTCTTATTTTGGCAAATGTCCCTCAGCCGCCCTCTTGCTTTGACCCTGTGTTGTGCCGCATCCCCAGGTAATTTGGGTCAAGGTCCTCAGTGCGGTCTCCCACCTGTGAGTCCAACTTCCAGTGGCTTACTTTAGTTAGGAAATAATTGGAACAGCAGCACAGAAACGAAGGTTTTGCCCAAAGAGGGAAACAAAGATACCTTCATTGACTTGCATCTCTCCTACATGAGGAGGAAGATGCAAGAACGCTGAACGAAGCCGTTAGTAACCTCTCCACATAAACACAGCGTCAGTGCTTTGTGCGAATGTCTTAGCAATAGTGAATGTGTGACGCTTGGCTATGGCCTCAACACACAGCTGTTGCTTTCTACACAAGCCAGACAGATAGTCCAGCACTGTAAATATTACACCAGTAACTGTGCCAATGTCGCGTTACCCAAGGAAACATTAAAGTTAATCATTCAGAAATATTCCAGTGTCGCTGGTCGTGTTCTCATGAAACAGTTTCTTATCTTTCCGTTAGAGTTGAGTCTGGGAACGATCGCGGCAGCAGCAGAGAACGATAATTGAGGTTGTGTCACACCGCTGTCGAGATTAAACGCCTCCACTTGAGGGTGACTCAGTTCTATAAACAGACTCCATGAGCTTCGGGAGCGAAACTATGCGGTTGCGTCCATGTTCTCTTGATCTCTGCATGATTTTAGCAGTCCTGTGTGTCAGAACATTTGTTTCACAGCTGTGAGACAAAGTTTGAGTCCAAGTTGCTGTTCATCAAACGCAAATGGGTGCCACAGGTGACACCCTGTTAAACAAATGAGACAAAAGCGCTATTACAGAGGCACTCTCAGGCAGTGGGGTATTGAAGTCCATGAGAGCATACTATGAAGACTTTTGCTCTGAAATTACTCTTCTGCCATTTGAAAAACTTTAAGTTGTTGGTTTAAAACAAAATGGAAATAAAACCCTAAATATACGAGTACTAGTCAAACACATCCCTCTGCAGAAAATGTGTGCTGTACATTTGATGTTGTTCCAATTAGGCCTGTCGCGATAATTACGTTATCATAAGAAGGTCAGCTGACGGCGGGATAAACGCGCGTTTCTTCGCAGCGTCTGAGCCGAATGAACAGAAGGAACTAGCTGAGACACGTTCTGCCCTCTCGTCGTCTGCGTGGCGTTTCGCTGCGGGCGGGGCTCGGGCCACACTGTTGTGCGAGGAGGTGAGCCCGACTCTCGCATAAGCTGAGGCTCCTTCGTCAGTGTCCATGCCAACATCAGCTAGTGGAGCAGACTGTGGGTGCGTAATCGAACGCCCGTAACACGAAGTGCCTCCGTCAGCCGAGGAACCTCGCTGCTAGCGTCACCCAACCGTCTGTTGCATTTGTCTAGTGCCGAGGGGCTCTGAGCTGCTTTCAGAGTCAGTCCCAGTCCTGTCCGGCCCTTTTAACACATCCCATCATTTGATGGTGCTTTTAAAGGGGAAATGCGTCCATTTTACATATCAGTGTGTTTACAGTTGTTAGGTAGTACTAATACATACAAGTAGTATAAAGCCTTTTTTACATTGGACCGACTTCATTCCGTGTCAGTGCTACCTCAGTGATCAATACAACTGTCATTAAGCTGGGCTGTCCGCTCTCCCTGCTCCAACACCAACTTCATTTCATCTCAAGCTCGCGTGTCTGTTCCGCTGCAGCCGAGACGTCGTAGGCCTCAGCCCGGATCAGTACGTGCTGTCCCCGTCATACGGAAGAGCTTCTGTCGGCTGCACATACGTTCGTTTAGACGCTGACGGTCCTTTATTTCAGTTTTAGTTCAGACCGCAGCAGAAAGCTCCGCAGCGTTTCAGCTTCAGAAGTGCTTGGGTGAATGTAACGTTAGCTTGTGTGGACGCGACTGCACCACTTGATCAACAAAAGAGCTACGCTACTGAGAAATGTAGCTAAACTGGTAACACCAAACTGCCCAACACTGGCCTTAGTGTCCAGAGGGAGCTGTCTGGAGTCTGATAAATGTCCTCAAGTGATGTCCCTAGGGTCAGTGTCGGTTGGGGCTGAAGACTACAAGTTTGAAAGGGGAAAAAAACCAAACATGTGGTCAAGTTGCATTGTGGGTAATGTAGGCTTCAGGTTTTGACCATGAAGAAGAATGCGTGGTATAATCTCTGGTTCGGCTGCTTCGATTTAGTTTGATCCTTTATTTATTTTTAAGTCTGTCCATTGATAATCTGATGATGTTTCAGGAGTGCGATGCTGTAGAAAGGAGTGCTCTGAAGTGTTTAACGTTAGTGCAGTTGCTGAGTCTCACTGTTCAGCGTTAGATAGGTCTGAGAAAAGGCAAACATGGTGGCACTAAAATCAGTGTTTTCCTGTGATGGTAGTCTTACTGTAACGAGTTGGTAGTGGCACACCCCAAGTTGCCGTAACTGACCAAAACTACGAACCCGAAGACTCAATTTGTGATAAACCAGAATAGCTCTTCAATCATTTTTTTGTTTAAGGACAAATTGAGGCAGGACCTGGGCCTAATCCAAGCGTGGATTTGTGTTTTTGTTTGCTTGCTTGTGTAATCCAGGGTTTATAATCCCAGTCTCGTGCTGCCGTCACTGCGTCGCAGCCAGAGACTCACACACCTCCTCCACGCTCTCAACCACTCGGAAAGGGAAAACAAAGGCAGGAGAGGACATAATCCAGTCATACATCTGTCAAAAAGCCCTCCAGGACAAGAGCGGTTTTGGACAAATGACAGCTGGGAGTTCGGAGGAGGAAGTGGCAGTGAGCGTTTAGATCGCATTTCAAACCCGGTGCCATCACTAAAGGCCTCCTATAAATGATGAAGACAGCTGAAACCCTGCAGAAGATGAGATGGATGGCATCACCACTTTGGCCAGGTCCCAGGTATATTTTCCACCTCAGGGGTAGAATTTCACCTGCATATTGATTTAATTTCATGACTTTATTTAATAGTGGAGACAGACAGGAAATGTGGAAAAGAGTAGGGGAGTGACATGCAGCAAACGCTCCAGCCAGCCGGGAATCGAACCGGGGACTCGCTGGTCAGGGCACACGCACCCTCACCACTCGGCTAAATATTAATGCAAGAATAAATACAAACCTTGGGGCTCTTGTAAGTGGCCATCTCATACTGCTGAGCTCCGAGTGCACTGGGTAAACACAACCGCATGGTCCCAGTTCAGCCAGCACATATGTTCCTGACGAACCATTTTTTTCATGCCCACGTTTACAGAAAATGTAAAAATGTTCAGGATTTTCCTTCGCACACGTCTGTGACACACACACACCCTTTCCCTCAGGCCGATACTGTGATCCCGTTCCCCTTTAATCCCACAGACTGAATCAGATTAAAGTGATGCTCTGATGAAAGCTTGGCATCCCACCACGTTCCCCGCTGTACGGGTGCTCTGCAGCCTGCGTCACACATGACCACGACAGTGGCATAACTGCATCTCTTGACTCCATGTGCCTATTTTGAATGCTTAATTATAATCCATTTTTGAGAAGCGCAAACATCACAAGGCTTCTTTTCAAACCCCCAAAGTCCCTACAGGAATTTCTTTGCACCATGTAAGAAAATCGTCTAATACACGCCGCTTGTGTCTTTAAATGCTCAGTAATGACTTGAAAGCCATGGACAATAGGAGCAGGTAAGACAGGGGTTAAACTTAATGGAAGTTTATGACAGTCCCCATTCTGTGCAGCCGAGAGTACGGGCCAACAAGTTGACTCATTAAACAAACAGTTTTCCCCTGCCATCGGTGAGTCAAGCCTGAAGCCCAACCTCCGGAGCTGATGATAGACGTGGTGGAAAAATGTGGCACAGCCAGCTGATGACGCTTATCTTGGGGTAAGAGATTCAGTCTGACGCCGCTCTGGTCCCGCTGCCCTGGAAGTCCGCGTAGAAGTTCTATGCCTGAATATGTAATCCTGCCAGTGTTGCATCCATCTGCTTGGGCAGCCCCCCCGAATGACTACCTACAGTATGGTAAACATGCTGGAAAAAGGAACAAATGAGACCGTAAAAGGCAAACGTATTTTATTTGGCAATCTAACAAGGGGCTTGTCCAAGAAGAAAGACAGCGTGGAGGAGGTGACATGCTGTGGCAGAAATGAAGCTCTAAGGGTTTGACCTGGGGGGGAAAAGAGAAATCGGTACCAGAGGAAACAGACTACCACTTCAGGGTCACCCTGACATGATGAAATAGCTGCCGTTAGCAGACAAACATCTGTAAAAGACACTATCGCTGATGGTGACCACGAGCCACCCACCACAGAAGAAAATGTTTCCTGAGATCGTCACTTGAATTAGCGGTCAGGGATCATGAAGCGGAACAGGTCCTCATTAATGCAGAACAGATATAATTGATCGTTAATCACCAGGCTGTGGTCCACATCGTTTCGGAGCTCTGCATGGCGCTGCAGAGGCTCAGTGGTGCAGGACTGGGCCTGTGGGAGCTCAAAGTAAACGTGCGAGTTGAATTCCACCTGCAAGAAATGTATTAAAACGGCACTGACTTTTATACTAACAAAGGTTCAAATGACTGTTATGTGCAGCTCGTGGTGACAACCCCACAGAGAATCATCACCTGACCGCTCATTGGTTGCTGTTTTGGTTCAGTCTTACACTCGTCAGCCTTGTTTGAGGCCCCTGGCTCACATAGGTCTGGTTATGCTTGGCAAAGGTTGCGTTTTGTTCACATAAAACCTTTTAGCAAACCTTAAAGTTATGTATGTAGAAGTAAAATAATGGGAACACATATTGTAAACCATATGAACCATACGTTTGCTTCCGCTTTCACTTGGAAATCCCAGTCAGGTTGTTCTTCAGTATGTCTAAGCCAATGTGAGGAGGATAGAAGCCTGATGTCACTCTCTTCCCTTACATTGTTCTGTAACAGGAGTCGGTTTGGCTTGGAGTGTGCTTGCTAAACACCTTCTTTTAGCCAAGTATGTTGAACACAGCCCTCAGTCCCGTCCTCTACTGTATGGCTACATGGCCATGATCCTGGTTAACATTTGAATGTGTTTTGCAGCTTGTGGTAAATGTTGAATCGTGTAGACACTGCAGTACAAAAAAATGGAAGAGGAATAGTCTGTTTTTCTGTGCTGTAGAATCCATAAATGGTGGTCTTGGAAATGTGCAATGTTGAAAAGAGATTATATTACATTGGGGGGGGGGGGGGGGGGAATCAGCAGTGTGTAGAGATTTTGCTGGAATACATGTAATGCACCTTGACCTCGGAGTTTCCATCATGGCGGGTCAGGAGAGGATGTGAGGCGTGGGAGGATTCCAGTGAGGGACTTTTGGCCACAGATCAACACAGCTACTCTACAGCTTAGCATCCCTAGAACTTGTAGGTCATAGTCATGCATATGAAAATAATCATATGCTCAATGTGTAAGTTATTTATAGGCAAGACAATGCACATAGTGATTACACGTTTACAAAAGTTACTTAAACCGGATCATTGTAGTTTAAATGATTCATTAAAATTGCATTATGTCTTTGCACAAAGGGCAATCCGAATCATGACTTTGTTTGAAGAAAGAGGCATTGTTGCTGAGAAAACCCCAAATACAAATGCTGCTGTAGAACAAGCTAGTCATGTTGCATTGCTGTTACAACTGCCATGGCGGCCTAGGGGTTAAGATGCAAACGTGAGGGGTGTAACAGTACACAAAAATCCCGGTTTGGTATGCGCCACAGTTTTAGGGTCACAGTTCGGTACGTTTTGGTCATCTATTTCAAAAAATGTGAACATTAAACAGTGGCTCTTTGGCCATGATTCTTACTGTGGCCCCTAATGCACTCAAATACTGTAATACTCTCAATGAGAACAAATACATAACTTAAAATAAATACTCTGACCACATGCTTAAATTCTACGACCGAGGATGGTCCTATATCTGCAGCGATAAAGTCTGCTGTAGCGTTGCTTATTGGTTCGGTGGGAATGTGCAGGGAGAGGCTGCCTGAACGCTGCGGGGAGGAGGACTCGTAGCTGCCCGTCGACACTAACCAGGAGCCTGTAACGCCTCCAGCTCTGCGCTCTGCTTTGGGTTTACCAGGCGGAGGCGGCGACACTAACCGGGCTGAGCCGCATGCAACAACTGGTGCTCTGCCAAAGCGTTCCGGGTAGAACTCACGTGGTGGAGTGTCTGTTCTGCCCGTGGTTGTAGTCGGGCAGACTGTAGACTGTTTTGACAGTAATAGTTTGGGTTGCAGGGCGATAATACCGAGCAACGGATTCGGGACTAATATACGTACCGCTTACACCCCTAGCATACATGTAACGGCAGTGTCCCTGGTTTGATTCCGCCTGAGAATCCTTGCATGTCCGTCCCCCCCCTTCATCCCCAGCTGTCCTGTATGTTTATATTGTCATCTATTGAAATTGACTTGTGAAAAATGTAATCCGGCTTGGTGAGGAAGATGGTCTATTTCCGGTGCGACCAGCTCTGGTCATGGGTTCACTTACCCCAGAATCTGGCCCTTTTTTATATACTTATCAATAGTTTTAAATCAACAATGAGTCCAGTGACTGTTATGTGAAAGTTGTTGCTCATAGTGACAAACCCACAGAGAATCATCACCCCACTCTGCAGTTCCCCTCAGCACTGTGTAGCCACTTTTAGCTCACTGAGGTTTTACGGTCCTCTGTTTTGGTCCGACTCTCTGGGTGAGGAATAAGTTACTGTGGTGTACGTGGTAGCACACAACTGCATGATGATGATGATGTCAGAGGTTTTGTTTACAGTGTGTTCCGCTGTCCCCAAGTGACAAACACACTAACACACAAACAAATGACTTGGCTTCAAAGTGGAACCACCAATTGGTGTCAGTGTAAGAATCTACACTATTCCCTGATGCATTACAAAAGGAGGAGAGCATGAAATGAATTGGTGCATGTAATTGCTACCTCGTACTACTTCCCTTATGGAGTCATGTGTATTCATCGGTCTATTTAATTTAGTTCCAAGCTTATGCACAGGGTTCAGTTGTGGTTCTGTTGCACTTTCATGAGGACTTGGACATAAATGAAGCCATGGTACACTGTTGGTACACTGCTACGAAGACAGGATTGGTGAATGATGACGATATAAATTCGCATAGACACAAAGACCTTAAAAGATGTCTGTAATATGTTGTCTTCTGTCACCTTTTAGACATTTTTGAGGAGATATTCAATGTTGTGAGATGATAAATACAGTGAGAGAAGGATATAAAATATAAAAAGGTGACGCAAGCTTGAAATGATGAATCGGAAGAAGAGGATAAACATGGAGGGACAAGATGAAAGTGAGTGTGTGGGAGGTGGTAAATAAAGGTCGCCGGCGGGGGATGTTCTCAGAGCCATATGTGCCTGGGGTTTGACAGACAGGTCATGTGCTGCCATATGTGCGGCTTTCATAGGACAGCACAGGTAGTATCTGCCACCGTGAGGTTGAATAGGGTGCATTTATTATACATGCAAATTTGAAAATGAGTGGGGGGGAAAAAAGCTTCTAGAGCTCCATTAGAGGGCAAACGCTTGTTCTGTCGAGGCTTTTTAATCTCTTAAACCCTGGCTGATTGCAGTACGAACTATTTGCCTGCAAGTCTTTTCCCCTGTAGGTTTGTGTGCACACAGATTCTGCATACATGTGTTTTTATCTTTTGGAAGAGTTCCCGGGTGAAGTAGTTAATGCAGGTTCAGGCTGGCAGAGACTCAAAGAAAAAACCCAGGAATGTGTCGGGAGTTCAGGACCGATTTGGGTACAGAAACTTGCTGCCATAGTGTCAAAACATCTGTCAGTTACTCTACTCGCATGGAGAAAATGAATCCTTTATATTCCTATCAGATCGCGCTTTCTTGCGCTGCAAATGACAACTATTTTAAATATCGATTAATTTTCTGATTAGTTTTGGTCTAAAAAATGTCACCACATCACATTCGACTAAAGTTTAGTCTGGCCATGAGCCCAAAATCTTGAACTATTTCGTTTACTATCAAATGTAAGAAAGAACAGCAGAAATGATTCACAATCTAGTAATTACTTGATTATTAAAGTAGTTAGTTTCAACTGATCAATTGGGCTCAATGAAAGCTAGTTACGTGATCCACCTCACCACTTCACTGTGGCATCCTCAGGCTCACGCTGATTTTCTCTGGTGTTCAGACCAAAAATAGCCCTGCTTTGAAAAACAGGGCTGCGTCGGAGTGGGCACGTTGCTACAGGTTCGAGTGCGAAGATGAAATATGAACCAGGAAGTCCAGTTTGAGTAACGCATCCATGAGTCTGAAGGCGAGTCGGATGCCAAAACACTGCACAGCAGTTTACTGTGAGGCGGGATGTTACACCTGAGGAAAACGATCGCGGCAGCAGCCTTTCTTCCCCTCGGTCTCTCATTTAATTGAGAGGTAGACCCGTAGAATGAACACGATGCACACAAGGTGTTCTTCCTGGAATGTGCACTTGTGAATTGGGGTTGGATACTGGGAGTTGACATCCTGGTATTTCCCAGGAATTCTTGCCAAGGTCTGCCGCCGCCTACTGGGAAAATACCTGTGGGAACCCACATTCTCAGCATGTGTGTGCTTGTCTGTCTGAAGACCATATATACTTGATCAGACACTTATTTCCATTATCGAGAGTGATTCATTTGTCAGTTCTTGATGAACCTATTAGTAGTTTGGGCTATAAAACGTCCAAGAACATATTTAAATTGCTTCTTTTTGCTAACCGACAGTCCAAAACAGTCAAGTTACTGTCGTGAAAGACAAAAACGGGAAAGAAAATACCAGGGGAAAAAATGACTTAAACTAGTTGTTGAGAGAGAGCAGAGCGGCATTCAACGCAACTAAATGTCGACAGCACTCTGAAGCTGTTCGGACGCTCCCCTATAACCTCGAATGCATATATGCGACGGCTATTGTTGAGAGGATGTGCTGATATCGTCGGAATTGTGTTGGTGTTTCTTTTTACTGTTCTGCTACCCCATAGTCTAAAGAATAAATCAATCTGCAATATTGTTTAAAAAAAAAACCAAACCTCATTTATGGCAAGAAAACCCAGGAATCATTGGGAAAGAGTGACGTATTCCTGGGAAAGAATGTGAATGCAGCCTCACATTTAAGGGTTCAATGAATAGTAAAGTCATAGTGACTTCATTATATTTTATGTAACGCGTCACTATTACGTTTCAGTATCCTTGTCATGTGATTTTTAAAGTGAATAATAGTGATATTTGTGTAGTAATTAAGACTGATTAGCACTTTGTTTTCGTGAGACCTCCACGCTGTTGCCAGTTCTTGCTTGACTCTCATTGTCAGGCTTAGTTCTGCACTTTGGTGTCCGGAGAGGAACCTTTTCGAATTGTCCTCTTATCTGTTTTATCTCGGAGCCGGGGCTCTTGCTCTTTTCCAGTCCCAGATTAGAGGAAGGAGAGGGGATTTAAGGGTCGGCCCTTTTCAGTGGGCACTCAGCCTGAGAGGAAGGAGAGCGGGATTTTCCAGACTCACTCCATTTTTATGCTCCACTGTCATCACAACAAACTGCAGACAGGCCGTCGATAAAATGTGAGACGTTCTTTAATATTTTTGTAATTTAAAGTCTTTGACGTTTGAGGCAAACCCGAGGACAGTTTCTCCCCAGAGAGCCTCCTAAATGTCCACAGGAACGGACGTGGCGATGTAACCCCAAATGAACATTCTTCAGATCCTTGCAATACTGACACAACATGTCATCCGTGTTCGCTGTTTTCTTTTAGCCTTCCCAGTTGCAGATTGGGTACCCAGCAACTGAAAACTCTGTTAGACTATTATAACTATTAGTTTAGAATTATGCAAAGTGTGAAAAACATGCGATCAAAAAAGTTTCATATCTGCACCAAAAACCTGGAAATATTACAGCGCACAAACATGTTTACTTCATGAAGAACAAAACACAAAAACCTGCTTAGAATTTTATACATTCTTCTAGCTGTACTGCAACTCAGGTATCGGCACTAGTATTGGTACATACCCAGTCCCTGACTACACCACCGACCGATACTGGATTTTTGTGGCAGATATATTTTCTTTTTTTCTACATAAACACATTGTTGATTATAAAACTACTTCAGGGTGTCTCTTACAAAATTGTAAGCTAGAAATAGATATATAGATATCTATCTGATGGCTGCTGTACTGTTATTCAGGCTTTACACCAAACATTTCTGTAAGTAACATTAAGACCGAAAGTAGATAATAAACATCTCATTAGGACTAAAGTTGTAATCATCCTGCCTTCTCATGCCTCCAGATCTTCCCCCACTGTCTCCAGTACACCTTTCCCTTCAAGACTTAACTGCTACAATACTTATTTTGCCTTGAGCCCCTTTCCTGCTTCGAAGTCGACATTTTGCTTTACAGAGATATTACACACATATTGAATGCATTTGAGTCTTGCTGAGCATGTTGTTGATGGTACAAAAATTGCTAGACCTGAACCCTGACTCCTATTTGAATGAGCCTGATGTTATCTAGGCTGATATGCATGAGCAGATGAGGAGCGGGGGTGGGTGGGGGGGGCAACCAAAAATAGATGTTACAATAAACCAAACCCCTATGGTCTTTGACACGTTGGCCAAATGCTTAAAGAAGCAGCCAAGCAGAGACATGAAAAATTAGCATGGTCATTTTGATTTGCAGTAAAGGTGATAATCTTGTCCAGAGTGACTTTATAGTATTCTGAATTGGTGAGGGAGTATTTATGTCCTTAAAGCAGCCTTCATTTCAGTTTACCATTTGACAGTAACACAAAGCGCAACATGAACATCTGTAGCTATGCAGATGATGTCCCTCTGTAAATCCAATATGTATCAAATATAATAAGCCATTTCTTTGAACTGGATAACAAAGATAAGTGTAGCTTGGTTCAAAATTCTAAAATATCCGTCATAATTTAAATTAATACACTACTCCACTGCACTGAAAGTCCCAGTTTAAATTGGGCCTTGGAAATGATGATGGCTTTTTTCATAGTTTTCTGATAGACCAAGTAATTAAAATGGTTTGGGCCAAAAACCACTATGCTGTAATGCAGACTATAGTTCCTTCTTGAAGGTGAGTAATGTAATGTTGGTATCAGTAAGAAACTGAGATCAAGATGAGAGCAAAGACAACTTCATTAGCACATCCCATGCATTTTGAAATGTTGCGATGAGCGGACTACGAGGCCTGTCACGATAACTGCTTTTGCTGGACGATGCATTGTACCAGCAATAATTGTGATAAACAATATTGTCATTTTAAGGGCATTTGCATTGCATTCATTAGCATAAAGCACAGGGGTGTTGTGTCTGTTGCAGCAAGGGCGAGATAATCTTTTAGCCAAATAATCTCAAAGTCACAACAGGGACATTGTAGATTTGAAGTAAAAATATATCTTCTTTGTTTTTTAAAAATCCACAAAATTTTGTTGCTAAATCTAGCGAGAAAGTCGCCAAATTGGTAACACTGAGTGTGTGGCGGGGCTGCCTGAGCAGCAGCTATAGATATCCATTCCACAGACCGACAGGCTTCGTAGCGCTTCACTGCCTTTCAGCTCGCTCCGCCCTGCATCTCCACTCCCTTTGGCGCAGAAAGCTAAGACGTGTGAAGAGAGAACAGCCCTGAATGGGAGGGTTGTTGCGTTGCAACAAAGTGGAAACCCTTTCTATAAATATTTGGGAGCCTCGAAGGAATGTACTGTAAACAGGTAGGGATGGAAAGGGTGGGTTTGGCTTCTGAGGCAGGAGTAAGTACGCTTCCTTCCACCGTTCTTTTATTCATGGTTGAATGATGGGAAACACCAGAAGAAGCTTCCCTGCTCACCTTGCCGCCTCCTCGCCCTGCCTCTTCTCTCTGCGTACTGTTATTTCCGTCCCTTTTGCTTTTGATTCGCACTCCCTTCGGTCTCTTTCCTCACAGGATACACCTCGCTTCAGCTCCAACTCACCCCAAATGGTCCCTCTGTTCCTGCACCTGCCCCATTCTCCCCCTCTAGCTGTCATCTTTTGATTTTCATCTCTTTCACATCGCTCTATTTTTTTTGGGGGGCTCACATATATTAAACGGATTGCTTTTTCAAACTGCCATTGAGCAAAACGCTTAAAGCTTTGGCTCCATTTGTGTAGAAGAAAGAGCATCCTCATCATGTTATGTGCCATAAAGGTCGGCAAAGGCTTCCAGTCTCGTCAAATATAGCTTTAAGATGTTTTAATGCAAGAAATGAACCGTTTTTAAAAGTGTGGTCCATTGAAAAGCCTACCTGAAAACCTGTTTTGACATGAGGACCTTCTAGGGAGCCACCAGGTCAAGGACCATGGTCCTCGTGGAGCACTGTACAACAGCACTGCAGACCTTTGGCTCCTTAGGACATTACATTTAGCTGACACTTTTATCCACAGTGACTTACAGTGGGTGCATTTAACCATGTGGATGCAAGCCAAAAATTGCAAGAATCATACAAGTACTTCAACTCAAACATCAAATATGCTCTGTAATCATGCAATCATAATAGCTGTCAAAATACTCGCAATATGAGTGCAAACTTCAAACTCCCAAGCCCCTGGCAAAATACCGTTTGGCCTGAGGCAAGAACGCCAGTTGCACATTTTAATTTCTTCATAGTATTTGTTGGGTATTCATTTAGATTTTGCGGTGTCTCTGTTTTGGCTTGTAGTGCAGTTTTGTTCTGTTGTGTTTCAGTCATGAAAACCAAACCTTCAGCGAATATTTACTTTGAGAAACTGGAGTAAATATCACTTAATTCCCCAAGATGAAGACTGGCAGCTCTCAAACCCACACCACTCACATTCAATAACCACTAAAGTGTGTTATTGTTGATCACGGATTGAGATTTATTCTCCAGAGGATCAATACAGCCGTTAACCTACTCAGGCCTTGCTCTCATGGGACAAATGGGAAGTCGATGCAGAGAGTCCAGTATGGAAGACGAGGCTGGATGAATGATGAAGGCCCTTCTGCCGTCAGTGACATCCACCGTGATGTCACACAGCGCTGCCAATGGTGACATACTGTACTTGTCATCAGAGAAGTGTCCACCAGAATGTGTGCTATGCTGGAACAAAATTCTGCTCTGCGGTGTTTAGTAATGTTGTGACTTATGCTTTATCAGAAAATACACGTTTGTGTATCAGACCAACCAGACTTCCAATCCCTTCCACAGGAAGGTGCCACTTCGCAGCTTTGCGGAGTGTTTCTATGCAGAGATGACTGAGGTGAGCTGTGAGCCACCGTGAGGTGGGAGACCATTGAAGAGCTGTTAAAACAGTTTGACACCTCTTCTCAATCAGCCTGGTTTGAGTCTCACTCAAAGGCAGTACCCACTACAGTCAGGCTGCAGGCCTGTGCATCTGCACTGAACCCTGTGAAAACGCTGGTGGGAGAGGAAGCAACACTTAGTGTAGTGTGCACCAGTATAGTGTGTGTATAGAAGTGTTAATTCAACTCTGTTTGAGTTGTTGGCATTTTGACACGATAATGAGTTACTTTGTGCCGTTAAAATGTGCCACTCCTTAGCACCAATCAGTAGCCCTGACGGAAAGTGGCCACGGTGCTTGACGCGAGACCGACATGAATCCCCTCACAGTGTCAGTGTGTTAACTACACTCCAAATGGACACTGTCAGGTGTAAATATACAAAAACCACATGAAATGTAATAAACTCTGCTAAAAGAGACACTATTTTAGTTGAAAGGTCCAGTGTGTAGGATTGAGTGAATACCGCTCGCCTCACTGTAGATAACAGGCTTATTCTAAGGTAATGAGATCACAATGATTCTTAAAGCCCAGAACGGACAAACCCATCACCGTACTTTCTCCTACACGGTGTTCCGATGTCTGCAAACTGCAGTTTCATCGCTACATGCCACTAAATCCTGCGCCCTGGACCTTTTTTATGTCAGAGAAATATTACATGAAGTGAGAGTTGGGAAGATCGTATGAACACCAGAAATGTAACTCTGTAAAACGTTGATTTCAAACTGGAAGAGAGTGCAAAATAGATACATTCTTATTTAATCACATGTTTAAAGACATGTTCAAATCCCATGAAGAATGTACAAACGACCAAGAACCCAGCTGGCCCATCCAGCGCCCC
>CM022475.1:2285136-2303430 GCA_011952105.1 Coreoperca whiteheadi | reverse complement strand
TACAGGAGGGGTAAAGAACCCTGCTTTCAAGCTACGGACCTCTGAGACCAAGAAAACTCCCCATTTTCACCTGCTGTTGTTAAAGTAATAGGTGAGTAATGGCGTTTGGTGCCAAGAGACCAAGAGCGAACGGGATACCAAAAAGAGAAAGAAAAACAGGAGGATGGAAAACCCCCCTGCCACACACACACACACACACCCCCCCCCCCCAACAGCTGGGCCTGTCCTCTTCCTGTTTACACTACATCAACTTCATCACATGCACAATCTGGCTATTAGTGTTAAAACCCTGTTTGAAAGCAAAAGCAGGCCAGCAATCGTGCAGGCACACTACAGACACTACACATTTAAGAACTCCTAATACAAGTGTGTGCGTCTTCAACCAGACCTCTGAATATCAATGTAAAGACATTGCCCATAGGCATTTCTGCCACCAATTACTTAACCTGCCTTTTGATCTGAAGGGTATCCTGCTACGCTTCAGCCCATCATACGTGAGAGACGGCCGAGGACGGGCCGAGTGTGTAACGCGTGTCCGGCTGCACGGTCACATGTGGCATTATGATGGATGTCGCACTGACTGCTCCTGACGGCGTCTGAATGTCTGGCTGGCGGTGATAGCAGGCAGCATGCTGTCAGCGGTTTCCCCTGGCGGTGCCACCTGCCTGCCCACACACTCACTTGTCATATCAACTCCCACCACAGCTTGACTGGCCGGGTGGGAAGTGTGCCCGGAGTGCCATACAGTGAAGGCCGCCTGGACAGAGAACAGAGCTTAGCAAACTGTAGTCTGACAGGGCATTTCTGCTAGCAAGGCGTTAATGTCCAGTGACCGGGCCTCTTTCTGCTTGACAGCGCTAGAATCAACAACTGTCAAAAATGGCCGTGGTAACTGATGGATGTTTATTGCTGAAAAACACAATCGGCTCATTTTTGTGACTGGCTCTGGACTTCTTGGTTTTAAATATTGTCCTTCTATCAAACCCCCGTTTAGCCACAGAATGGCACAGTGGGTCTGGCCACCGCTTTGGTCTAGACTGAAATATCTCCACTGGATGAATTCTAATGACTTGTGGTGCTCTCCCTACCTTCATCTGGCGCCATGATATGCAGTATGTGCATTATTAAGTTGATTTGTAGCGTGCACACACATCTGTCGCTGCCAAACCTTTCCCCAGACGCATCCTTGTTTTAACGGAGCTACTGTTGACTCCAATCACATCAGTGGAAATGTTGTTTTTGAATAGAATTTTTAATTTCGTTTTGTCCCTTTGGTCCTTTTGGAAATTCCCAAGTAGGTTTCTTCCTCACCAGAGGTGTTCGTATCTAGCTGAGCGGAGGTCAGCCAAGGGGTTGGGTATAGATCCCAAGGGAAACGTAGCACCAAGCAGCAAAAACTCTTTAGCATTGAGTGTTTGGTCTTGTTAGTCTTTGTTCAGAGTTTTTTAGAGTTACTTGTTTTATGTAGACACAATTCTTGGAACTGGAAGTATGGCTTCTTTTATTAAGACAACAAAAAAGGGTTTGGTAGGAAAAACACATTTGGATTTTTTCCAAAGTAAGGTCTCCAAAGTATTGTATTGGTATTAAAACTGCTCTAGTATAGACAACACTTCAAACAATACCCAGTCCCAGCAAGGGGTCAACTGTAACCAACAACTTTAAATCCAACTGTGTCTGATAGAAGACAGACAATGACTGGTTGTCACACAAAGTTGCTCTTTGTAAATTATATGGAACGAAACGTGTTACTTTCTTAATGGCTTGTTCCTACAAAGAAGACCTGCGTAGCACCAGAATCTTACTGTCCTTTACTCACACTCACAACGTGCAAATGTGTATGCAGACACTGAATGCATGATTATGGAAGATTTTAAGACTTACATTTCCATCGAGTCATCTAGCAGACGCTTTTATCCAAAGCGACTCACGTGTGAGGAAGACAATGGAAGCAGTTGTAACAAGAAGTTTCAGAGCAGCAGGAACTGGTCTGTCAGAGCCCAGCACAGGATCCAGAGCTGAGGAGAGGAAGGGGTTAATGAGCAGAGGTAGAAAGGAAGCAAAAGTCAGTGATGGTCAGTCAGGTGTTGGTGGAAGAGCTGCGTCTTCAGGAGCTTTTTAAAGGCGGCTACAGAACCTGCTGCTCTTGTAGGAGCAGGCAGATCGTTCCACCAATGAGGAACGGATCCAGAGAAGCTGCTCCAGAGGGATCCTGTTCCTTGTTGCCATGGTACCACCAGACGCTGTTGGTCTGCAGAGCGCAGGGACCTGGCAGGAACACAGGTCTGTGTTAGTGAAGATATGATGGTGCAGAACCAGTGGTGGTCTTGTAGGCCGGGAGCATCGCTTTGGACCTGATGAGGAGAGGGGTTACGGCGCTCTCTGCGGCTCATTGAAGACCACTCTTGCCGCCGCGTTCTGGATCATCTGCAGAGGCTTGGGTGTGCGAGCAGGGAGACTTAAGAGTTTAAAATACTCAAAGAGAAAAATACAACCGTACACCTTCTGAATTTAAGATTCTGTCTTTTTCCAAACTCAGAGCAGCTTAACTGCCTTGTTAACTCCTCGTAAAACACACTTTTTTCAGACTCAGCAGAAACTAAGTAAAACGCACCAAAACTGTCTTAATTAGTCTTTAAGCTGTTCCAACAATCACCAACTCTGGTTTGGTCTGAATAAATCCTTAATGCGTCGTTGGATGGGAAGAATATTCTCTCTGACGGCCGCTCTCCTGAACCCGGAGTCCGAGTCCTGGTCGGAGCCGCCGTAAATCACCTCTGTACCGTGTTCCCTGTCGTAAACCTGGCCTCGGTCTGTCCCGGTCGGGCCGTGGTCACTGGGAGGCGGCAACTTGCGTACCGCTGTTGAAGAGTATGGGCTGTACATACGGTTCTGTGTGCTGTGGTGTTTAGGCGCAAGCTATTCTTTCACAGCGCGGCAGCCACACACGTCTGTTGCACTGATGAGGTCTTAATGCAAGCAGACATGGCAGGGCAATGTGGAAGATGAAGCTTAAACATAGCTGCCACTCAGAGAAAGCTCACTGCTGCTTTTGACTGTCTGCCTCTTAGATATTGAGTCATAGTTTGACATGTGCAGTGCTTTTCCCGCCCACGTTAATCGTGAGATCAGCTGTCGTCAGAGTTCACTGTGTGGGTTGGAGTTGTCTGTGTGGTCCCTGAGCTGATGCAGTGGCTAAGTCCAGGCTCTGGCTGGAATCTCCCCTATAGCTTAAAGTGGGCCAGAGAGATTGGGCTACAACTGAGCCAGAGTTGCTGTGTGTGTTTGTGTTGTGCTGTACAGAGGGATTAGGCCTGGGGAAGCCCAGACTGAGATGGTGGAGCAGAATCTGAATTCTCAGCAGGACACACTGGGGATAGACAGGAGCTCTGGGTGCATGCCTCGGCAGAGTTAGGAGGTGGAGAGGTAAAGCTGGCATGTTTCCTTCGAGCATATTTAAGCTCTCCACACGATCGCTGGTGCAAGATGTGCTCACCTCAAAGTGCGGCGCATAGCAGAGTGCAGAGGCAGACGTCAAGATGGCATCAGGTCCAGCCTCTGTATGCGCCAGACGTGAGGCGTCCAGCATCTAGAGGCAAACGTGTTCAGAAATGGCCACACTTGAAGATGGGGGCCAACAAAACCGTAGCGGAGAAAGTCCCTTCATGTCCTTGTTGAACTTGTAGGCTTTATCAGAAGCAGAGATGCGTACGGCATCTGCTCGCGTTTCCTTAATGTTAGCAGTCAGATACTGAACATCTGGCCCCAGCATGGATGACATGAAACCGATGAGGTGAACAAGTAGACATTACCCAACCCAACGCTGACTCAAAGCCTTCAGTGAGGATCCACGTAGCAGTGACTCCATGGGCTTCAGACATACAGACAGCTGAGGTCAAGCCAACTTTATTTATACAGCCCAATATAACAAATCACAGTTTGCCCCAAGGGGCTTCACGATCCACAGCATACAACACCCTGGCTCCTCAGAGCCTCGATTGGGAAGCGTGTCCTCTCCTGCTGACCTCGGCTCGACTCCTGCTCTCCCCGCTCTCATCAGCACACGCACGCACTGAGGCCAAGATAGCTGCAGCTAATTGCAGTCTGACAGGGCCCTCTTATTACAGCGCCTCCAATTACACCCACACCCGAGAGTCTCCAGTGCATCTGCTGCTCCACCAGTGAATGAAGCCACGATGATTATGATTGCAAATAATGATTGTCAGCTCAATCATGAGAAGAGCCCGGCGAGACAGACTTACTACCCCTCTGTGAGGCTGCACAATGAGGATCGGCACATTGTCGGTGAAAAGCTTGTTTACCGCCCTCAAGTTATTATCTTATTCATGAGCCGGTGTGCTCAGGTTTGTCTGAGGATGTGTGTTTGGGCTCCCTGCCAGTCTTGGAGGAAACGAGGATCAGAACAGCGATGCTGAAAGGCTTGTGATTGCTGCGTCTGACTAGTTATGCCATTCGAGTGTAACTGTTTTAGACGGGTTGTATAAAAAAAACAGTGCTTTTTGACATGTTTTCTAAAGAATACCTTCTTTGGGTTCTCCACCTCCAGGAACCCTTATTATACTACAAGAAAGCCAAGTCTATTATTCCCTGGAAGCAGGGCTGGCACGTGCTGCCCAGTGCGTGCTGATCGGAGACTTCTTGCTGCTCAAAGCTGGATCAAGTTTGTTCAATGTGCACGACGCATGGCTGACCTGTGGTTGTCCCTGAAGCCCTGCGCCGCCTAGGCCGGAAAGTGTTTCAACGTGTGTCTTTATTCCAGCATCATACTTTTATTTGTACATAACTCTTCAAAAACAAAGGGATGCGGATAGCTAGGGGAAAAAAATGGAGTGAGCAATTTGCAGGTGAGAGCCAGGAAATGAGTGGAGATGTTGCCGAGGGGAGTTAGGAATGATAAAGGGTTGGGGGGTGGGGGTGTGTGTGTGTGTGTGTGGCAGGGGGGTTTTCCATCCTCCTGTTTTTCTTTCTCTTTTTGGTATCCCGTTCGCTCTTGGTCTCTTGGCACCAAACGCCATTACTCACCTATTACTTTAACAACAGCAGGTGAAAATGGGGAGTTTTCTTGGTCTCAGAGGTCCGTAGCTTGAAAGCAGGGTTCTTTACCCCTCCTGTAGTTTTAAATGAGGTAATGTTAGGGTAGCCTGATAATTTGTTGGTATATGACAGACAGTATAAGACACTGTGTGTGTGTGTGTGTGTGTGTGTGTGGGCACATGATTTTTTTTAAGGGACCTTGAGAACCTGCAGGATGTGGATGCATTTGATCAGTCGGCTGTATTGAAAATAGCTGCTGTCCTCGTTTTTCGATGTTCTGGAGCTCATCTGGGTTTTCTAAATGGGCCAGCTCCAGTGTGAATCACACCAAGGACTTGGAGCTTCGACTGTGAGACATCAAGGGGTTGACAGGAGCATCAAGCTACATCTTTGCTTTTTGTGCTATGGTGAAGTGGAGTGGTAGACACCGTGGTCTAGAAGCTTAGGTTTCACCTGATGAGGATGCAGAAGATGAACTGTGTAAAATTAAATAAAAACTTTAACCACTTCCCTCGGTCTGCACCCGCATGGTCTGTCTACAACCTGAAACCTCTGAGCACTGAAGGCAAAGCATTTAGCCTACCTTTACATGTAATGCGTACGGACGGGTGGGGCGAAGCCGTACTAAAGGGTGGAGAACCATCCCATGCAGGTGCCCCAGTGCTCCGGCCTTTACAGCCACCAGACCTCGGCCCGGTTTCACACCTGCGGGAGGGTTCGGACCCACATGTGAGGCGACGCTCTCCCCCACCATCTCCATCAGACCAAATGACAGAATGCTGTTGGTCCTTTAGTTTGTCTCTCTACCTGCTGTTCTCAGGTCTGTCCGGACTCAGGGAGACGAGCCGATTCAATAAAGGTTGAGTACATAAACCGGGTTGGTTCCACGGAGCTGACGCTGCTCTGGAGGCTCGTGGCGGCCTGACTCCCCACGGACACAGCGCGTGCTGCTTGCTCCTGTAGCTGGTCACCCATCTATGTTGGCCGATAAGTAACAAGAAATAGAACCGAAATGCTAAAGATCATTTAGATAGGGTTTCCTTTACCAAGTTTCCCCACCAGAGATCACTCACAAGGTTTTTTGTTCTAACAATAAAAACACAATTTAAAGCATTCATATTCATTTCTTTATGTAGGCTGTGTGTTTAATATATCTGCCGATATGTTGTCAAGAGTTTTGTGCCTCAAATATCAGCATTGAAAGCTGGCGGTCAGGCTTTACTGCAGATGTAGCACTGCGATACCTACACTACACTTTCTTTGATACCACGCTTAGAAATATGAACATGTTTCTCTCCAAAATCCTTTCTTTAAGTTTACAAAAGATGTGTAAATACAAGCATCCGTACAAGAACTTCATGATATCAAATAAAATAAAGTCTCAAATTGCAAAATTTAAATTAGAAACTTTCTGTAACAAATGAGCAATCTGTGCTATGACCAGACATCACTTGTCAGCTTTCAGTACTCGACAGTTTTTAACTCTAACGTAGCGCGGAGGTTCGATGCAGCTCCAGATGTTACTGGTCTCCGAATGAATGGACGGGGAGCGGCTCGTTGTCCCTTTATAATCAGTGACGCGGCTAATTCTCCGAGCGTGACCTCAACAAACAGCAGAGTGACAGCGAAGCAGAGAGAAGATGGGCTGCCTGTGGTTGCAGTGAGGCTGGAGACGGCGAGGGAGCTCCGCTCAGGCTGGAAATCCTATTATGTCACCGGCTAGCAGCACGCCACGCGGCGGATGGAAAGGATGATGTGGAGAACGGGGGAGAAGCCAACGTTCACCCGGCGACCACGAGGATTACAGCCCCTGTAAAAGCACATCCCATTGGTCCGATTAGGATTAGAGTCTTGGAAACCGAGGCGCAATTGAAGGTGGTGTGCTCACATCTGGTTGGAAACGAGATGGGATTACAAGGGAGCACAAGCCTGTCCTATTGGTGCTAGTTGAGCTTACACTCACTGCTGATTGGAGAACCAAATATTAAATGGGTAAATCAGCATTTTGGTTAGTCTGGAGCCGGAGACCAGCTTCTGATTCGTCGAGTCAGATTATGCTCTTATTTGAACATGTGATTCCATTTATCGTTTACAAATGATGATAATCTTACGTATATCCTACAGTATATTTCAGTGTGGAATGTAGCGTAGGCAACAGGAGCCACACCCATTTCAACAGATGGAAATAAAAGCAGTGACGGGATATTTACCTCGGTCCCACCCCACCACACCCCTCCACTCAAACACGCCTTCTTTCCTTCCCAGTCTGCCCATTTGCACAGCTCCCCCTGGTTGACATGTTGCAGCACTGCACACCTCTGAAATACTGATCTGACGAAAGCCAGTTTTTAAAGTTGCAAAGTGCTCTGCAGGGAAGCAACCAGCGTTGAATAGATGCAGAAGAAACCATGAGTGTCCCAGCTGTGTCATGGATATCCATCCAGGTGTTAGTGAATTGAGTTGACTTTGGTCCAGGCTGAGAGATCCACAGTTGCCATCCCTAGAGCAACACTGCTAGTGTCATGTCACAGTACTAACAGTGCAGTGAAATGTCGCTGTACGTACGTCACGCCGTCACTTCCCTTTTACAACGGGAGAGATTTTGGTGTATGGAAGTGGCTAGCTTACCATTAGAGCTACCTCGAACCCCTATAATATGAATTGTGTATTTGTCAAATCTACATTAATATCATTATTGCAAAAATCCCCTGCAGTATCATAATATTAATGTCTGCCACCCTATTGTAGTGCATGGTGTGCACACATGAGCACCTTCCAACTTACCTCCATCTACAGAGAAAACGGTCTTTAATAGCAAGCCAATTTAGGCTCCTCATTGGTGAATAATGCATACTTGAACGGGAGCTGTTTGAGAAATATTCAACAGTCTTTTGGGTAACTTGGTCTCCATTAACTCAACATCCTCAGAGCTTCTTCATTTGAATAGCAAGTCAGCTGAATTGGAGATGACCCCAGTGACACCTTAATTGTCTGCGCTGCTCAGTTTTGGATTCCATTGTATCCTGTGTTTGGTGTTATTACCATAGTGTCTAAGTGATTTGTGATAAATCGACCTGTCTGCTGTATGAATTTGTACATAATTACTTACTTCTGTTAACCGCTTCACCGACAGATGCTGTGTGGTTCTGCTGGAGGTTTCTGCCTCTTATTGGAAGTGTTTCCTTGTAGTGCTGTCGACGAATATTCTCAATTCGAATAGTTTAAAAAAAAAACGTATTTCGAGGGTGAAAGTGTATATTCGAATTAAAACAAAAAAGTGGAAAAAAGCGCCCGCGGTAGTAGAGGCGTGGCTGAGGGTTCATGCACAGGTCCCAGGAGTCGCACTGCATGGCACAGCGTCACTTCTGGAAGGTGACGCGTCTTGCCTGGAAGATGGCAGACAGTGCAGAGCCCAACTCGACCGCGGCAGACAAAGCAGTTTTGACCCCCCAAAATCTAAAAAGCCATGTCTGGAAGTACTTTGGATTTTGGTGGGTAGGAGGTAAAATAGATGAGCTGCGAGCTAAGGTTGTATGCGAGCTATGTAAGATACAATTAGTGCGTGACGCGCGTGGTGGGAGCGGCAGCGCTGGTCAAATATGCTTAAACGTAAATAGACTACCTATACGTATTTGTGTCTCGTTTGTATTAATTTGTCCCGTTATTGACGTAATGCACGTCATTGGCAAAATGCGCAACCAGATGTTCGAATAGTTCGAATATAGGTGTTTTTTAAGAGGGAATATTCGAACGTCATTTTTGAGCAGTTTTGACAGCCCTATTTCCTTGCCACTGTCACCAAGTGCTTGGTCACGGTGGGATTTGTTGGGTCTCTGTAAATAAGAGTAGGGTTTAGACCTGCTCTACAGGTAAAGTGCAATGAGAGAACTTCTGTTATGAACTGGTGCTCTATAAAATATAATGGAATTAAGCTGGATGTTTTTAAAGGTAATATCCTTTTATGCGTAATGTGGCAAAGCGTTGAAAGGGTTTAAAGCAAAGTGCCAGTGAAAAGCATGAGAGTAGATTTTGTCTCAAGGATGCTTAGGGGCACGTTGTAGTCCTTGTTGATGTAGTATTGAGTTACAGACATTTCTGTTCTAGGGGAGGGACGGGAACTCCCTGCACTGACTGAGCAGCAATCTCCGACTCAAATACTGTTACTGTTGGCTAAGAACAATGGCCACGATGCACATGGATCAAACTGTTGCAGGGGAAAACTGGCTTAGTGTTGGCAGATGATGGAAACCCTCCAGTGTTTGAGTGTACTGCTCTGAAGGGCAAATAGCCCTAATATAAAAGTGGATGTTAACATTTCTATACTTCACATCGCGTCAGTTTGGTGATAACAAGGCCTGTCCACAGTCAGCCAGTCACAGGATCTGGAGTGAACAACACGAAGGTCTAAATGTAAAAGAATATCAAGTAGTGCATGAGAGATGTTCACTCTCTGCCTTCAGGCGCTGCTTTCACAAAGGTGGACACTCTCAATGGCGTCGACACAGCTGGAGTCGCAACGATGAGTCGATCGACAGAATATTAATCTGATTATTTTGATGATCGAAAAAATAGGTTTGGTCATATTTGTTTAGCAAAAAATGCCAAACATTGGCGGGCTCCAGTGCTTTTCTTTGCCGTACGTGATGGTTTTGGACTGTTGGACATTTGAAGACATCCCCTTGGGCTTTAGGAAAATACAGTGTGCACAAAACAATCAATTGTTTGAGTAAATGATTAGCAGATAAATCGATAATGAAAACAGTTGTTAGTTGCAACCCTAGACACACCACAATCCGACTTTGGATAAAGTCAGATTCTCAGTTGCAACTCAAGGGACCTAATATGAGCGTGGCAATGGTTGCTTGCTAGTCTAGCTAGCTAGTTTTTTATCCCACATTTGGCTGTGGGTTCGACACAGTGCTGTTTTGTTCCTCACAAACGTAGTTCTAATGGTTCGCTTCTGGTTTAAGACTGGCCTGGGAAAGATGGGAGTGAAATGCGTCTTTGTGTCACGGCTTTGTCAAAATGGCTGTCGAAACAGTCCTAACCCAAGGTCCACGTAGCTTTTCCTGGAGCTTTCAAATGCTTCCTCACGGTCTTCATCAGTGGATGAAGTTGGCTCTTTCGTCATGGAGATGGATCTGTTGGCCTGCAGGCTAACTAGTTAGTTTCATCCTTTCACCATTAGGACTTCTTGTCCATGTTGGTTTAAAGTTTAGCATGAAAGCTCAAACTTGACCTTAGAAACAGTAGTTTGGTCCAACAATCGCAACTCTGCTGACGAAAACCATGTGATACAGTTGAAAGCTCCAGAAATGGCTAGTAAGTGAACTTTGCGTTGGGATTATTCTTTGTAAAACTACTATTTTCAAGGTGAAGAACGAACTTTTTGCTTAGTGGTCGACAAAGCGTTAAGTGGCTCACGAGATGTTGCTGGTCCTGTGTTGTGGTGCTAAAAGCAGGAGCATCTGTCCGGTTGCTGCAGTCTGCTTTGCTACTTTGCTACACTGAAGTTCATTGTCACGTTAAGCCTGGCTCATGCTCGACACGGTGTCCGCAGCGCGAGGGTCCGCGGGCCAGGGGGGACGTCATGGCGAATATTCGTTGGGTCGGTTGGAATTCGATTTTCAATCTTGGGATTCGAATATTCGTATCATTTTTTTTGATTATGTTTAAATCTGGTGAAATACAATAGTTTTAATAGGACGGGACCGTTGAAGGAAGGGAACATGGTTATACTGAATGAATCTATTGGCTTTAGCAGCTGCAGTACATTCTCTCTGCAGAGCCTCACCTGCAGGGGCTTTGATGGACAGAAGCGCCTGCGCTTGGATTTCGGGTTGAGCTGCGTTGCTTTCACATTGTGGAAAATAGAAGAACAGAAACTACATGTATTAGTCTTTCTACCCGTTATGTGAATCTACTGCAAAATACAGCAGCTTGTTAAAAGTCCATCGTGAGATGTTAGCGGTGAGTCACGTGTCCCAGTAAACTGGCCCCGACCTAAACATCATCTGGAGGAGACGCCGAAGACCTCCGCTGTGTGGGAGCGCTTTAGACTGAGCGAGGACAAGACGGAGGCCGGGATCGGAGACTGGCCGACCACGACATGTTTGCAAACGACCTGAGTCCCGTCAGTAATACGCCTTCCGGCTCGCGCTGTTCTGCAGTTTATTAAGTTTATTCATTCTGAACGTGTGGCGTGCCGAATAGCGCTCCCTCGGGTCCAGGCAGCAGGACGGTGTCCACGTGTGGCGTCGATTGGATGAACGGCTCTCGACATAATCAAACAGCAAACAGACAGATGCGCGGAGATTCCGGCCTTTATTAGAGACACATGTTCAGTCCCCTCCCTCCGAAGCTTCGAGTATTCCATCTTGATTGCTACCGAAGCTTGGAAGCTCAGAAAACGGTATTCGGACCAGCCCTACATTGCGCCTATCGCGAAGAGCCGCAAGCGCTCTCGGCGCTAACTAGGTGCCCCAGGCGCCGTGCGCAGACTGGCCTCTACAAACGCCACCACCCCCTTCAGTTTTAGAGGGCACAGGGATGGCCACAGAGAGGTCGCCCCACACTGGCAGCACACAAGTCACTTTGTAGGAAAGTGAGAGGGGCCGCCATGTTGGATAATGACGTTCTCCCTGTAACGCTTGTTGACGTCTTGCTTATTCAGGTGATATTTGCTTTGTACGCCCCCTGGCGTGTTGGAGAATACTGCAACGCCTCTGTGCTAGCGCGCAGCTCCGCGGCGGTGTCAATAAAGCTTTATGTCTCGCTCTGTCTCCTTCGCATCCGGTTCTTCCAGATGTGAAAGCCGAGGCATTTGCCTCTTTGTGATTTTAGGGCCATTCTTTGGCGTTTACAGACTACTGTATTCTGTCGTTATTGATTGATGCTTTGACTTGCTCTTCCTCTCTGTCAGCACGTTCTTCTTCCTCTTGGTCTCCTTCAGTATAGTAAAAGTGGCTTCATGGAACAGATCATAAGTGCTTAGGTTAGAGAACAGCGAACACACACTGCGTAACCAGTAAGACTGCAGACGTGCCAGGGTTTATTTCATCTCCTGGCTACAGTATGCAGTAAGGCCTGTTTGTTTCACTGCTCATGTTTTCCCAGCAGGAGTGACACTGGAGACGTTTGAAGGGCTCAGCGGACAGATGTGACAGATCTGTTGTCTTTTTGCCTCCACAGATCACCAGAAGTTGGAGCGAGAGGCCAGGATCTGCCGCCTGCTCAAGCATCCCAACATCGGTAACTAGTGCTCACGTTATATTTACTGTACCTCGTTGTCCTTCGGAACATGCAACGGTTATCCTGAACACGCCGTCTTTGCTGTAAAGGGCATCCATAAAATGTTTATGCTCTATGCTGCAGTGCTTTCGACTGAATACTATATCTGTAAAGAAGCCAGAGTGTGTTTCCCTCGGTCCATAGCTCACGCGCGCACACACACACACACACACACACACACACAGTCGTTGTGTCACTTTGGAAGATGTTGCAATGTCGCGTCAGTTTTATATTCTATGTCCCGAAATCAGATGACCTGATAAGCAGATGACCTGATAAGAAGAGACACACAAATCAGTCATGGTGTGTTCCTAAAATCAGTGGCAGCCGAGCTTTCCATTCATGGCTCTAAAAGCTAACTGATCATGTGTGCTCACCTGACTGGGGTTCCAACTGCAGTTCGTTAAAGATGAAACTAGCATCAAATGGTTGCGAAGGCCTTCTAGACTCCGTTTAGGTAAACCGCTCCACAGAGAAGGTTCCCGGGGGGACTCTGACTGCTGAGGCTGAGGCTGAGGCGGTGGTTTCAGTTCACCTGCCATCTTCACTGGCGTGAGTTTGGTCCAAGCCACCGGCTTGCAGAGAGCGTTTTCACTAGACAACAGCCGAGGTTTAGTAGCTGCAGCTGATAGAATTGTCTCTTCAGCTGGTTAAAGCGCAGGTTACTGCTGACTAAAAATGGGAGGCCTGCTGCCTGAATGCTCTACAGAGCTGAAGAGATTTCATCTATTGCGTAGTCAGTCTGCACACAATGAATCTGCAGCTGCTTTGATCATCGCTTTTAGTCCCTTTATAAGCAACAACGCCGAACATTTGCTCGTACCAGCGTGTTAAATGTCAGTATTTTGTACTTTTTTTTTTTTTTTTTATGGTCTATATTGTTTTTGTTCATTGCTCTTTGTGAGTAGGCAGAGAGAAGAGATTTGATAGCAAATGCAGGTATTTCAGGATCTTGGAACTGAGCCGCTTATCGCAGCCGGACCTCCCGGCTGGTGGATACCGCGTCGCATTGAAAGGTTGTTTTGTCCACGTAGTGCTCACTGTCTGCTGTTCGGGCATGCTGCATTTTGCCTGTAGGTGTTAGTTTATCCGTGACTATCACGAATAAGGGGAGTGAGTGTCCATCAGAACGTTGCCTTGTGCCCTTTAACCCCCCCAGGCCTTGTCAGAGGCATCGTGCTAGTCTCCGCTTCGCCCTCTCGGTCGTGAAGTGACCACCTTTTCATTTCATGTCCATTAGGCAGTGTGGCTAATTGGCTCAGTGAAAGCGCGCACCTCTGCTTCCTTTGTCCTCTTCTTGTCAAACCAAGTGAAAGAGACAGTCGTTCTCCCTGAGTCCGGGGGCCCAGGGGGCCCGGGCTCCCAGCACCCGCCCTAAAGCCAGCCGCTGGTGAGGGACGTGCAGGCTGCGTTAGCATTCGCTACACACGGCCTGAAACCGTGGTCTTGCACCGGGTGTAGGTCTCTCGTGGTGAGTTCACTGGCCTTCAGTGCTCCGGTGGGGCAGGAGGCCTGCTGTGGTGGAGCAGTATTTTACAGAACTGAATAACTTTGATTTTCTCTTTTGCTCTCTCCTCCCCTCCCTCACAGTGCGGCTCCATGACAGCATATCAGAGGAAGGGTACCACTATCTGGTCTTTGACTTGTAAGTGCACGATTTTGATTTTGCACGTCACCTGCACAGTATGCACCTTTACACACGAACAGGACACCCGGCATGCTTAAACACGTGCCAGACACACGGGAACACACATCCACACGGTGCTGCTGAGCAGGGGCCGAAACCTGCCTGCTGCCAATCACAGAGGCACCATGGGAGATTAGACGTGTTCGCCCCCTGTGTCCTCGTCCCTCTTCGCTCCATCTGTCCCAGCTACGCCCGCGTGCGCCCTCACCACACGCCACAGGAACGTCTCTCACACACACACACACACACACACACAAGACACATGAGCCGGACTGCCTCGCGCAGGCTCAAATGCGCACGGTGCTGCTCGAAAGGAGAAGTCCCTAACGGGCGCCAGCGGCGTCGGGCGCTGTGACGGTAGAGATGTCGTGTCCACTGCGCGAGCAGCAAGTCAGGGCTGGCCTCGAAGCCGGGCCGCTGCGGTGAGGACCCGGCCTTGATACGTGGCCTAGCAGGTTCTTCAGGCATGTGATCACTTGCCAGTCCGGCTTCTCCCACTCGGCGTACTTACGAGTAAATGAATGGGACGTTTACGTCGGCCGAACAAAGCCACTGAGAAACCTTCAAGCTTGTTCGTCTGCACGAGCTCCACGCCTGGTTGTGTCCCCCGCGCCGTGGGTTCTTGTGAAGCGTAAAGAGTGTGCGCGCCCTGCCTCGTTCCCTGCAGAACTCAAATATGAAACAAAGTACTGGCGTGCCGGTATGACCATGAATTGTTTTGGTCCCAGAAAGCAGCTGTAAATGAGCTCTTTACTTAATTCATCTGTTACATCCACACTTCCCAATTAATAAAGCAATCAGTGTAGTTTCCTCATTGTAAACCTGAGCTTTCTCTGCCACTTCATTTAATCTTCATTCCTTCCGTCAAATCTGCCCCCCCCCCCAATAACTCCCCCTCTCCTTCATCCTCTCCGGTGCACTGTTTGCAGTTTAAGCTGGCAGCCAGAAAGGAAATGGCTTGAAAGAATTTGAAATGCTGCGTTAAATTTGACAATAAACAACGAACAGGGTGTTCCTTTTCTGGCTGAAAGACACTACAGATAAACATTCCTGCTTCATAAAAAGGAAAGCTGCGTGCAGGATGGCGAGGCGTAACACTGAATAATAATAACCCACACTAGGGATTAAAAGTCTGGATGTCTCCGCTTCTGTTGCTGTGATTAGGACGACTAAAGCCCCAAACAGACACGGTCACCTTAATACTAGGAGCCGCAGTCTTTGCACCTAATAAAGGGAGAGCTGTGTGCTCCAGCTCCACTTCTACTGCGCGGTGACTTGTCCGTCTGGCCAAAGGCTCAGTCACAGCGTAACGTATAGCGCTCTGTTGTTGGCGCACCGGGTGCCAGCGCTCACTTTTACCCCTCTTCCACCGAGGCAGAGCTGGTGCTGGTTCGGAGACAGAGCCCAGTTTCAGATCGGTTCTTTGTCTTTCCACCACCAAAGCAGCCGCTCCGATCCAGGAACAGTGGTTCTTCACAGTAGTAGGTTTAGATGAATCCACTAGTTTAAATAAAGCGTAATTAATCGGCGGGTCACGTGCGTGCCGAACCGCGGGTCGGGATCCGTACGGGTCACGGATCAACTGCGATCCGTTTCACCCCTGATAGATACTGATGAAAACTTGTAGGCGTGTGGCGATGTGCAGTTTTCTATGTGCCAAAACAGATATTTGTGGTACTGCCAGTTAGTTTTGTCCTGGTTCACTGGGGGCGGGGTTACCGTGACCGACAAGACGAACAGTTTTCACTTCTGCTTCTTACACCAACGCCTAAATACATTTTTATTTAACTGCGATGTGATGGTTTATCAGCAGAGTTGATGCTAGGAGGCTAGCAACATGCCGAGGCTAAAGGTGACAGGTTATTGTTAGAAATAAATGCTCTGTACGTACCGTTTACTCTCGCTCGTAATCTCCGTCTGTACAAACTACGGCCAACATCAACAGCAACGTCCGCGATTGTTGACGGTGTTTGTGTTTGGCGCTGCCGGGAGAGATGTGACGTATACAGGGACGTGAGACCTGGTTCTGTGCTGCTCTGTAGCCATGGAAACACAAGCCGGTTCTTAGATCTTAGAACTCCGAACTGGCACCGGCTCTGAACCAGCACCCGGTTCTTTCTGCTGGAAACGGGGTATTTGAAAAGCACTGTGGTTTTTAGCCATAAGCACTGTCCATAGACCGTGTGGCATCTCTGCTGAGCGATATTATCGTGCTGATTTCACCTTTTAGACATCTTTCGACCGCTCTCTTCCAGACGTGCATGTATTTCTCTCTCTCGCTCTCTCATTCTGTTTCTGTCTGTCGCTTCATTGCTTCCTCCTCAGAGTTACCGGTGGGGAGTTGTTCGAGGACATTGTTGCCAGGGAGTACTACAGCGAAGCCGATGCCAGGTCAGTGTAATGCCCTACTGCGTTTCTTTCGGAGTTTGCTGAATAAATGTGATGCAAAAAAAGGCATATTCAAGCACACGCGCACTATAGAACGGTTAACTAAACGCTGTGCGCGCACATCGTGAAATTGCATATTGCCTACCTGTCAGCAGGGATGTGAATTTTAACAACACACACACACACACAACCCCGTCCTCATTATGCAGTGGAGAAGAGCTCACGTGTTTCCTGTTGTGCTGCCTTGGATATGCCTTTTATGCCCGACACCTCCTTCTACATTTCTTCTTCCACCTTCTGGCCTTTGATTATGGATCTACTTTTCCCAATTTCCCCTCCTGACCTGTCTATTAAAAGTCCACTCAAAGAAGAACCCTGCCTGATGGTTTGGTAAAGGAGGATCTTCATTAAAGGTTCCTTTGAGGTCTAGATGAATTCCTTTGAGCACTTCCAGTGTTTCCATCCAGCTGGGTTGACGTTTGACTTTCAGCTGCTGAAAGACTTGTCGTCCGCTGGTGTCGGCTTTATGAGACACTCGTTCATGTTAAGGATGTGGATTCTGTTTTGAGGTGGATTTGACCGATTTGTAAATGTATTTGTTTTCTTGACGTTGACATCTGTAAGCGCCTTGTTTTATTAAAAGAACATGCATGTGTGCTTGGTATTTTTCTCTACTTGTTAAATAGCTTAAAGGAATAGTCCAACAGTGTGCTTTCTTTCCAAGAGTGACATGTGAAGATCAACCCCACCAGCACCTCTAAAGCTCCCTGACTAGCATGTTGTATCGTGTGTGTTCAGCCGGTACACAAACAGACGTGTGTGGTTCTGGGGGGAGTTAGGTGCCGGAACTATTTGTTGGCGAGCAATTGCATTATAGCCGGAGGTGCTGCACACAAGTGCTGGGCGGATGGATAAACTGTTGCTTAGGTTTTAAATCACCCTAAAATGACGACTGATAATTTGTTTAATTTCTGTTTGTGTTCAAATTGGCTTGGTGGCAGAGCGGTCGTCTGCCAACCGGAAGGTCGGCGGTTCGATTCCCCCAGCCGTGCGTCGAAGTATCCTTGAGCAAGATACTGAACCCCAAAAATGCTCCCGAAGCTGCGCCGTCGGTGTGTGAGTGTTCTCATATGTGAGTCGCTTTGGATAAAAGCGTCTGCTAAATGACCAAATGTAAATGGACTGTACTTGTATAGTGCCTTTCTAGTCGTCCGGCTACTCACCCTACATATCACATTTACCCAGACACACACATTCATACGCTGATGGCAGGAGCGGACTGCCCATCAGTACAAATTAAACTAACCATTCACACACTGAAGGCGCAGCTTCGGGAGCAATTCGGGGTTCAGTATCTTGCTCAAGGATACTTCATCCTCATCACACTCTTGAAAAGAAAGCGAGTAATTGTAGAACAGTTCCTTTAAATCGTTTCCTTTGTCATTCCTGGTGCTCGGTGTGTTCTGTCTGCCTGTTCTTGTTCCTGTGTTTCCTGACATTTACGTGTTCTCCCTCTCCTCTTTGCTTCTGGCCTGGTGTCTCTCTCCTCCACAGTCACTGCATACAGCAGATTCTAGAAAGTGTAAATCATTGCCACATAAGTGGCATAGTGCACAGGGACCTGAAGGTTAGTAAGTGACGACAGGCCCGCCCACCCGCGGCCCCTTGCCTCGCTTCTCCTCTGCCTGATCAGTCGACCAATTAACCTTCCTCTGAGCACCGCCGCCGCCAAGCCCCGCCCCCCGCCCTTCAGTCACCCTCACACACCGCCACCTGCCAGGAGTGTTTCAAAATCCACTTGCTACAGGCCACTGTGGGTGGGGTGGCTGGAGAGGAGGCGGTAGGTCATGTAGTAACCGGGGGTGGGGTGGGGG